>CAWUFW010008462.1:17500-530000 GCA_963921515.1 Calotriton arnoldi | reverse complement strand
TCTTTATTGGACCAACAGGGCGTAATGCATTTCGGCGTAGAGAACACACGAACACACACACACACACACACGAACACACACACACGAACACGCACACACGAACACGCACACACACACACACCCCCACCACCCCCTCCCCCCACCCCACCCACCCCCACAAAGGTAAAACTAATGTTATAGTTAGGTGAATATGTCAGTGACAACATTAACCCGTTGCGTGCGCCCGTCGGCCAACAGCCGTCGCGAGCACTACCTCTGTAGTGCTGCGAACGTCCGTTGGCCGCCCGGCCCCGCCCACTCCACTAAACCGCCGCACCGCGGCGGAATTGCCGCCGCGGTTAAGCGGTTAATGTTTTGAATGGGAAAACAAACACAGAAATTTACCAGCTATAGTTAGCACAGTTAACAATAACTTGTGCCCCCGCCATGCACTGCTTATGACCTCACATATTACATCACTCATGACATGTTCTATGACATCATTTATGAAATCACTGTTGATATCTCAAATTAAATCATTGACGACATCATCCAACCTTCTTTTGTACAGATTACTCTATAAACTAGAATGGCATTAGAGGCCTGAAAGTAAGTACAAAATAGCTCAGAATAATATGAAGCATCATTAATGGCATCACAAATACAACTCCCTTAGGTGTAGCTAGCATGTGTAATGAGCAACACTGATCCTATACCATACACTTCACGGGTAGCGTAGTTCACATTAACAATCAACCACAGATATATGCGAAACCATCATTGCACACGGTGTTCAATACATATACAACTGTTCAGAAAAAGCCACGTTCCTCAAGATACTCAACGTCTGTTCCAAAATTAATGCCCCACTATGGACACATTTTATCTGTATCAAACCCCTCACAGTCACCGAACCAACAGTGAGAAATGAAGTTGATATGAGTACAGAAGTAGATACTGTAAACAGTATGAAGAAAGTTGACTCTGTACCACACTATTTGCAGATGGTAAAACTCATGAAAAATACACCACAGAGTACAAAAACGTATCTATTAAGAACAGTGTACACTCTATGCAACACTTGTAAAAAAAAATATATACTATTCACTTAAAATAACCAAGGTCTGAAGCTCCTAAAGATTACACTACCTGAAGCCTTCATACTGTGGTGAAAACTTTACAGATAGCCCATCTTCTGAAGCAAGAGGAGCACACGTCTATAGAGTAGTACCTGGCGCACACAGTCTTCCGTGTTATGTAGAAATTGTCATGCTGTGACGATTCTGTCTCATAAGTCAAAGCTGCTTACAATACTTAGTATGAAAACTTCTATGGAATATGCTGAACGGAAGCCAATTGTCACCTGCACACAAAGTTGCACTTTAATGCAAAGATTTATAATGTGTTCAATACCTCTACATACCTATGATACATTATTGTTTACACACCCATTAGCTGGACACAGGCTGTACAAAATAAGGTAGAAATCTGAGCCCAACTATAACGTCCCTGTAACCTTTGAGGCCGAGTCCCAAGATTGGTGGCAACACTGGCTAGCTGAAGTGTTGGCAGCAAATCAGACCTCTGCACAATATCGGGAGAATTCGCAAAGTATTTGCGACCCTAGATATACAAATATGGATTTTCTTTCCATCTCAAAAACTACTGAACGGATTTACACCAAATCAGAAAAGCACTCTTTCTGGACCAAGATCCAGCTTTCTGCCAAATGTGGTTTAATTCCATTCAGCAGTTCGGGCTGTAGTTGTATCCAGAAACCCTATGGGAAACGCACTTTTTTTTACCCCTCTTTTTCTCGGTCCCCACTTCACGGATCATCCTGAAACTTTCCATGCACAATAAGTCCCAATGGCACAATTTTTTGGGGAAAATTTTGTGAAGATTCGTCAACCGGCACCAAAGATATAGGGAAGTCAAAAATCACTTTTCCTAAAGAAACAAACTAGCTAACCTAGCTAGCCTAACTATAAGTATCTACTGGCAACTGCCAGAAGGTAATACATACATAAATATACACGTAGCTGGGAGGTAGCATCCAGGAAACTTTTATTAATCTACTACACTTGGACCGTACCATACTTCATTAGACTATACCGTACACTAACACAACACATCTTCCCAGTCAACCTGGACAGTCCTACACAGGCTTCAGTAGGGTATGTATAGAGTAATGTTGCATGTGTAACATCAGCCCAGCTCTTCCGTGTTCCTGCATGACTTATGTATACCTCCATTTAACTTTACTCTGGCCGTTTACTTGGATGGATCAACAGTGTTTAACTGTAATGCTTTCATTAAAATCTAAACAAATGAACAAGAAACTGAACATACTTTTTCTTATCGTTAAGTGTTCTAATTGAAAAATGTTTCGCAAAGGTTGTTTTTTTGCCTTGTTGCAATCTCACACCAGCCACCTGCAGCGAGATAACAACCACCGAGTAGGAGTTCCTGATGTTCCAAGAGCAACGGAGTTCAGGAAGGAAGGTGGGATTCATTTATGCCTCGCAGCTATCCACAAAAGGATATTTATCAGGCCCTAATAGTTTTACTCTTGTGTAATTCTACACAATAACAGCGTACAGTTATGCAGTAGTAAATCCCAGGTTATGGGCAGGGCCTGACTGGGAACGCAAACCAGATCTGGCAATTGAGTTGGACGAGCCACGAGGGGGGAGGGGGGGCGGGGTGTGCATGTGGAAAAACACTGCAGCTAATATGGTTATTGGGGGCCGATATTGCTTGCAAAACCAGCCCCTGGTAACACCCCCCCCCGCCAGGGGTCCAAAACTGGCCCCCATCCTGGCAGCCCACCAGGGAAACACCCGGTGCCCGCTACGGTCAATCCGGCCCTGGTTATGGGAGGAAAGTGAGAGTATCACAACATGGTTTGCCTTAAAAGTTTGTAAGCTTTCACAAGCTTGTGAGTTTATGGGCATTCACAAACTCCTCTACGACCCATTACCATCTTGGTAATGGCCAGAAACTTACTCCAGCAAAGGGCTGAGGTTACTCCTCTTCCTATTAGTGCTGCATTTTGTAAACACAGAAAAACATAAAATGCACTCCTGAGGATAGTAATTCTAAACCAGTGCAGATTTACGAATTCCTTAGTGAATCATCCTCCATGTTTGTGGTTACGTTACAATGAAATTGTGAGCACACTTATGCTACTGTACCCAGACTGTTTCAATAACATTAAAAATAAAGGACCTCTATAAAAAAAATATATATGTATAGTTAGTCTCTCTCTCTCTCTCTCACATATAGAGGGCATTGTTTGCTAGAAAACCGCTCACTAGAGAGAACAAACCCTTTCTGCAATTAGCATAATTTACAAACCGCGAACACTGCAGGGGTACGAAGCACTATGTAAATAATACAATATAACCTCCATGCTCAAAACAGGTTGTACAAAGAATGGCTATGGTAAGGAATGGTCCCGGGCCAATCTGGGGCAAATTAAGACTGACAAATAGTAGACGGATAAAAACAAAGGTCAGAGCAAGCTAACCATGAAGACAAACTGCTGTGGAGCCAGCGCTAATCAGTCATTAGTAACCACTCCACTTCTCCACAGCTGAAACAGACAGGCCTCAGAAAGAGTCAAAAGGAAACATCAGGTGCCACAGAGAAGGTAGCACAGGAAGTAGGCAGATGGCCTTGCATTTCCGGTCGGTTCTCTTTGATGGCTTGTGAGAGTAATGAAGCAATCATGATGTCCCCCAAACCACACACACTATTGAGAGGAGCATACCAACCCAGAACCAGAAGTACTTTTAAAGGCCTTGGGCTCGAAAAATCCACTCCCTCCCTTGCATTTGATGGTCAGATTTAATTAGGAGGGCTATTTTTTTAGTTCCTACTCGCCCTTTCTGGCGAGTAGGAAGACAAACTGACTTTTGACCTCTGCCTCTGAAAGCAGAGCAAATGTGACAAGATAGCAAGATTTAAAGGCATCTTTATTGCTCACCAAGTGAATGAGCAATAAAAATGCCTTAAATCCTGTTATCTTGTCACATTTGCTCGGCTTTCAGAGACAGAGGTCAAGTGCATTACAGTTAGGTCTTGTAGACTTTTCAAGTTACTAGACCTGCAAGTCTAGTGAAATTTGTACGATTTTTTGCCCAAATCTGGAACAAATGTTATTGCAAAAAAAGATGTAAAATAAACTTAGCTTGGCCTGCTGTTACTATAGTATAAAAACCAAAACAATATATTTTTTTTCAGGTTTAAACCAGCAATGCCAAAGCCACTGGGTATTGCTTTTATAATGCGCGTGCTGAGCAGCTGGTTTTGCCAAGGTTTGTCAGTAAAGTATTGTTTACATTTTTTTTCTCAAAATACTGGAGGAAAGGCATATCTTATGGTATTTCAAATTTGTGCACTGAATTCAAGGTTTTCAATCGTGTAACAAATGGTATGGTTTACTTTTCAAACAGAATAAAATAAAAAAATTAAAAAAAGAAATAGCGTCAGAAGGTAAAGGAAATGCATGCCAAGGACCAATATACTTTCCAAAGGATTCAACCATGTGGTCCTTGGTGGCCCTCTTTAGTAGCCCTGGGCGCAGATATATCGGCTTCCAGGAGAAGTGGCCTCAGACGCCAACTGAGTGAGTGAAGCAGTTGGCCCTCGCCCAGGGCCATAAAAGTCTTTGTGCGCCAAAGCTAGTGCTTTCATGCAATATCTAGAATGTAGGAGATAAAACAACAACAGCCCTTAACGTCTGCTCTCCAGCCATGCCCCAGCAAAAATATCACTTTTGCTGTGCTTTTACGGACATGCTGGGAGTGGTGGGGAGCAACACCGGGAGGGGGGTAGCCATACAGGAGAGACAGAGCTAGAAACCATGTGCACTATCGTGGAGTACTGAATGAAAAAGAAAAGAAAAAAAAAGTTCCCTTAATGTGTGCAGTGGAAAGATACCAGTCAGCCAACAGGTCAAAAAGTAAATACTCTCGAGGGAAGAGATAAATGAGGAAGGCAAGCCACTGAATAGGAACCAAGCTAATGAATGAGACAGCGGTAAGCAATTGTCTTGCTGTAAGACCACTGTAAGTTCTCAAGAGGTCTTTCGCAATCAGACAGCTTGTGCTGTCTGGCAGGCAACTTAAAAACATATGTCCTTGTTAAATAGTGGTTTCTTCAATGAAGAGAGAAAAGGCTCGTAGATTTAAACGTAATTTATTAAAAGTTGTATGGATGAAACAGCTCAGCCACCCAACCGCCTCAGGCATAAGCTCATCTGGAATGCCCCTGCAACATTCTACAACCCAGCAAGAGCATCTTAACGGTTCTAGAATTTACACATGTAAAATACAACAAGGTTAAAGGGAAAGCACATTACAACAGTCCTGCACAACGAAAGCCTTTCGCAAGGGTAAGCTGGCCCTGGCCAGATGCACCTATAAGTACAAAAAAAAAAAAGAAGAAACCTTAAGCGGGGTGAAGCATTTTATTTCTATCACTAACCACAAAGGAAACATACAACATTCTCAAATAATTACATAGCCTTCCCTAATTTCAGGCTCTAGTGTTTCTTCGGTGGTACCCTGTCCCGCACACCCCTCCTCCTCTTTAGCGATCATGGTTATTCCCCCATTCAATATTGGAAACATCCAGTGTATGCTCCATTAGTAGTCCGAGTCGCAATAGTCCATTATGACTAACAAAGTCAAAGGTGTTCCAGCATTACCGCGCTAATTTGACAGCAACTTTCCCTGTGGCCGATAGGCCCAAATCTAGTCTTACCTGCACCGACAGGTTTGAAGCGTTTGGAGTTCCTGAGTGCACCCCATCCATGGGTGCTCACAGTGGCAACAGCTGAGATCAAATGAGTCGGCTGCACACGGCCAAGGCAGTTGCACTCAACAGGAAGAAAGTCTCTCACATGCAGTTGCACTCCTGAACCGACCGAAGGCTCTCAGCAGCTCCTTATTTATTTATTTATAAAGCACGACATTCATCCCTTGAGATATCACGGCGCTGAGATAACGGACTAGTGGGGAGTAGGGTCGGAGAATCTATTCGATATGACATCAGTCTTTAGGGAATAGGGGTGTTTTAAGTTTTTTCCTGAAGGTGTTGTATTCTTTAATCAGCCTGAGTTCGACTGGAAGCTCGTTCCAGTGCAGTGATGCGAGATGCGAAAAGGTACGGCCTCCTGCCCTGGACTTTTTAATCCTTTTCATTTCGGCGAGTGCTTGGTGTTGTGATCTTAGGGGTCTGGTGGGCGTGTAGAATCGTATTTTGTTCTGAAGGATCTTGGGGCCTGTGTGGTGGAGTGTTTTGTGGGCATGCCCTAAGAGCTTGAAACGTGCTCTTTGGCGCATAGGCAGCCAGTGAAGTTGTTTTAGGCAGTCCTTCGCTGAGCTATGTTTGTCTTTGTTACACACCAGTTTGGCTGCGGCATTTTGCACCACCTGTAGGCGTTTGAAGAGGTAGTCTGGCATGCCTACAAAGAGAGCATTACCATAGTCCAGTCTACTGACCAGCAGGGCCTGTGTGACTGTCCTTCTTCTTTCAAAGGGGATCCATGGAAAGAGCCTTTTTAGAAGCTTCAGGGTGGCGAAGCTTTTTCCACACAATGTTCATACATGGTCCTGCATGGATAGTTTGTCGTTGATTGTTACACCCAGGTTTTTTGCATACTGCTTGAGTGCTGGGGCGTCTCCAAGTGAGTGGGGCCACCAGGATGCGTCCCAGATGTGTTTGGCTTCTCCGAGGAGCAGGATTTCGGATTTGTCTGCATTTAACTTTAAGTAGTGGTCCGACATCCAATTTGCCATTTGGGTGAGACAGCTGTTGAGTTTTCTTTTGGTGTCATCGTGCCCCTCTCCAATGGCGATTGTTAGTTGCGTGTCATCCGCATAGGAGCACACACCAAAACCCCACTTTGTCCCAATTTTTGCCAAGGGTGAAACATAGGCATTGAACAGCGTGGGGCTGAGGGATGCTCCCTGCGGGACACCACAGTTTAATTTTTTTGGTTTGGATGAGAAGGCACCTAGTTGCACGGTTTGAGTTCTGTTGCTCAGGAACGAGCTGAGCCATTGAAGGGCCTTTCCGTGTATCCCTTTCCCGTGTAGGTTTTCTAATAGGAGGTGGTGAGAGACCGTGTTGAACGCAGCAGACAGGTCTAATAGGATTAGGGCCACAGCCTTGCCCTGGTCCAATAATGTTCTTATGTTGTCCTTGACGGCCAGAAGAGTTGCTTCTGTGCTGTTGGTGGCCCTGAATCCCGTTTGTGAGGGGTCCAGTAGGTCATTGTCCTCCAGGTAGTTGGACAGCTGCCTATTGACCAGCTTCTCCAGTACTTTGGAGAGGTACGGGAGTTGGGAGATTGGTCTGTAGTTGACCGGGTTGGTCACATCTGCGCCTGCCTTTTTTAATAGTGGGATTACTATGGCCTGTTTCCATGTCTCGGGAAAGTTTGCCGTTTCTAATGATTTGTTGAATAGCTGCGTAATAAATGGAGTAAGGGTGGGTATGATCTGTCTAAAGATAAAGTGTGGGCAAGGGTCAAGGGGTGATCCTGATTTGACTTCTTCCATAGTCCTGACGACTTCTTCTTCGGTGATCGGGGCAAAACTGTCCAGTTTCGCATGGGCTTCGGAATGAGGGTCTATTCTATCCCAGTTAGTGGGGTCTACTGGGGTGTTAGTGTTAAATGTCGAATAGATTTGGTCTATTTTGTCTGTGAAAAAGTTACTGATCTTTTCACAGCTCTCTGCTGAGGGATGCAGCGTTTGGGACATACAGGTCGGTTTGCATAGTTCTCGTACGATTTTGTATAACTCTTTTGCTGAGTTGCTATTTTCGTTTATTCTTTGCGCAAAATATGTCTTTTTTGCTTTTTTTATGGCATGATTGTAGTTCTTGAGATCGGTTTTGTAGGATAGTTTATCGGTGTCTGATCTGGACATTCTCCAGTTGTGTTCCAGAGTTTTGCATTTCTTTTTTAGTGCCTTGAGTTCTGGTGTGTACCACTTTTCTGAGATAGTTCTTATCGTGGATTTAGATTTGATTTTGGGAGCACATAAATTCAATGTGTGGGTGATCTCGGTTTCGAGATTCACTGCACCTTTGTCGGTATGGAGGGTCCCTAAGTGTTCTAGATTGTTTATTGACCAATGAAGCTGAAATGAGTCCGGAGTGACAAGTTTCCAGGCTCTATGTGATCCGTGCATGGGTATGGGGGGGGGGGTCTAGTGGGTATCGCAGGTTGGGGAAATGAGAAGGAGATTAGGGAGTGATCCGTCCAAATGACGGGTTTAATCTCCTCGATCATAGTGGTTTCGATATTGGAAAACAGTAGGTCCAGTGTATGGCCTGCGTTGTGCGTGGGGCCTTGGATCCATTGTTTAAGTTGAAGGATCTGCATGCAGGGTGTTTGGTTCATCTCCCACTGGGGGTTGGCTGTGACAATCCTGTCTTGGGTCTATCACCTGGGTGATGGTGCGCAGGTGCTCCTCATGCCATACGGGGTCACCGCACGCTACTGCACAAGGCTCTGACTTTTATCCCACTGCAGTCTTTTTCACAGCACCCCCTCCTGGCATAAGGGATCATCGTCTGCTACTACACAAGCCTTTGGCCAAATGTGAATTAGATACAGTCTGAGTCTTTGAAGGTTTATGTTGGGGTCCTGCTTCTTTGGAGTTCCCACTCCTCTGCTTCCTCTTGAAACCTAGTCTGTCACAGCAGGAGTGTTTCCAAAGCGCATAGTCCAACAACACAGACCATGGGAGTGACTAGAGTTCACAACTGGATGTCATCCACAGTGATATGTGCATCAAGAGGTTAGCCCAGGATACCCACCCCCATTCTTTAGGATTCTCTTATTAGCGCCCCATCTCCTTTCTGAGATGTGCCCAGGCATCTTCCTGGTGACCTCTCACTGTTTAAAAGAGCACCCTTTAAAGCTTTCATGGGAGCCTGGCTCTCTCCTCCCAGCATGTGTCCCACCCAGCTTACAGGAATGTAGCAATACACAAATCTGTTAGTTGCGGGGGAGGGGAATCGTTCTACCTCCTCCCAATGTTTCACCCATGTAGGCCTTGGTCTCCCAAAATGGAACTAGGTCCCTTCATGTATTGTACCATTAACAGGCACACATACACCCAGTGCATAAATACAGCAAACACACTCTGCACAGTACTGTATCCTCCATGTACTGTACCACGCATAGGTACACATACATCCAACATACACATTTAACTTTAATGCACTGCAACCTTCATGTAATGTACCACTCACAGGTACACATACACCCAGCACATGCATTTATCCAAAGGATGATAAAGAGGATCGGCTGCCTTGGAGGGACAAACTCAAGAAGAGGAAGGGAGGACAACAAATGAAAAGCATAGCAAATGAGATCGTCAAGAAAGCCAAAGAATTGTTGTAAGCAATGGGCTCGTTCTATGCAAGTATTGGTTTTGTCTACAATGTGCATAAAAACATTTTTTTAAACCACAATTTTTTGTATATTAAGTGGTTGTCAACATTTCCTATTTTTTGTATCTTCTACCTACTTGCAGGTTGGAGATGTGTAAAATCCATGGGTGAACCCAGAAATCTATGCAATTCTGAAACTTTAACAAAATTCCAAATTCAGCAAAGGGTCATTTGTTTTGATTGCCCATGGTTTTGCCAAGTAAATGAATTGTTAAAATGAAAAAAAAAAAAAGTTGAAATAAGCAGGGAAAAAAAAAATCAGAACTAGTCTACAACATTTTCGTCTGTAGGTGTTCTCCGAATGGCCGATTTCCAAAAATATTATATCATTACATCCGTCAGACCGTTTTGGTTGCAGATATATGTAGCACTAACTGGTTGTTTGTCCCAAATCATGTAACATCCAGAGCCAACAACTAAACTGTAGCTCATATTTCATAATATACCTGCAATTTGTCCTTCGTATGGTAAAATCTAATGAATGATAAACGAGTATGAAGTAAACCTATGCATTTTTTAAATGTGCCCTAGATACCAGCCTTAGGATTAAAAAAAAGCCTCCAACCCCATCTGCCCCCAAGGGGTAGGCACAAAGATTACTGGGTTGGGCGCACGAGAGACAAGGGTGGGAATTTTCTTCCCAGGTGCCTAGTGTGCTCTATATCCCTGTGGAGGCTTGGGAGAGAAGGAGCGTGGGGGGATGCGGGGGGGGGGCAACGGGACATGGGTAGCCACCACCCACCGTGTTTTCTTTTTTGACATTTTCTTTCCAGATGTCTAGTGTGCTTTCTGCACCAGAAGAGGCTGGGGGGATAAAGTGTCTAATTGACGCTTTGTTTTTTTATTTTAATTTTTTTATTTATAAGACGGGAGCACTTGTCCATGCCCCAGAATGAATCCTTGAGACCTAATGGGTGGATCCCCAATTGGGATTGCCTTCCTGCAGGGAGTTGGTGATTTACAAGTAGGGACTCAACTGGCAGAGGTATCTCGGCAAACAATACCTGTCCTGATTTGATCACCAATCAACTGAAAGTGGTTGATGTCTAATCGTGCCAACAACTTTCAGTGTCATTTGTGTGAGGTCAGTGAATGCACACACATGTAAGAAAATAAATAAATAGACACAAATGGGACGAAATGGAAGCTCTTCCATCGCACCCAGACTTTATTTTAGAAAAGAACATCCTTCTGGTTGTTGCACCAGAAGGATTTTCTCATTCAATGTGGTGGGCAAACTGTTCATGTCAAATGCCCTATGTAAGAAATCCATTGGATATGAAGGTCCGTCCATGGTATTCAAGGAGTTAAAGAAGTGTTTTGGAATTTAAAATGGAGGATGAAAATGGGGATTGGAGTGCTTTAGTTATGCAAGTGCAGCCTCAGATCCTCGGGTCTCACAAATATGTGGCTGAAGAGATCACACCTTGTAGGGGAGGGAGAAAGGATGGAAAAGGAAGAACTTCAAAGGTGAACCAGAAAAGCCAAGGAATGAGTAGGCAATGGACATTTGGGTGAGGAGATATTTAAAAAAATAAAATAAAAAAAAACACTTGCCATCAAAAGGCCTCATGTAGAGCACCACAAAATGAGGTGCGAGACATTATTTCACTAAGACTAGAGAACAACATGTAGAGCTGGCAAAGCTAGGTCCAATTCTGCATGTTTTCCCTCTTTCGTGGAAATAACAGGCACCAAATCTACACATACTAACCATCTGCATGGAGCAGGTGGTAAATGTGCTTGGGTCATTTACCAGACAGTGGTGCAGGGCTGGAAGGAGGGCAGAGCAGGTGAGGCGTTTATGCTTCTCTCCTCATGCAGCAGTTACAGCACATTTGGAGGACGAGCACAGCAGCTGCCCCCAGGCCCACAATTATCAGGATCAGAGCTTGAAGGTCTGGTAATACTGGGTCCAGAGACACTGGAAAGCTTGGAATGACCTAGAATGGTTGTGGATACAGAACCGGGCAACTAGTAATGATGGCCCACACATGCTAACCTTGCTGGAAGCACAGTAGAATTTTGCAAGTCCAATGCGTGACTGAGACCTCCCTTCTGCTTTGCAAGCTGGGAGAGCAGGAATGGGAGAAGTCACACCAAAGTAACAGAATCAGAGTCAAATTTGCACATTTATTAGAGTGCCTTAAACAACCACCGGTAATCGGAGTTTGCACCATTTCCTTTCTAAACTAACTAGGATGTCATCACTCATCCTTGAAATCTGCGATATTCCTTAGAACCCTGTCCCATAAGCAGATCATCACCTCCACAAGACCATCTGCCCCTATATGGGAAGAGCAGGAAGCACAGAATTTTCTTAGGCTGCAAAGCTAACAAGTAACGCCAAAGCCAATAGGTCTGCCTTGCATTTCGAGCCCTTACTAAAACATTTTTACGAATCCATAGAGCTTTCAAATGAATTTCTTGTAATGAAACCAGCAGAAATCGTCCGGTTAACCAGATAGGATTCAGCCCATTCATATGTTTGATTCCTCTTAACAAAAGGACTACAACCAGTGGTACAGTATTGGGTACAATGATATAACCAAATCAAGTCTGAAATGTAAAGTTTAACTTCCAAACTAGACTTAATGGCAACCTCAACCAAAATCTTACTGAACCTTTCAAATAACCCATCATTTTGGGAACATACTGGGCACAGCGTTGGAGACTGAAGCCAAGATTTAAAAAAATTCTGTAACTTGTTAGACGTAAATTGTGCTTCGTTATCAGGGGTAAAAGTATTCCAATGAAATCAATAGCAACTTCATAATTAGGCGTGGTTAATAAGTCAGTCGAATTTGTTTATTTCGGGAACTAGCCCATAAAACATACATTAAAAAGATAAAAACATTCTTAAAAAATACCAATAAAAATCAGAACTCGTATTAAAATACATGACAAACAGAGCAGCAGAGGAAAACATTAAAAATCCATGCGGCACAGCACTAACAGGGCATTAGAGCACCAGGAGAGAGGCAAGTATTTGTATATAAAAAATACTTAGGATCTAACGGAAGAGCAAATACATAGCAACAGGTAAGGTCAATTAGAATTCATACAGCATAAACTGGAGGGATATATCAGTCAGCCAAAGAAGGAACCTTACAATCGTATTAGAAAGACTTAAATCAGACGTTAATAGGTTAAAAATATACATACAAGGGTTGCAGTTAATACTTTTCCAGAATCACATCAGAATTGATTGTTAAAAGCAGTCAGCCGTATAGTATATTAACCTTCTTTGCCCAACGTGCATAGATTTCTAGGGGGCATAGCGGGATGCTACAACGTTTTCTTATACGCCTGGCAGCTTGCTAATAGAAAGCAGTTAAGGCTTAATGCCCTCGATGTGCTGCATTCAGATCAATACGCATCAATATAATGTCTTGTACCCAATGTAGTGCAAATCGGCCTAATCCAGGACCTCCTGGGTTTGGCGTATGACGGGCAAAAGAACTAAATATATTTTATGTCCTCAGTACTAAGAAATTCTGTGAGGCTGAACCATTTGAGTCCCCATTGTATGTGATGTTTGTTCACCAGCAGGGTACCAAGCCTAAATTTGATTAACAAAATATGGGCTGTAGTGATGGTACAGCCTTAAAAGCCAAAAATCCGTCCGTTAGCCCACCTTTCTTCACATTGCGGGGATATGAATCAAACATGTGGGTCCAGAATTTCTCCTTAACAGTTAGCTTGGATTTAGATTAATTTGGGATGGGTTGGACCAGCACATGCCCAAACCCAGGAGATACAACTGGGACTTAATGTCACTGAACCATGGGATAGAGCTACTATTGGCCATACTTAGTACCTCCTCCAGTGCTGATCTATAAGTAGTCAATTCTGGAGAGGACCACAATCTCACCAAGAAAAGTAATGGTCTTAGCTTAGCTAGACCTCCTATCCGTTTGAGTCCAGTATCAAAGAACAGTGGGTGAGTAGGTGTATTTCTCGGTAGAGTGAACAGAGATTAAGAAAAAACTATTTTATTTAGTGGTCAGCCCATTGAGATTCTCCATACTTCAGCGCCGTATAGGGCTGCAGACTGCACCTTGGCCCAATATAGTTCTATGACTGGGGATACTGATTTTGGTGTGGTGGCTGTATAACACTTAGTGACAGATGTTGCACCAGGAATCAGGGAAAGTTCAAATGTTAAAATTTGGGCTTTCCATTTGGAGGATCAATCAAATCTCACCCCCAGATAATCAAGTTGGTCTACCTGCTGGAGTTCAGTCCCACACATACAGAACCCCCTGTTGTGTGATTTGTGGGGGGTTCAGGAACATGATCTTGGTTTTGGAAGTATTAACCTCCAAGCCTCTAGTATCACAATACCCTACAAAACTGTTCAACAGGTTCTGCAGCCCCACAGGAGAGCAACACAGCGCCATCTGCAAATAGTAATGCAAGAGTTGACAGACTCCAACCTGGGCAATCTTGGGTGCAGCTTGAAAAATGATCCACCGAATCATTGATGTAGAGCAAAAAAAAGGGTCGGGCAAGAATGTACCCCATGCGCATTCCAGGTGCAATAGGTATGCGCTCAGTAACCTGCCCCCTGGTCCCCCACCTCACCTGATCATAGGTCCTTTCATGTAGTCTGATAAGAATGTCCAGCAAGCAAGGATCAACGCCCAATCTAGACAAGGCGAGCCACAATTGACATCTCAGGACCAGGTCAAAGGCGGCCCTCAGGTCAACAAAGGCAATATAAAGATGGTCTTTAGAAAGGGCCAGATATTTCCATCTTATAAGAATCAAGCGAAAGACCTGGTCCATAGTGCACACTTTTTTACGAAATCCTGCTTGGAAGGGAGACAGAATCATCCTCTCGCCCAACCAGTCTTGGAGCCCGGATAGAATCTGGTGGCAGAAAAACTTTTGTAGGTTATCAATCAGACTGATTGGTCTGTAATTGCATGGTGACGTTCTAGCCCCCTTCTTAAAAATGGGGATTATTTCTGTGACTAGCTGGGGGGGGGATACTATCATCTTCCATTATTTTGTTTAAAAGGGCATTAATGTAGGGGCCTCAGACACTAAGTTCCGATCGATATAAGTCTCCTGGAACCTTCTCGGCACCTGGCGCCTTGCCAGGGCACAGAGAGTTAATGGCCGAAATTGTCTCCTCCTAAGAAAATGTAAGAAATGTCTCTGGGTTGACACCAACTGAATTAAATAGGTTTATTTTGTGTTCGCCGCTTGAAGGGGATGTCAGGGGATGCTGCGTATAAGCCTGTAAAGTGTTCGACCCAATCCTGGGTTGGACCGAATATTCAATAGAGCTAAGGGTTACTGCATCGCCATGTGCGAAAATCTGCCAGAATAGTCTTTGGTCCTTAGATTTTGCAGATTCAATCAGGGCCAGCCAGCTTGAATCTATCCAGGCCTGTTCAGATGTAGTAATACTGGACTTGTAAGTTGCTCGATATTGCCTAATTAATTCACGGTTGCCTGATTTAAGGGCTCTCATCAGTGATTCCTTAGCCCTGTAACACGCTTATACCATGGAGGGGCCTGACTTACCCTTCGCTTGTATGTCTTCATAAATTTGGTGCACAGAGTGTATAGGTATTAAACAGGGCAGTGTGTATACTGCCCAGGAGTATATCTTCAACGTGTAAACTGTCAAAAGGTTCCAATAAGCTATTAAACGTGGTGTATAATTGTGTGTGTCTATATTATAAATAATCTTAGACTATTTAACTGCCCTCCTGTTGTTGGCAAGTGATCGCGTTGACTCAGAGCAGGGTAATGTAGTAGGTTTTGCTTGACAGTTGATCATCCATTGTCAACACAAGGGCGCGGTGATTGCTATCTTCTGGTGTAATGCTTTTGAAGTCTATTGCCAGATGCCAGAGATCAACATCTAATAAGATGTTGCAGGCTGCCTGACCTGACAAGCACTAGTAAAGCCAATAGGTCTCGCCTATAGGAGATATTGGCTATATCAATGTTTTGAGCCAGGTTATACAGCAGCATAGTTGAAAGTTAAACAAAAAAGAAACACTATGACGAAGCTAGCGCTAGGCAACACAGATAACCGAGAGAGAGAGAGGGCGGGTGGGAGGGGCAACCGAGAGAGAGAGAGGGCGGGTGGGAGGGGCAACCGAGAGAGAGAGTGGGCGGGTGGGAGGGGCAAACAAGAGAGAGTGGGCGGGTGGGAGGGGCAAACGAGAGAGAGAGGGCGGGTGGGAGGGGCAAACGAGAGAGAGAGGGCGAGTGGGAGGGGCAACCGAGAGAGGGCGAGTGGGAGGGGCAACCGAGAGAGGGCGAGTGGGAGGGGCAACCGAGAGAGGGCGAGTGGGAGGGGCAACCGAGAGAGAGAGGGCGAGTGGGAGGGGCAACCGAGAGAGAGAGGGCGAGTGGGAGGGGCAACCGAGAGAGAGAGGGCGAGTGGGAGGGGCAACCGAGAGAGAGAGGGCGAGTGGGAGGGGCAACCGAGAGAGAGAGGGCGAGTGGGAGGGGCAACCGAGAGAGAGAGGGCGAGTGGGAGGGGCAACCGAGAGAGAGAGGGCGAGTGGGAGGGGCAACCGAGAGAGAGAGGGCGAGTGGGAGGGGCAACCGAGAGAGAGAGGGCGAGTGGGAGGGGCAACCGAGAGAGAGAGGGCGAGTGGGAGGGGCAACCGAGAGAGAGAGAGAGAGAGAGGGCGAGTGGGAGGGGCAACCGAGAGAGAGAGAGAGAGGGCGAGTGGGAGGGGCAACCGAGAGAGAGAGAGAGAGAGGGAGGGCGAGTGGGAGGGGCAACCGAGAGAGAGAGAGAGAGAGGGAGGGCGAGTGGGAGGGGCAACCGAGAGAGAGAGAGAGGGGAGGGCGAGTGGGAGGGGCAACCGAGAGAGAGAGAGAGGGCGAGTGGGAGGGGCAACCGAGAGAGAGAGAGAGAGGGCGAGTGGGAGGGGCAACCTAGAGAGAGAGAGAGAGGGCGAGTGGGAGGGGCAACCGAGAGAGAGAGAGAGGGCGAGTGGGAGGGGCAACCGAGAGAGAGAGAGAGGGCGAGTGGGACGGGCAACCGAGAGAGAGAGAGAGCGAGTGGGAGGGGCAACCGAGAGAGAGAGAGAGCGAGTGGGAGGGGCAACCGAGAGAGAGAGAGCGAGTGGGAGGGGCAACCGAGAGAGAGAGAGAGCGAGTGGGAGGGGCAACCGAGAGAGCGAGTGGGAGGGGCAACCGAGAGAGAGAGGGCGAGTGGGAGGGGCAACCGAGAGAGAGAGAGAGAGAGAGGGCGAGTGGGAGGGGCAACCGAGAGAGAGAGAGAGAGAGAGAGAGAGAGGGCGAGTGGGAGGGGCAACCGAGAGAGAGAGAGAGAGAGAGAGAGAGAGAGAGAGCGAGTGGGAGGGGCAACCGAGAGAGAGAGGGCGAGTGGGACGGGCAACCGAGAGAGAGAGAGAGAGAGAGAGAGAGGGCGAGTGGGAGGGGCAACCGAGAGAGAGAGAGAGAGAGAGAGGGCGAGTGGGAGGGGCAACCGAGAGAGAGAGAGAGAGAGGGCGAGTGGGAGGGGCAATCGAGAGAGAGAGAGAGAGGGCGAGTGGGAGGGGCAACCTAGAGAGAGAGAGAGAGGGCGAGTGGGAGGGGCAACCGAGAGAGAGAGAGAGGGCGAGTGGGAGGGGCAACCGAGAGAGAGAGAGAGAGGGCGAGTGGGAGGGGCAACCGAGAGAGAGAGAGAGAGAGAGGGCGAGTGGGAGGGGCAACCGAGAGAGAGAGAGAGAGAGAGCGAGTGGGAGGGGCAACCGAGAGAGAGAGAGAGAGAGAGGGCGAGTGGGAGGGGCAACCGAGAGAGAGAGAGAGAGAGGGCGAGTGGGAGGGGCAACCGAGAGAGAGAGAGAGGCGAGTGGGAGGGGCAACCGAGAGAGAGAGAGAGAGAGAGCGAGTGGGAGGGGCAACCGAGAGAGAGAGAGAGGCGAGTGGGAGGGGCAACCGAGAGAGAGAGAGGGCGAGTGGGAGGGGCAACCGAGAGAGAGGGCGAGTGGGAGGGGCAACCGAGAGAGAGAGCGAGTGGGAGGGGCAACCGAGAGAGAGAGAGCGAGTGGGAGGGGCAACCGAGAGAGAGAGAGCGAGTGGGAGGGGCAACCGAGAGAGAGAGAGCGAGTGGGAGGGGCAACCGAGAGAGAGAGAGCGAGTGGGAGGGGCAACCGAGAGAGCGAGTGGGAGGGGCAACCAAGAGAGCGAGTGGGAGGGGCAACCGAGAGAGAGAGGGCGAGTGGGAGGGGCAACCGAGAGAGAGAGAGAGAGGGCGAGTGGGAGGGGCAACCGAGAGAGAGAGAGAGAGAGAGAGAGAGAGAGAGAGGGCGAGTGGGAGGGGCAACCGAGAGAGAGAGAGAGAGAGAGAGAGAGAGAGAGCGAGTGGGAGGGGCAACCGAGAGAGAGAGGGCGAGTGGGAGGGGCAACCGAGAGAGAGAGAGAGAGAGAGAGAGAGAGGGCGAGTGGGAGGGGCAACCGAGAGAGAGAGAGAGCGAGTGGGAGGGGCAACCGAGAGAGAGAGAGAGAGAGAGAGAGAGGGCGAGTGGGAGGGGCAACCGAGAGAGAGAGAGAGAGAGGGCGAGTGGGAGGGGCAACCGAGAGAGAGAGAGAGAGAGAGAGCGAGTGGGAGGGGCAACCGAGAGAGAGAGAGAGCGAGTGGGAGGGGCAACCGAGAGAGAGAGAGAGCGAGTGGGAGGGGCAACCGAGAGAGAGAGAGAGCGAGTGGGAGGGGCAACCGAGAGAGAGAGAGAGCGAGTGGGAGGGGCAACCGAGAGAGAGAGAGAGCGAGTGGGAGGGGCAACCGAGAGAGAGAGAGAGCGAGTGGGAGGGGCAACCGAGAGAGAGAGAGCGAGTGGGAGGGGCAACCGAGAGAGCGAGTGGGAGGGGCAACCGAGAGAGAGAGGGCGAGTGGGAGGGGCAACCGAGAGAGAGAGGGCGAGGGGCAACCGAGAGAGAGAGGGCGAGTGGCAACCGAGAGAGAGAGGGCGAGTGGCAACCGAGAGAGAGAGGGCGAGTGGCAACCGAGAGAGAGAGGGCGAGTGGCAACCGAGAGAGAGAGGGCGAGTGGCAACCGAGAGAGAGAGGGCGAGTGGCAACCGAGAGAGAGAGGGCGAGTGGCAACCGAGAGAGAGAGGGCGAGTGGCAACCGAGAGAGAGAGGGCGAGTGGCAACCGAGAGAGAGAGAGAGCGAGTGGCAACCGAGAGAGAGAGAGAGAGAGCGAGTGGGAGGGGCAACCGAGAGAGAGAGAGAGAGAGAGAGAGAGCGAGTGGGAGGGGCAACCGAGAGAGAGAGAGAGAGAGAGAGAGAGAGAGGGCGAGTGGGAGGGGCAACCGAGAGAGAGAGAGAGAGAGAGAGGGCGAGTGGGAGGGGCAACCGAGAGAGAGAGAGAGAGAGGGCGAGTGGGAGGGGCAACCGAGAGAGAGAGAGAGAGGGCGAGTGGGAGGGGCAACCGAGAGAGAGAGAGGGCGAGGGCGAGTGGGAGGGGCAACCGAGAGAGAGAGAGAGGGCGAGTGGGAGGGGCAACCGAGAGAGAGAGGGCGAGTGGGAGGGGCAACCGAGAGAGAGAGAGAGCGAGTGGGAGGGGCAACCGAGAGAGAGAGAGAGCGAGTGGGAGGGGCAACCGAGAGAGAGAGAGCGAGTGGGAGGGGCAACCGAGAGAGAGAGCGAGTGGGAGGGGCAACCGAGAGAGAGAGAGCGAGTGGGAGGGGCAACCGAGAGAGCGAGTGGGAGGGGCAACCAAGAGAGCGAGTGGGAGGGGCAACCGAGAGAGAGAGAGGGCGAGTGGGAGGGGCAACCGAGAGAGAGAGAGAGAGAGAGCGAGTGGGAGGGGCAACCGAGAGAGAGAGAGAGAGAGAGAGAGAGAGAGAGAGAGAGAGAGAGCGAGTGGGAGGGGCAACCGAGAGAGAGAGAGAGAGAGCGAGTGGGAGGGGCAACCGAGAGAGAGAGGGCGAGTGGGAGGGGCAACCGAGAGAGAGAGAGAGAGAGAGAGAGAGAGAGAGGGCGAGTGGGAGGGGCAACCGAGAGAGAGAGCGAGTGGGAGGGGCAACCGAGAGAGAGAGAGAGAGAGAGAGAGAGAGAGAGCGAGTGGGAGGGGCAACCGAGAGAGAGAGAGAGAGAGAGAGCGAGTGGGAGGGGCAACCGAGAGAGAGAGAGAGAGAGAGAGAGCGAGTGGGAGGGGCAACCGAGAGAGAGAGAGAGAGAGAGGGCGAGTGGGAGGGGCAACCGAGAGAGAGAGAGAGAGGGCGAGTGGGAGGGGCAACCGAGAGAGAGAGAGAGCGAGTGGGAGGGGCAACCGAGAGAGAGAGAGAGCGAGTGGGAGGGGCAACCGAGAGAGAGAGAGAGCGAGTGGGAGGGGCAACCGAGAGAGAGAGAGAGCGAGTGGGAGGGGCAACCGAGAGAGAGAGAGAGCGAGTGGGAGGGGCAACCGAGAGAGAGAGAGAGCGAGTGGGAGGGGCAACCGAGAGAGAGAGAGCGAGTGGGAGGGGCAACCGAGAGAGAGAGGGCGAGTGGGAGGGGCAACCGAGAGAGAGAGGGCGAGGGGCAACCGAGAGAGAGAGGGCGAGTGGCAACCGAGAGAGAGAGGGCGAGTGGCAACCGAGAGAGAGAGGGCGAGTGGCAACCGAGAGAGAGAGGGCGAGTGGCAACCGAGAGAGAGAGGGCGAGTGGCAACCGAGAGAGAGAGGGCGAGTGGCAACCGAGAGAGAGAGGGCGAGTGGCAACCGAGAGAGAGAGGGCGAGTGGCAACCGAGAGAGAGAGGGCGAGTGGCAACCGAGAGAGAGGGCGAGTGGAAACCGAGAGAGAGGGCGAGTGGCAACCGAGAGAGAGAGGGCGAGTGGCAACCGAGAGAGAGAGGGCGAGTGGCAACCGAGAGAGAGATGGCGAGTGGCAACCGAGAGAGAGAGGGCGAGTGGCAACCGAGAGAGAGAGGGCGAGTGGCAACCGAGAGAGAGAGGGCGAGTGGCAACCGAGAGAGAGAGGGCGAGTGGCAACCGAGAGAGAGAGGGCGAGTGGCAACCGAGAGAGAGAGGGCGAGTGGCAACCGAGAGAGAGAGGGCGAGTGGCAACCGAGAGAGAGAGGGCGAGTGGCAACCGAGAGAGAGAGGGCGAGTGGCAACCGAGAGAGAGAGGGCGAGTGGCAACCGAGAGAGAGAGGGCGAGGGGCAACCGAGAGAGAGAGGGGGAGGGGCAACCGAGAGAGAGAGAGAGAGAGGGGAGGGGCAACCGAGAGAGAGAGGGCGAGTGGCAACCGAGAGAGAGAGGGCGAGTGGCAACCGAGAGAGAGAGGGCGAGTGGCAACCGAGAGAGAGAGGGCGAGTGGCAACCGAGAGAGAGAGGGCGAGTGGCAACCGAGAGAGAGAGAGGGCGAGTGGCAACCGAGAGAGAGAGAGGGCGAGTGGCAACCGAGAGAGAGAGAGGGCGAGTGGCAACCGAGAGAGAGAGAGGGCGAGTGGCAACCGAGAGAGAGAGAGAGGGCGAGTGGCAACCGAGAGAGAGAGAGGGCGAGTGGCAACCGAGAGAGAGAGAGGGCGAGTGGCAACCGAGAGAGAGAGAGGGCGAGTGGCAACCGAGAGAGAGAGAGGGCGAGTGGCAACCGAGAGAGAGAGAGAGGGCGAGTGGCAACCTAGAGAGAGAGAGGGCGAGTGGCAACCGAGAGAGAGAGGGCGAGTGGCAACCGAGAGAGAGAGAGAGAGAGAGAGGGCGAGTGGCAACCGAGAGAGAGAGAGAGAGAGAGGGCGAGGGGCAACCGAGAGAGAGAGAGAGAGAGAGAGAGGGCGAGGGGCAACCGAGAGAGAGAGAGAGAGAGAGAGAGAGGGGGCGAGGGGCAACCGAGAGAGAGAGGGCGAGGGGCAACCGAGAGAGAGAGGGCGAGGGGCAACCGAGAGAGAGAGAGGGCGAGGGGCAACCGAGAGAGAGAGAGGGCGAGGAGCAACCGAGAGAGAGAGAGGGCGAGGGGCAACCGAGAGAGAGGGCGAGGGGCAACCGAGAGAGAGAGAGGGCGAGGGGCAACCGAGAGAGAGAGGGCGAGGGGCAACCGAGAGAGAGAGGGCGAGGGGCAACCGAGAGAGAGAGAGGGCGAGGGGCAACCGAGAGAGAGAGAGGGCGAGGGGCAACCGAGAGAGAGAGAGGCGAGGGCAACCGAGAGAGAGAGAGGGCGAGGAGCAACCGAGAGAGAGAGAGGGCGAGGGGCAACCGAGAGAGAGGGCGAGGGGCAACCGAGAGAGAGAGAGGGCGAGGGGCAACCGAGAGAGAGAGAGGGCGAGGGGCAACCGAGAGAGAGGGCGAGGGGCAACCGAGAGAGAGGGCGAGGGGCAACCGAGAGGAGAGAGAGAGGCGAGGGGCAACCGAGAGGGAGAGGGCGAGGGGCAACCGAGAGAGAGGGCGAGGGGCAACCGAGAGAGAGAGCGAGGGGCAACCGAGAGAGAGAGAGCGAGGGGCAACCGAGAGAGAGAGGGCGAGGGGCAACCGAGAGAGAGAGGGCGAGGGGCAACCGAGAGAGAGAGGGCGAGGGGCAACCGAGAGAGAGAGGGCGAGGGGCAACCGAGAGAGAGAGAGGGCGAGGGGCAACCGAGAGAGAGAGGGCGAGGGGCAACCGAGAGAGAGAGGGCGAGGGGCAACCGAGAGAGAGAGGGCGAGGGGCAACCGAGAGAGAGAGGGCGAGGGGCAACCGAGAGAGAGAGGGCGAGGGGCAACCGAGAGAGAGAGGGCGAGGGGCAACCGAGAGAGAGAGAGGGCGAGGGGCAACCGAGAGAGAGAGAGGGCGAGGGGCAACCGAGAGAGAGAGAGGGCGAGGGGCAACCGAGAGAGAGAGAGGGCGAGGGGCAACCAAGAGAGAGAGAGGGCGAGGGGCAACCAAGAGAGAGAGAGAGCGAGGGGCAACCAAGAGAGAGAGAGAGCGAGGGGCAACCAAGAGAGAGAGAGAGCGAGGGGCAACCAAGAGAGAGAGAGAGCGAGGGGCAACCAAGAGAGAGAGCGAGGGGCAACCGAGAGAGAGAGAGAGCGAGGGGCAACCGAGAGAGAGGGCGAGGGGCAACCGAGAGAGAGAGAGGGCGAGGGGCAACCGAGAGAGAGAGAGGGCGAGGGGCAACCGAGAGAGAGAGAGAGCGAGGGGCAACCGAGAGAGAGAGAGGGCGAGGGGCAACCGAGAGAGAGAGAGGGCGAGGGGCAACCGAGAGAGAGAGAGGGCGAGGGGCAACCGAGAGAGAGAGAGGGCGAGGGGCAACCGAGAGAGAGCGCGCGAGGGGCAACCGAGAGAGGGCGAGGGGCAACCGAGGGCGAGGGGCAACCGAGAGAGAGGGCGAGTGGGAGGGGCAACCGAGAGAGAGAGAGGGCGAGTGGGAGGGGCAACCGAGAGAGAGAGAGAGAGAGGGTGGGAGGGGCAACCGAGAGAGAGAGAGGGCGAGTGGGAGGGGCAACCGAGAGAGAGAGAGAGAGAGAGGGCGAGTGGGAGGGGCAACCGAGAGAGAGAGAGAGAGAGCGAGTGGGAGGGGCAACCGAGAGAGCGAGTGGGAGGGGCAACCGAGAGAGAGAGGGCGAGTGGGAGGGGCAACCGAGAGAGAGAGGGCGAGGGCAACCGAGAGAGAGAGGGCGAGGGCAACCGAGAGAGAGAGGGCGAGGCAACCGAGAGAGAGAGGGCGAGTGGCAACCGAGAGAGAGAGGGCGAGTGGCAACCGAGAGAGAGAGGGCGAGTGGCAACCGAGAGAGAGAGGGCGAGTGGCAACCGAGAGAGAGAGGGCGAGTGGCAACCGAGAGAGAGAGGGCGAGTGGCAACCGAGAGAGAGAGGGCGAGTGGCAACCGAGAGAGAGAGGGCGAGTGGCAACCGAGAGAGAGAGGGCGAGTGGCAACCGAGAGAGAGAGGGCGAGTGGCAACCGAGAGAGAGAGGGCGAGTGGCAACCGAGAGAGAGAGGGCGAGTGGCAACCGAGAGAGAGAGGGCGAGTGGCAACCGAGAGAGAGAGGGCGAGTGGCAACCGAGAGAGAGAGGGCGAGTGGCAACCAAGAGAGAGAGAGAGAGGGACAACCAAGAGGGGGAGGGGCAACCAAGAGGGGGAGGGGCAACCAAGAGGGGGAGGGGCAACCAAGAGGGGGAGGGGCAACCAAGA
Organism: Calotriton arnoldi; assembly: GCA_963921515.1. Lineage (NCBI taxonomy): Eukaryota > Metazoa > Chordata > Amphibia > Caudata > Salamandridae > Calotriton > Calotriton arnoldi. Next base: position 506,473 of record CAWUFW010008462.1, on the reverse strand, counting down.
GGGGGAGGGGGAGGGGCAACCAACAGAGGGCGAGGGGGAGGGGCAACCAACAGAGGGGGAGGGGCAACCAACAGAGAGGGGGAGGGGCAACCAACAGAGAGGGGGAGGGGCAACCAACAGAGAGGGGGAGAGGGGCAACCAAGAGAGAGGGGGAGAGGGGCAACCAAGAGAGAGGGGGAGAGGGGCAACCAAGAGAGAGGGGGAGAGGGGCAACCAAGAGAGAGGGGAGAGGGGCAACCAAGAGAGAGGGGGGAGGGGCAACCGAGGGGGAGGGGCAACCGAGGGGGAGGGGCAACCGAGGGGGAGGGGCAACCGAGGGGGAGGGGCAACCGAGGGGGAGGGGCAAGCGAGGGGGAGGGGCAAGCGAGGGGGGAGGGGCAAGCGAGGGGGGAGGGGCAAGCGAGGGGGGAGGGGCAAGCGAGGGGGGAGGGGCAAGCGAGGGGGGAGGGGCAACCGAGGGGGAGGGGCAACCGAGGGGGAGGGGCAACCGAGGGGGGAGGGGCAAGCGAGGGGGGAGGGGCAAGCGAGTGGGGGGAGTGGCAAGAGAGTGGGGGGAGTGGCAAGAGAGGGCGAGTGGCAACCGAGAGAGAGAGGGCGAGTGGCAACCGAGAGAGAGAGGGCGAGTGGCAACCGAGAGAGAGAGGGCGAGTGGCAACCGAGAGAGAGAGGGCGAGTGGCAACCGAGAGAGAGAGGGCGAGTGGCAACCGAGAGAGAGAGAGGGCGAGTGGCAACCGAGAGAGAGAGAGGGCGAGTGGCAACCGAGAGAGAGAGAGGGCGAGTGGCAACCGAGAGAGAGAGAGGGCGAGTGGCAACCGAGAGAGAGAGAGGGCGAGTGGCAACCGAGAGAGAGAGAGAGGGCGAGTGGCAACCGAGAGAGAGAGAGAGGGCGAGTGGCAACCGAGAGAGAGAGAGAGGGCGAGTGGCAACCGAGAGAGAGAGAGAGGGCGAGTGGCAACCGAGAGAGAGAGAGGGCGAGTGGCAACCGAGAGAGAGAGAGAGAGAGAGAGAGGGCGAGGGGCAACCGAGAGAGAGAGGGCGAGGGGCAACCGAGAGAGAGAGGGCGAGGGGCAACCGAGAGAGAGAGGGCGAGGGGCAACCAAGAGAGAGAGAGAGAGAGCGAGGGGCAACCGAGAGAGAGAGAGGGCGAGGGGCAACCGAGAGAGAGAGAGGGCGAGGGGCAACCGAGAGAGAGAGAGGGCGAGGGGCAACCGAGAGAGAGAGAGGGCGAGGGGCAACCGAGAGAGAGAGGGCGAGGGGCAACCGAGAGGGCGAGGGGCAACCGAGAGAGAGAGGGCGAGGGGCAACCGAGAGAGGGCGAGGGGCAACCGAGAGAGAGCGCGCGAGGGGCAACCGAGAGAGAGAGGGCGAGGGGCAACCGAGGGCGAGGGGCAACCGAGAGAGAGGGCGAGTGGGAGGGGCAACCGAGAGAGAGAGGGCGAGGGGCAACCGAGAGAGAGAGGGCGAGTGGGAGGGGCAACCGAGAGAGGGCGGGTGGGAGAGGCACCACAGACAACCGAGAGAGGGCGGGTGGGAGAGGTATCACAGACGACGGAGAGAGGGCGGGTGGGAGAGGTACCACAGACAACCGAGAGAGGGCGGGTGGGAGAGGCACCACAGACAACCGAGAGAGGGCGGGTGGGAGAGGCACCACAGACAACCGAGAGAGGGCGGGTGGGAGAGGCACCACAGACAACCGAGAGAGGGCGGGTGGGAGAGGCACCACAGACAACCAAAGAGAGGGCGGGTGGGAGAGGCACCACAGACAACCGAGAGAGGGCGGGTGGGAGAGGCACCACACAACCGAGAGAGGGCGGGTGGGAGAGGTACCACAGATGACGGAGAGAGGGCGGGTGGGAGAGGTACCACAGATGACGGAGAGAGGGCGGGTAGGAGAGGCACCACAGACAACCGAGAGAGGGGCGGGTGGGAGAGGCACCACAGACAACCGAGAGAGGGCGGGTGGGAGAGGCACCACAGACAACCGAGAGAGGGCGGGTGGGAGAGGCACCACAGACAACCGAAGAGAGGGCGGGTGGGAGAGGCACCACAGACAACCGAGAGAAGGCGGGTGGGAGAGGCACCACACAACAGAGAGAGGGCTGGTGGGAGAGGTACCACAGATGACGGAGAGAGGGCGGGTGGGAGAGGTACCACAGATGACGGAGAGAGGGCGGGTAGGAGAGGCACCACAGACAACCGAGAGAGCGCGGGTGGGAGAGGCACCACCGACAACCGAGAGAGGGCGGGTGGGAGAGGCACCACAGACAACCGAGAGAGGGCGGGTGGGAGAGGCACCACAGACAACCGAGAGAGGGTGGGTGGGAGAGGCACCACAGACAACCGAGAGAGGGCGGGTGGGAGAGGCACCACCGTCAACCGAGAGAGGGCGGGTGGGAGAGGCACCACCGTCAACCGAGAGAGGGCGGGTGGGAGAGGCACCACAGACAACCGAGAGAGGGCGGGTGGGAGAGGCACCACAGACAACCGAGAGAGGGCGGGTGGGAGAGGCACCACAGACAACCGAGAGAGGGCGGGTGGGAGAGGCACCACCGTCAACCAAAGAGAGGGCGGGTGGGAGAGGCACCACAGACAACCGAGAGAGGGCGGGTGGGAGAGGCACCACACAACCGAGAGAGGGCGGGTGGGAGAGGTACCACAGAATACGGAGAGAGGGCGGGTGGGAGAGGTACCACAGATGACGGAGAGAGGGCGGGTAGGAGAGGCACCACAGACAACCGAGAGAGGGCGGGTGGGAGAGGCACCACAGACAACCGAGAGAGGGCGGGTGGGAGAGGCACCACAGACAACCGAGAGAGGGTGGGTGGGAGAGGCACCACAGACAACCGAGAGAGGGCGGGTGGGAGAGGCACCACCGTCAACCGAGAGAGGGCGGGTGGGAGAGGCACCACAGACAACCGAGAGAGGGCGGGTGGGAGAGGCACCACAGACAACCGAAGAGAGGGCGGGGTGGGAGAGGCACCACAGACAACCGAGAGAGGGCGGGTGGGAGAGGCACCACACAACAGAGAGAGGGCTGGTGGGAGAGGTACCACAGATGACGGAGAGAGGGCGGGTGGGAGAGGTACCACAGATGACGGAGAGAGGGCGGGTAGGAGAGGCACCACAGACAACCGAGAGAGCGCGGGTGGGAGAGGCACCACAGACAACCGAGAGAGGGCGGGTGGGAGAGGCACCACAGACAACCGAGAGAGGGCGGGTGGGAGAGGCACCACAGACAACCGAGAGAGGGCGGGTGGGAGAGGCACCACAGACAACCGAGAGAGGGCGGGTGGGAGAGGCACCACCGTCAACCGAGAGAGGGCGGGTGGGAGAGGCACCACAGACAACCGAGAGAGGGCGGGTGGGAGCGGCACCACAGACAACCGAGAGAGGGCGGGTGGGAGAGGCACCACAGACAACCGAGAGAGGGCGGGTGAGGCACCACAGACAACCGAGAGAGGGGCAACACACACAACAGAGAGAGAGGGCGGGTGTGAGGGGCAACCAAGAGATGGCGAGTGGGAGGAGCAACCGAGAGATGGCGAGTGGGAGGAGCAACCGAGAGATGGCGAGTGGGAGGAGCAACCGAGAGATGGCGAGTGGGAGGAGCAACCGAGAGATGGCGAGTGGGAGGAGCAACCGAGAGATGGCGAGTGGGAGGAGCAACAGAAAGAGGGCGAGTGGGAGGGGCAACAGAGAGAGGGTGAGTGTGAGGGGCAACCAAGAAAGGGCGAGTGGGAGGGACAACAGACAGAGAGGGCGGGTGGGAGGGGCAACACAAAGAGGGCAGGTGGGAGGGGCAATACATACAACAGAGAGGGCAGGTGGGAGGGGTAATACAACAGAGGGTGGGTGGGAGGGGCAACACATACAACAGAGAAAGGGTGGGTGGGAGGGGCAACACATACAACAGAGAAAGGGTGGGTGGGAGGGGCAACACATACAACAGAGAAAGGGTGGGTGGGAGGGGCAACACATACAACAGAGAAAGGGTGGGTGGGAGGGGCAACACATACAACAGAGAGAGGGTGGGAGGGGCAACACATACAACAGAGAGAGGGTGGGAGGGGCAACACATACAACAGAGAAAGGGTGGGTGGGAGGGGCAACACATACAACAGAGAAAGGGTGGGTGGGAGGGGCAACACATACAACAGAGAGAGGGTGGGAGGGGCAACACATACAACAGAGAGAGGGTGGGAGGGGCAACACATACAACAGAGAGAGGGTGGGAGGGGCAACACATACAACAGAGAGAGGGTGGGTGGGAGGGGCAACATGAAAGACAGTGGAGTGTCAGTGTAAGGAGGAACAAGATGAGGAGTACATGAGGGCAAGAGGTAAGAAAAAAATACAATTGGTAGAGGGCTTAAACACAAAGAAAAAAGTAGAGCCTAAAAAAAATAAATGAGCAGTTGAAGGACACAAGTAATGCATCCATACTCCAGGTAAGATACAAACACAAGAAGAGGAACAATGTTTACGACAGCTGGCCAATAAGAAGCAAACAAATGAGTGACAATGAAGCCAACCAATGGTAAGCAACTTAGCCCAATAGGTCTTGTAAGAGACAGGCACATGCACTGTCTCAGGCGAGACCAAAAAGTGGGAGATGGTTCCATAACGCGAGATTCTTTGAACGTAGAAGTGGACAGTAACAAAAATGATTAATATTACTTTTGCCTTCTAAGAAGGTATTAATTAAGTAAGCCAGTTTGCTGATGAATGCAGGAGTGAGACGCATTTAGAATATTGTCAAAATCCACAGTTTATTCTTCTATATTGGTCTGGCTTCTTTTCTTTACAATTAATTCGTATTCATTAAGGTTTATTGGCAGAATACTGTGTTATACAAATACAAAACACTAACTACTGCAAAGATGCTACGAACGCACGTTTACTTTTGTCAAAGATTACCTTCATTCTGGTGTATTATGTCAATTACCACATTTCAGTTCCAATACTTTTTTTTTTTTTTTTAAATCAATAAGTCTTTGAGGAAAGCCTGGATAGTGCGTATTGCATCCCTAAATCAGACGAGCAAAATAAGTTCGGCGGAAAAAAATCACAATGTGAACTGTGGCAGGCACGGCAGTCTGATCATTTTACTGTGGCAGGCATGGCAGTTTGATCATTTTGAATCATGCCACAACTGCATGAGTTTCAGCAGTAGCGGTGCTTGGGTGAGTTCCGCCACCCCACTTGTGTACACAGGCAGGAAACTTGCTCCAGTACAAGTCAAGAAGACGGTGGCAACAAAATATTTAACGTATAAAACGGACAAAATTGAATTTGCACTGAGGGTAGATCAATGATCCCCAAAAAAGATTAGCCAACGCCGTCCTTTACCTGGTCATTAATACACGGATTGTCAATTTCTTCATGTGCCCTAAGAACAGAGGACAGATCGCAGCAGCGAACATGAACATAAAGTCTGATGTTTATATACAGGTAACACTAGTTTTGCGACTAAACATTATGAGGTCCGCGCCAAGGGAGAGCAGAGCTAAGTAAAAGACATGATGTGTTTCCTATTGGCTAGAAAAAAGGAGTAGCTAAAGACGTCACATAGATCATGGCCTACGGCTGCTATGGTAGGACAGGGCCCAAACATAATTAGGCAGACTTCTCTTGGTCTTTTTCAAAAGAACGGGCTTACGAGAAGAATGGGTGCAGTTTGTAAACTCTTGAACATTTATCAGAAGAGTATTCACAGCAGAGTCCTGGACATTCCCAGCAGCCGATACATTATTAATTGTTACACTGTGAAGGAATATGGACTACTTACTGGCTTCACAGTTGTAAGCAAGCACAGAAGCGCTCTAGTTCTAAAACTTGTGACAGTGGCTTCAGTTATTAGATTCCTTTGTAAGATTAGCACCAAGACAGAGTGCAGCGTAGAAAAAAAAAAGGGGGAGTTGTAGGATGGGGCCACTGGGCAGGTGTTAACGTATGAAGACAGCAGCCTGAGCAGGAGGTGATCAAATAGCAGCTGCATCAGCCGCTTGTGCAACAACCGGACATCCATGTGAACTGTCTGTGTGATCTGCTGTCAGTTCACTGGGACCATCAGGAAATTATGGGAGGGGTAACTTATTAGTTTAGTCCAGCAGCTTTCATATCCTGCTGGCCCATATGGTGCACTCACTCTGGACCGGTAAAGACTGAACCCTCCATGAAAACCATCCATGAGTAAATTAATAACTCTGCTACCATATGCTCACTGGCGAGTAACTGTCTCACAGACCTCACAGTCCTAATCTTTTATTCCTTTTCTGCTCTCTCCTCTGCCAAACCTATATCTTTTGAGTGATATATACCTTCATGAGAACCTTAAAGTGTTTCTTTCATAAGAAACTGAAGCAAATGGCAGTGTAAACTAGGATTTATAATTATGGACAATCATAGTTGCTTTTCGTTTGCTTTAGCACATAGACCGCTACCCTTCAAGTGTTGGAGGATGCCCTCCTGGTCACCAGCAAGAATGATCCCTTGCATCCTATTCAAACTCTCAGCAGTTTTCAACATAGCACACTACCAAGCAGTGATACACAGTGTGAAAACCCACCTGGGTGTATCCAACACAGTCCTGCAGTGGTTCACCTCGTCCTCACAATCCTAGAAACTCCTTGTAATTTGTACTTCAAAGAATACATCACCAAGCCTAGTACCAGTTCTTCATCTTGAATAAAGCGGAATCTGCCCCGACAGAAAAGGACTGACAGCAGTCAGACTACCTCAAATGCACTCCACACACTGCAGCACATCTCATCTAAAATGTAAAGGAGTTCAACCATATCCTTCCAACCCTGAAGAAACTGCAATGGCTTCTCCTCAAACCCAACTCATCATCAATACCAGATGCATAACAAACGAGGGCACCCGAAAAAGCACTCCTGCAAACGTAGCTATAGGTGAATAGCGACACACAAGAAGCCAGGACAACTACCACAACCCTCGTGCAATTCAATAAAGATCTGAAGACTCGCTTCTTCAGAATATATTATATTTCTACACAATAGAAACAACACTGTAGAGGACTGCCTCACTGTAACCGATGCAAAATCATATCTCCGTGCTCCCAGCTAGGTTTGTGCAAAATAAATATATCAATACACAGAATGACGTAAGAAATGTAGCACCTACTGCTAACAAGTTACAATGTTTAGGGGTTGTCTCACAGCCCAACAAGAAGCTATTGCTGTCAAGTATTCCTTGGTTGTCCTATGTTAAACTGCTCCATTTACCTTTCCGCTACTTCTTCAAGGCTAAAGCACCGAGTGGGATTGATGTTACTGTGTGATATTTAATGTGTCATAATGAATCAAAGACACTAATTACGAGCAGCCCGGTTAAATGCGATGTGTGCAGTAATTCCTGGTAACGCACGTCACAATTATGGGTTTTGACATAAATATCTGCAGGTCAAACCTACCAATATTTATTGGTGGAAAAATGTTCAGTACTTAACAGAAGATGTGAGTTTTGGTGTAGCAAGTGCTGAAATCTGCATTGTCCCCATAAAGTCATAACCGGGTGAAATTTATCGCATTGCATTAAATTCCGATTTGGTGGAGTCGGATTTTATCCGCTCCGATAAATATCTCATCATTTAACAGACAACTCGCAATGAGGGCCAGATTCTCCAACAGCCTTCATGTGGAAGTCTAGATTGCGGACCATCGCTACCAGAAGAGACATAGGTGCCCAAATGAAAAAAAACTTGCTTACCCAATTGGAGTAGAATAGTGCTGCTGCCCTGGGACAGCAGTAATGAATGACAGTACCCATCCAGGATCCAGCCTCTTAACAACCGACTAGCTCAAGACCTCAAGCAAAGGCCTCATAATTGTCAAGAAAAGTTAGTTCAGATATTTGAAACCCACCACTCTGCCCATTTAAATTACAAATTAACTTTAATGCAATTTGCTTTAGTTCAGAATAGTCCTCTGTGCTGCCCCTCATCTTCAGAGGTACAAACTAAGAAAGTATCCACATGATCTACTTCAAGATAAGCTCATCAGTATGAAATGGTAGCCCTATTCTTCATTTGTGGGTAGCAGGAGGACTGTTCTCAGTGCAGCTCATTCAGTTTTGGAGTGATTTACTTCTTGAGTTACAGACTTTATATTCATTTCATCTGCTGAATGCAACTAGTTACTCACACAAACGTGTAGGTGAGCCTTCTGTGTGTCGGAGCACTGGGGTATGAATAGACATCCGGTTCCAAAAACAGAGCACATAAGAAGGAATGGAATGGAACTACTTATGAAAGCAGGTAGAAAACATTTAGTTCACAGGGTGAGCCACCTAATAGTACAATCTTTATTGTGTTTCCAGGTGATATTTATTGTAAACTGCAATATATTTTGTTGAATTAATATAAACAAATATGCACAGGATATTCTAGGTTCAAATTGGGACCAAGCAAATTTCTAGTATCTGTTCTTATTTGATCTCAGCATCTTTCCAGCTGTGCGTAGGTCTACAGTTAAAGCACACTTGAATCCTTAGAAAGGCCAGCATCTCCTTTAGGAGGTCGCAGCGAGGTTCAAGATGTGCAAAATGCACAAATGAACACAAAGCTGGGCATTTCTATCACTGAATACAGCACATAAACAGCACATGAAAGGTTTCCCTTGCAAATCATGCTAGGTACTAATAACAAGTCTGCATGGGCACTACTCAAACAGTTTGTCCAGGAAAGTGTTTTTCTTTTTCAAATAACTTAGCATGTTAATATTTTACTGGTGCAAATAGACAACCATTTCACAGAGAACTCAATGGTTCCAATAAGGTAGCATTCACACCTAGTGCTCCACTCTAAGAATTATAGATCAGAACCCTTTCCTGCTGAAAGCCAGTGTTTAAGAAATGGTTCACAATGGAAAGCACGCAACACAACTCAAATAAACCGAGCATGTGGCAGGAAGTAACCACCAAAAGTGCTCCTTTGCTCCTTTTGGACAGTCACCCCATCAAGAGAGGGAGGTGCCTTTATGTCAAGCAAACACCACAAAGTTACAAGGTGATGCAAGAGGCCGTCACTTGATATTTGTACTCCGCGTGGCTATGAGTAACATCTCTGTCACTTTTGGGAGTTACCCAAAAGGACAGCTGAATAAAAACAAAACAAGAGAGACCAGCTGAGTATAGGAGAAAACAGCCCGCAGCCATTAATACAAGTGATTTGGGTCTATTTAGTTTTATAGTTTTATGTAACTCGCACAAGGCCAATGGCGAAGTATGGTAGGGCCAGTGTGGGGAAAAGTAGTGGCAAACAACATGCCTATTCTTAGAACGGAAGCAAAAGAAACATCATAAACATATTTTGCAGTAACAATGAAACATGCAAACTCTTTCTGGATAATGTAACCACAGTCAATATGGAGAGTGGTGATAATAGTGGGTAAAGCTCTTTAATATAGCACAAGTACATTCAATGAGCGAAAATTCTGAACGATATAGCAACATAGTATAATAACAAGTAAACTACCATGAACAACTCTTGCACAGGCCACAGTCTTAACCTAAACTGAATTATTTTTGGCAAAAAGCAGATGAACCTAAAAATCATGTGACTGCACCTCTACTCTATAGTCTTTATTTTAGAGGTTAGTCTTTCTTTAGTATACACACTTTGGGAGCTGGGAAATAAAAGGTTGTGATCCCTTTATACTTCATACAGTAGATTAGTGTAACGTTTGGTTACTGCAAGAGATGTTTTTCATTAAGAGCCTTTCATAACGCTTTTAGTTTCAAATTCTGTTAATTAATGTCAGCTTATTTGAAGCCTTTAACTAGAAAAATTGTGGTTTCTTTCAAGAAAGCAATGGAAGTTAAGATTCATCATTAAATGATTTTTATTTTGTATTAATCTTTTGTTTGAACATAAAATGCTAGTTTTCATGCTGCTATCACCTAGCTTGCAGTGTGTACAAACGATGGAAGTTTATTTTAGGGTGCAAGACACCCCTCTATCGATTCATGCGACTGTAAGTTGTAGACAGGACCTCCAGAAATACAATGGAACTGGGTACAATGCTGCGACAAGATCTATCCAGAACCCCTACCCACCAGCAATGGCGAAGAAAACACGATGGGCGAGGCAGCTACCTGAAGACAAAGCATACAAACAGGTATACTCATTATTCTGTCCGAGGCCAATGAGCTAGAACTGGAAGGGCAAAAACATGTTTTTCCAGTTGTGGGAGTCATTGCGTATTCAATGACTAACGCTGTTAGCCACGTAAGGATATCCATGGTCTACTGCTGTTTCGTGTACATAAAGTTTGGCACAAGTTTTGTATCCACCTGTGTGTTTTTTTCTCCCCCTCCCATCCCTCCGGGAGCTAAATCTGACAAGAAACATGAAAAATAACACTGGCACAGAGAGAAGCCTTTGTTAAAACAAGACCATGATTTACCTTTGTATTCAGAATGCGCCAAACAAAGCTTGGTAGGAGTTTGAAAGGCTGAGATGACCATAAGCAGGTCTGCCAGGAAATGAAATGTGAGGCTTAGGGATCATTGACAAATATTCTCTTCTAGTCTTAGAACGGCCCTGGTTCCGCTCTTGGGTGAGAAAACGCAGAGTCTACAGCTGGTGGGCCCATGCTGAAGGTATGAAGATCACCAAGTATGGCGGAGCGTAAACAGCTGAATGGTTGTGCACCACATAGGTTAGAGGAAGGCATACAGGCGTTTCTTAAGCTACATGGAAAAGGAGAGTAATATCACAGGAAGATCTCTTCCGTCTTTATCTGTGGGGTCTACTAAAGGCTGTTGGTATCAATGCTCCCAGTAACACACCTGTCTACTGGTGAATGCTTCCACAACGCAGAGAAACGCAATGTAATCAAGGGGTTGAAATGCCACCATGTGTGTAGCTCGCTTACCTAGAACGCAGTGACATGCAAGGTGCCCGTTCCTGAAGTCACACAATTGCCTTGAATGGTCAAGGCAAAGAACACTGCTCTGTTCAACAATACCATCCGATCTGCCAGTAAGACTCTGAAGATGCAGGAGAAGAGAACTTTGGGACTTAAAGGCCTGACTTGGGAAACAGAAGTCAGACCTTTCCTCCACCCCGTAGCCAGTGCCACGGGCTCCACAAAGGCAACAATGAGCTCTCCAGCCAAACAGCAAGTATTGGTGTAGAAGCAGAAGGACAGCTACCACAGGACAAACATCTTTGAGGGGAACATGGTCCATAGAACAGCATGGATTAGCTTTCATGATGTATAAAAAGACTCAGTCACTTGAACTGAGAACCCAGAGAAGAAACTGCAAAGGGTGTTCCTGGAAACCTGCATCTTTGGGGCTTGAGTGAACAGAATCAATCTTTTTTTGTAAAGGTGGCAGAAGGTTGCTCAGTTAGAAAAATAAAACATATGAGCTAATCTCGGTCACTGGTAATAACATGGTGCTGAATTCTAATTGATTATTTTTTTGCTCCCTATGCCACTCTAGTCAGAGACCAGCCATATAAAATAATTCTTGGTCTTGGTGCAATAGAAACAACCCAGCCTGAACTGCCAAGCCAGGTCCCCTCCAGGCCGAAATCCTGACAGACTGGAATGCAGACAAATAATTATCAATGGCTCAGATTGATTTAAGTAGTCCACCCATCACATTTCTGATTTACTAAGAATGCAGTTGATGGTCTCCTAGTAGCCTAGATTAGGTGTTGCCCCAATTCAAAGTTTCTCCTTAACTCCACAGGAAGATACCTGTGCTAGAATTAAACATGTCCCATAAATTAATATGAATAATCCCCCTCCCCAACCCCCCCCAAAGTGGGAATAACCTGGCAAAACCCAGGATATCCAGGTTCTTTAAGGAAAGTTTTCACCGAATTTGAGGGGTTTAAAACAGATATTTGCCACCTGCCAGGAATGGCGTTACAGAAATGGTCAGAGTTTGTTTGGCATTACAGTAAACACGCAGGGATGAATCTTCCCCCAAAATAGGCCGTCCACTATGATTAGTATTTGGGTGATTGCGGTTTTCAGTGAAATCTTTCGCTTTGGATGTATAATATAACGATTGTAGAATGCAGATAGGCGCAGGACAAATTACATCAACCAGATAAATCAGAATCTAACTTGCCATACATTCTTTATGCCTAAAGTTGTAATCAGGTTTACTACGCCTATCATGTGTTGCTTGTTTGCATAGAAATATATGGGAGGATGGAGGAGAGAACAACCCTCTTGCACCCACTTACACAACTCTTTTGCCCGCTAACTAGCATCAAGAAGCTCAAATTTTGCTGCAAATATCTGTTTGGGCTACAATAGTCATCAAAACCTCAAACTCCCAGTTCTTTCAGTGGTTTCTGCCAGTGCACCTCTTCTATGGCAGATGCACTACCAGCTGTTGTGCAGTTTCTGAAACCAGTTTCAGTAGTCATGTCTGTTTTAGTAGCATTTTTCCAAAACTGGATACATTTACGCTATATTTCAAACACTGGCCATTTAGGTCAACATTTTCACAGTTAATCAGTGCACCTCTTAACTTTCTGAGAGAGCAGTCAAAGTTCCAGATTGGAATTCATTTAAATTCCCATAAAATGGAACAACCAAAAAATGTAACATCAATGTGAAAATGACGTGCAAAGCGGAAACCTCACGTCCTTAATGTTTTAGAAACGAGAGCAGAGCTGTCAATCTAAACTGCAAGAGTTCCAATCTGGGCACAGATAGCGGAGGGGGACATGGAATTTACCAAAGAAAAAACAAATGTTCACCAGCAAAATTAGAGTGTCCGCTGATGGTGGCAATACTTTAACACAACACAATCGATTTCAGCCTGGCTTCCAGTCTTTAGTTATTGCAATTTCTAATACGTTCAAGAAGGGCTTAGCTAAAGAATTGCCAATTAGCAGCCCAAGGCAGCACACAGTCCTAATGTCCACATACACACAAAACAAGCATTTGCAATGCTATAGGTCTCGCAATTACAAGAGTTTGCGCTATTGGCATTGTAAATGCCAACAGCTTAAACTCTTGCAAAAGCGAGACCTATGGCATTGAAAATATATTAATTTTGTTGTTAAAGCCCCTATGTCGCACTTTCACGTGCATGAAGGCCGCGCCACTTTCTTTAAAAAAGCTGTGTCTAACAAAAGGTGTGCGGACGCTATTAAAGTGAAACCACGGCATGGGGGCTTTTACAAAAAAAAGCATCTGTTCGTCAAAAAAATGCTTTTTTTAAAAAAGCCGCCATGCTGCGGTTACACTTTAATGGCGGCAGCGCACCTTTCCTTAGACACAGCTCTTCTAAAGAAAGGGGCGCTGCTTTTGTGCACGTGAAAGTGCGGCATGGGGGCTATGACAAAAAACCAAAATATTTGCAATGCCATAGGTCTCGCATTTGCGAGAGTTTAAGCTATACAATGCCAATAGCGCAAAGTCTCGTAAATGCGAGACCTATGGCATTGCAAAGAAGCGGCCGCCATTGTCCCCGCTGCTTGGAAAGTGAAAGCGCGCATGGCGCGCTGAATGTAAGGAAAGCACGTCGTGCCTGCAGTAGGGCAAAACCCATTGAAGAAAATTGTGCTACAGACGAATTAAAACATACCGTGTCCCAAAAGAAGTAAAAGGGCCAGTCGCCATGGGAGGTTCCAAATGAAGACAAGGTGGTACTAAGGAGGGACTAACAAGACGATTAAGGAATCAGAAGCCAGCATTTTCAAAGGACAACCACACAAGCCAATTAAAAATATGGGCAGAGAGTGGGCGGGGCTTTAAATCAATCCCCAACTCAATACAGCATGACTCGCAGAGCAGCGCATGTGCTGCCCAGGCTCGACCTAAAGAGCAGGGGAGAGAGAGGGAAAGATTGAGATTGGAGGTATGCAGGTTTCACAAATCTTTCAGACGGAGAATTGCCTTAAGAAAACCTCACTTATGTCCGCCCAGCAGAGAGAATGCACCTCATGTGAGGTTTCAAACCTAGAAGGATATGGCCTACTATATAGCTGGATCCATGAGGAAAGGAACATTGTTAAACTCTCCGGCAGTATACAGTGCTAAGCCACAACTTCATCAATTACGACCATTTAAACCAGGTTACCCAGAACCGGAGAAGGTAGCTACATGGGTGGCCAGCTATCACTAGGTCTGTGGCTATCCATTTCCAGAGGCTTCTGTCCCAGCCACCAATGCCAGTACGAAATACTGGGGACGACTCTGGGAAAGCTACATGCACGGGGCCTCTGGATGCCCAGGAGAGATCAGTCTTCCAAATGGCATGAGCTGGAGGGCCATCTGGAAGGCAATCCAGTGCTTTCAATCTCCCAGAGGGAAGGGACGATTCTTTTCAAGGCAGGCATCATTGTTATGAAGTTATGAATAATGTCGGCTGCTAGCCACGACACTGTCCTAGTGACCATACTTCACATACACTCTCTAAAGGGGCATACTTTACAAGTATCAATAACGTCCAGGCTATCTTCTTGAGCAGACTGTTTCTCAACCTTGGGATCATTCCTCAGTTGAGCTTTATTGTGCACAAGACTACACATCCAGGCCAGAATTCCAATTTTAAGAGCTACCAATTTCAAATGAGTGGAAAATGAAACAAAAAGAATGAATAAAAGTAAAACCAATTTATATATAGCTCACAAAACAAAATTCAAGCATGCATTCATTTTTGTTGCATTAATTTGCAGTCTGCTCTCTGAGTAACACCCTTGCTATCAACATCGTAGTTCAAACGATAGTCCAGATCCACCATCCAAGTATTCACTCTCCCACCCCAGTCATATTCATTTACATTCGCCCTCACCTTCTCATTCTCTTCCATCTGGCAACCATTTTCATCCTGTGCATCAACTCCACAACCTCCACTGGCCTACTGTCCAATCACCCACCTTATCAGCACACACATGCGTTTAAACTCAAGACAAAAATAGAGTTCGGGGCGTGGCCAACTGTCATGGCCGCGCGGACGTGATCCTGCCCGGCTCCCGCACCATGGTCCATTAAAACTGCATTTTCTGGAGCTGAATTCGCCTTAAACGGATGGAAGGGGCGCGGGGGAGGCACCGGAACTGAGAGGAGTTGTAAGGGGAGCCGCGGAGACCTCGGCGGCACCGCGGCAGCCCGGGAGCAACGAGAAAGCGGAGCGGTGGGTCGGCCAACATGGCGGCCGCGACCCACGCCTAAAGCAGCAAGACTTCCAGAGGCTATCGGGAGCCTTGGAATCACCCGCGCCCCCGGTGACTGGTGAGCAGAGGCGAGACATCCCACTACAGCAGTGCTGCGTGCGGCGGAGTCTGTGGGGTTCCTACCTGGAGCGGAGTCGGGACCCAGGGAAGAAACGTGGCATGGGCGCCTGCCGGGCCCAGGAGGTGAGCGGCGACGAGAGGGCCCAGGCTTCTGCAGAGTGCAAGTAAGGCGCCGATCAGGGCGAATGATCCCGGAGGTTACGTGGCGGGCCTGGGGGTGCCTCCAGCGGCCCCGGCAAGAATAACTCTGCGGGTGGATCCAAGAAGGCTTCGGCGTGGCCTCTGCCTGATCTTTATGCCTGACCTCGACATGGCGCCTCTTTCACCGTGAGCTGCGCCGACTGGGGACCGCATGGTGAGGTGGTTGCCGGCGGCGCGTGGAGGATCAGTATTGCCCCAGAGAGAGGGGGGCGCCACACAAGCACAGGAGGTGAGCGGTGGAGCGAGAGTCTGGGCGGCGGGGGGGGCCAGGTGCTTACTGCAGTCGAGCTTTGCACCAGCCCCGCCGGCGGCGCTGGAGACAACGGCACCAGCAGCTTCGGCGCATAGCACCAACCGGGGGATCGGCGCTGGGTGTTCGCCGTGCCGCCATGGTGGGAAACTAAGACTGCCTATATGAGACTGTAGCAGCGCACGGTGGTGCCTGGGCCCTGACTCTGGTCTCGATTGCTCTTGGTGTCGGGGCGGGGTGTTTGTTCGTCCTGTGTGGTTCCGCTTTGCAGCCGGCTGATGAGAGTGCATGTGGCTCCTTCCCGGCGGGCTGGCTTGGTGAGGCGACCCTGAGAGCAGTGCACAGTGTTTAGAGCTGGTGTGGGAGTATCGCGGGGTGCCTGGTGGAGTGCAGGCCCTGGCTTCCCTGAGCGGGGGAGTAATCAGCACCCGTTTGCTTCCTGCGACGGGCAGCTCTCCGTGGCCTCTATGCCGCCTAAAAAATCACAACCTGCCAAGGTAACCAGTTTCTTTGGGCCCCCCAACACAGGGAAAGGAGCGGCGGCAGGATCTGACCAACAGGGGGACAATATGGCGCTGACTAAAGAAGACCTGTTGACCACTCTGAGGGACTTTAAGCGTGAACTGAGGGATGAGATCAAAGCCGATATCAACGCCTCATTAGATGCCTTCAAGTCGGAAATGGCCTCTAAAATATGCGACTTACGCACAGATGTTGACTTGGTGGGGACGCACACCCTGGACCTGGAGACCCAATGTCAGAATCTAGAGACTCGGATGCAGCCGCTTGAGGAGGGGGCGGAGGCCCTGTCGGCACAACTGAATGCGGCGCTCCTCAAATGTGAGGACCTCGAGAACTGGTCTCGAAGAGAGAATATCAGGGTGCGGGGCCTGGCGGAGGGTCGAGAGGGGCCCGATCTGGAGCGGTTTCTTGTGGGACTCTTCAGCGATATCTTGGGCGATGGAGACGCCCGATCTTGTTGGAGAGGGTGCACAGGGTGGGCCCACCACAGCAGGGTAAGCAGCAGCGGCCTAGGGACATACTTGCCAAGTTTGCCTCCTTCAAAACGAAAGAAATGGTGATGCGGAAAGCCCGGGGGCAGGACACGATCGCCTATCAGGGGTGCACGTGCTCATTATACCAGGATGTGGCGCAGGCCACACTGATGAGACGACAACAATTCCGCCAGATCACTGCTACCCTCCGAGACAGGCACATCCGATATAGGTGGCCATACCCCTTTGGTTTGGCTTTCTCCTTCAACAATAAGCACCATCATTTTACTGAGGTGGAGGGGGCCACAAGCTTATTGGGCCTAGGGGGTGGCACGGCGACCGCGCAGCCTGCTTCCCCGGGAGGGTCGGGGGACCGGAGGGGAGACCCTGAGACCTCAAATGGATGGCGTACGATCCCCACGGGCGGCAAGAAAACACCGTGACTCCTCGACATTGCTACTAGCGAGATCTCTCGGGGGCCCCCCGAGCCCCATGGAGGGCGTGGACATTCCTGGCCTAGTCGACGTACCAGCACTCAGCAGCTATTGTCAGTTCCAGAAAAGCTTTTACGGACGACCCCCTAACTGTTGGGCTCTCTCTTAAGCTTCCTGGGAGGGGAGGGCCGATTCTATAGGAGGACTTATTGGTGTGGGCATGACCATGCCCCTACGAACTTACGCTAATGTGGACACGGAATACGATGTTATGTCATTGTTTGGTTTTAGTTGTAATTGTTTTGGTTACTTGGGTTAGGTCTCTGTGACGGGGCGCCGGCGGCAGGGGCGATAGTAGGAGACCCCGGGGGCACCAACACGGGCTCACTCCTGACGATCGGAGGGAAGGGTCCCAAACCGGAAGGAGAAAAGGAGGAAGAGGAGGCGGAAGAGGTGTGTGCGGTCGGCGAGGACGACGGGAGCAGAGCGGACACGGAGGACGGGAGCAGAACGGAGACGGAGGACGGGAGCAGAGCGGACACGGAGGACGGGAGCAGAACGGAGACGAAGGACGGGAGCAGAGCGGAGACGGAGGTCGGGAGCAGAGCGGACGCCGGGAGGACGAGAGAAGCAGAGGATCCTAACAACCAGAAGGGAGCAGCACAACCGGCAAAGGGAGAAGACCGGCTGGAACCCCTGCGGGAAGGCGCTCCGGACGAGGCAGCCGTGACCCCGTTGCCGGGTCACGGTATCAGGCAAGTGGCTGTAGTACCAAGGGGGGTGTGGCATAGCTGGGCGGCCTACAGGGCGATATTCCTGGGGTATTGACTGGCTGAGAAAGGGGAAGAGACGTGTACAGGGGGCTGGAGGTCAGGTTGTAAACATCCGTAACCTGGATGAGAGTATTGAGGATATTGCGGGCACTTCAGAACCAAGAGTGAAGATAGAACTTGGGGTTCTCTCCCCTTCCCTCACGGGCGGGTTCCCCTCACTCCTTCCTCAACTGATCCCCCCCGCACGACGTGTGAAGTAACACTCCGGGACACGGCTGATCACCCTGTGCACAAAGAGGGCGGGAACAATAGACTATAAAGCCCGACCAGGTGTCATTAACTGTCTCTCCGTTTTCCCGAGGGGAGGAGGACCCGAGCCGGAGGTGACTTGAAGACCCCAAGAGAAGCCCACGGTGAAGATACAGAGGACCCACCCCCTTAACAGGACAAAGACAGAACCCTAACTGGCTGTACTGTATTAAACTCAGAGACTCCAAGCATATCCAAGCCTTGTGTCGTTCCTGGTGCGTGACAGTCTCACACAGAGGTTATGATTGAAGGTGACGGGGGGGGAGGAGGGGGATGTGCAGGGGGGGGGGGACGCTATCAGGGGCCAGCGTGGTGTCCAAGGTGACGATGGGAGTCAAATTCTTATCCTGGAATGTTAGGGGCCTTAACTCCCCTAACAAACGGCAGAAATTTTGGAAGTATATAGGAGATCAGGCTCCTTTAGTGGTGGCAATTCAAGAGACCCACATCAAGCGAACGGAGGAACAGAGACTCAAACATAGACCGTACCCG
This sequence comes from Calotriton arnoldi, assembly GCA_963921515.1. NCBI lineage: Eukaryota > Metazoa > Chordata > Amphibia > Caudata > Salamandridae > Calotriton > Calotriton arnoldi. Next base: position 487,783 of record CAWUFW010008462.1, on the reverse strand, counting down.
CAGATCTTCCAGGCCACTAGTGGGAGGAAACAGAATGGGGTGGGCTTAATATTCCACTCTTCGGCTCACTTTGTACTTGAAGCCATTTTGAAGGATAAAGAGGGGCGTTTTGTCATCGTATCCGGCGCCATTATGGGCCGCCCTTGCACGATAGCTTCGGTGTATGATCCAAATACAGGTCAGATAGAGTTTCTTTCCACTTTCCTTCACTCCTGGCGGGCTTTGCTACGGGGGACTTGCTCATACTGGGGGATTTCAACTTGGTGTGGGACCCTCACTTAGATTCCACTCACGCTAACAGGGTGGGGGAGGAGTCTTCTCTCCTGCGCTCAAACAATCCCGGACACAAATGGGGCTCGTGGATGGGTGGAGGCATCTACATCCCTCGACGAAGGATTTCTCTTTCTTCTCGCATGCACACAGGTCGTATTCACGGATCGACTTTATCTTTGTTAGCCAAACACTCCTACACACGGTCACCGGTTCCCAGCTGCTGCCTATTGCTCTCTCCGATCATGCTCCCCTGACTTTATAAAGAGAAGTAGTCCCAGTATTATTGCATCCATACAGTGCAACAAAATAAAATTCACAACCGTAAATCAAACTAAAGAGAATAAAGAAATGCTCAAGTGTTGTTTAATCACACTGAACACAAGGAACACATTTCACAAAGAACATTGAAAACCATCATAGTTGTGCCCATAGGAAAAAGGGGAAGGGAAAAGGCAGTGACATAAGTGAGGTAGTGAAGTTAGTGACAAAAATTAATCATGAATATCACAATCAAATTGTTGGGCATGCTATTCATTGCCACACAATCTTAGCATAAAGACAGAAAATTATTGTTAACAATGAATTATGTAGCCATGTAACAGAACCAATCACAGTGTAGGCATACACTGTTGACAATACTGGCATCTGTAGTGTGTCGACGTTTCGACCCCTAGAAATGTGTAGGTGTTCTTATAAGCCTTACAGTCGGGGTCTTCCTCAGGACAAGTGGAAAGTGAAGGAGTGACTAAAAAAGGGGCACCTAGAAATATAAAAGCAAAAAATCAGGTCCAGAGTTTAAAAAGGACGAGAACATGAAAAAGTAAAGGTAATAGTCATCGTAAATACCATATCTGAATTAAAGGAGGGTCCTCATTGGCGCAAAATGTCGTCGAGGACAGAGGAGACTCAATGGCTCCAAAGTATGAGGGATGAGAGAGAAATGAACACCTGTATAAATAAGGCGTCTGTCAGTAAAAACTCAGATAAATCAGAGGGGAAGGGAGACGAAGTCTGTATTAAATAAAGAAAGGACTTACTCAAATTTTTTTTAACCGTTCTCCCAAACTTGTTAGCTTATGTTAGAATCGCGGTGAAACCATCAATTAGATAGTGAAGTCATCCACATTTCTACAATTAATTGAAGAAAATGGTCTAAAGTAAAAAGAGGAAAAAATACCAATCAATTTGATAACCCAATAGTAAAAATCAAAGGAGTACATTTAGATACGTGCCAAATACAACGTGAGTAAGTAAAAAATCCTAAACGTCTAATAAACTGAACGATTTCAAGAAATGGGAGACTTGCAAAAATAGGCACTTAGTTATAAAGCGTTCGCGATAAAGTTAAGATGAAAAAAACATCGTGCCTCTCAAAAAGAGTGCACCATAACGACATTAGATGGCATTAGTGTCTAGAAATTAAGAAACAAAGTTGCTTAATGCACGCGCGGTAAAGCATGCCAATATTCCAAAATTCTTGCCACTCAATAAACTGAGTGCACCAGTACGGCATTAAAAAGACAACGAAGTCTACAAAGTACTAGCATTTAGGAGATAATACATAAAAGCATTCACGTTTCTGTAGTAACGATTGCTAGGCGTTAAATACTAGAAAGGGGGAAAATATCGCATGGCCACAGAGCGTAACAGAAAAGCGGCCGTCAGAGAGAAAAACTCACCCTCGTATGTTAAACTTGTTTCCCCCGAATGGAAAGATCACGCCGCCAGGGCGGACGGCATGAATAAATAGACGCGTAACTGGCGTGCTATGAGCGCCAGCGTGACGCTCGATGGTCTGCAGGCGCTAAATGCTTGTATTTGCCTGGAACTCGGCAGGGAAGAGAGACTATGAAGTGTGTGGGTGGTAAAAGAAATCCACAGCCGATAAAAGTCATTTTTACAAAACCCCAGCCAAAATGTCATCGTACATTTATCAAAGGGTAAAAATCGAGCACAGTGAGAACAAAGTTGGCCTTGGTTTTAACGTTACATAGCCCAATACTCTGCCATAAAAAGTTCAAAGACATTATAAAAAATGGGCATTGGTGTATAAAGCACTCATCATAGACAACAATCCAACAATTCATACGTATAAAACATGAAATATACCATAATAGTGGGGCTAGTTTAGGTGCTTACTGCAGTCGAGCTTTGCACCAGCCCCGCCGGCGGCGCTGGAGACAACGGCACCAGCAGCTTCGGCGCATAGCACCAACCGGGGGATCGGCGCTGGGTGTTCGCCGTGCCGCCATGGTGGGAAACTAAGACTGCCTATATGAGACTGTAGCAGCGCACGGTGGTACCAGGGCCCTGACTCTGGTCTCGATTGCTCTTGGTGTCGGGGCGGGGTGTTTGTTCGTCCTGTGTGGTTCCGCTTTGCAGCCAGCCGATGAGAGTGCATGTGGCTCCTTCCCGGCGGGCTGGCTTGGTGAGGCGACCCTGAGAGCAGTGCACAGTGTTTAGAACTGGTGTGGGAGTATCGCGGGGTGCCTGGTGGAGTGCAGGCCCTGGCTTCCCTGAGCGGGGGAGTAATCAGCACCCGTTTGCTTCCTGCGACTGGCAGCTCTCCGTGGCCTCTATGCCGCCTAAAAAAATCACAACCTGCCAAGGTAACCAGTTTCTTTGGGCCCCCCAACACAGGGAAAGGAGCGGCGGCAGGATCTGACCAACAGGGGGACAATATGGCGCTGACTAAAGAAGACCTGTTGGCCACTCTGAGGGACTTTAAGCGTGAACTGAGGGATGAGATCAAAGCCGATATCAACGCCTCATTAGATGCCTTCAAGTCGGAAATGGCCTCTAAAATATGCGACTTACGCACAGATGTTGACTTGGTGGGGACACGCACCCTGGACCTGGAGACCCAATGTCAGAATCTAGAGACTCGGATGCAGCCGCTTGAGGAGGGGGCTGAGGCCCTGTCGGCACAACTGAATGCGGCGCTCCTCAAATGTGAGGACCTCGAGAACCGGTCTCGAAGAGAGAATATCAGGGTGCGGGGCCTGGCGGAGGGTCGAGAGGGGCCCGATCTGGAGCGGTTTCTTGTGGGACTCTTCAGCGATATCTTGGGCGATGGAGACGCCCCGATCTTGTTGGAGAGGGTGCACAGGGTGGGCCCACCACAGCAGAGTAAGCAGCAGCGGCCTAGGGACATACTTGCCAAGTTTGCCTCCTTCAAAACGAAAGAAATGGTGATGCGGAAAGCCCGGGGGCAGGACACGATCGCCTATCAGGGGTGCACGTGCTCATTATACCAGGATGTGGCGCAGGCCACACTGATGAGACGACAACAATTCCGCCAGATCACTGCTACCCTCCGAGACAGGCACATCCGATATAGGTGGCCATACCCCTTTGGTTTGGCTTTCTCCTTCAACAATAAGCACCATCATTTTACTGAGGTGGAGGGGGCCACAAGCTTATTGGGCCTAGGGGGTGGCACGGCGACCGCGCAGCCTGCTTCCCCGGGAGGGTCGGGGGACCGGAGGGGAGACCCTGAGACCTCGAATGGATGGCGTACGATCCCCACGGGCGGCAAGAAAACACCGTGACTCCTCGACATTGCTACTAGAGAGATCTCTCGGGGCCCCCGAGCCCCATGGAGGGCGTGGACATTCCTGGCCTAGTCGACGTACCAGCACTCAGCAGCTATTGTCAGTTCCAGAAAAGCTTTTACGGACGACCCTCTAACTGTTGGGCTCTCTCTTAAGCTTCCTGGGAGGGGAGGGCCGATTCTATAGGAGGACTTATTGGTGTGGGCATGACCATGCCCCTACGAACTTACGCTAATGTGGACACGGAATACGATGTTATGTCATTGTTTGGTTTTAGTTGTAATTGTTTTGGTTACTTGGGTTAGGTCTCACACAGAGGTTATGATTGAAGGTGACGGGGGGAGGAGAGGGATGTGCGGGGGGGGGACGCTATCAGGGGCCAGCGTGGTGTCCAAGGTGACGATGGGAGTCAAATTCTTATCCTGGAATGTTAGGGGCCTTAACTCCCCTAACAAATGGCAGAAATTTTGGAAGTATATAGGAGATCAGGCTCCTTTAGTGGTGGCAATTCAAGAGACCCACATCAAGCGAACGGAGGAACAGAGACTCAAACATAGACCGTACCCGCAGATCTTCCAGGCCACTAGTGGGAGGAAACAGAATGGGGTGGGCTTAATATTCCACTCTTCGGCTCACTTTGTACTTGAAGCCATTTTGAAGGATAAAGAGGGGCGTTTTCGTATCCGGCGCCATTATGGGCCGCCCTTGCACGATAGCTTCGGTGTATGCTCCAAATACAGGTCAGATAGAGTTTCTTTCCACTTTCCTTCACTCCCTGGCGGGCTTTGCTACGGGGGACTTGCTCATACTGGGGGATTTCAACTTGGTGTGGGACCCTCACTTAGATTCCACTCACGCTAACAGGGTGGGGGGAGGAGTCTTCTCTCCTGCGCTCAAACAATCCCTGACACAAATGGGGCTCGTGGATGGGTGGAGGCATCTACATCCCTCGACAAAGGATTTCTCTTTCTTCTCGCATGCACACAGGTCGTATTCACGGATCGACTTTATCTTTGTTAGCCAAACACTCCTACACACGGTCACCGGTTCCCAGCTGCTGCCTATTGCTCTCTCCGATCATGCTCCCCTGACTTGCCAGCTCGACTGGCCGGCCCCACGCTCTAAACTCACTAGGTGGTATTTCCCAGAGTGTCTATGTCGGGATCGATTGCACCGGGATGATGTCCGCAAAGCGATTCGAGATTTTTTTTTTCTGAATGACACGGCGGAGACTTTCTTAGCTAACAACTGGGATGCATTTAAGGCATACATTCGGAGCCATTGTATATCCCTCGCGTCATCTCTTAAACGGCTTCAAACTAAGGAACGCCTGGATTTGGAGCGGGAGTTGGGGGCGGCCGAAGAACACCACAAGGTGTCTCCCTCAATCCCTTCTCTTCGGAAGGTCACGGCGCTAAGGGGAAAGCTTAATGCAATTTATACCAATAGAGCGGAGAGAACACTGCTTCGTCTACAGGCCAGGGGCTATGTAGGGCGGGACAAGGTGGGGACGATGCTCGCCAAGCAATTAAGGGTCCGGCAGGAGAAAACATATCAAACATATAATAGATGACCACGGTAGGACGCATTTGTAGGAGGAGGGGAAAGCGCGCGCGTTTCATGACTTTTACCAGACGCTTTATAGGGCAGACCCGCCTAATGCGCATGAGCAAGCACGGTATTTGGACGATCTTGAGATCCCCCAACTTTCGGCGTCGGATAATGAGGGGCTTGGGGGGGCCATTACTTTGGAGGAGGTACAAGCCGCGATTGATTCCCTTAAAAGCCACAAGGCCCCTGGGCCTGACGGATTCACGGCCTCTTTCTATCGCACCTTTGCTTCCGACCTCGGGCCCCACTTGACCACGCTTTTTAATGATATAGCGTCCCGGCGGGCCGTCACGACCTCCATGGGGGAAGCGTTAATTTCTATTCTCCCAAAGTCTGGGAAAGATCCGCTAAAATGTGCCTCATATCGCCCCATTGCCTTACTCAACCTGGACGCGAAGCTATACTCTAAAATCCTAGCTACGAGACTTGAGAAATGTCTCCCAGCTCTTGTTCAGCCTGACCAATCCGGGTTCATTAAGGGGCGGCAAACCCACGACAATCTTCGTCGCGTGTTCCATCTGATAGACAAAGCCCACAAGAAAAAGATCCCGGCCGCGCTGCTGTCACTCAACGCAGAGAAAGCGTTCGATCGTGTTGATTGGGCTTTTTTGGAGCTTTCTCTGCGCCGATTTGGGTTCTGTGAAGCTTTCATTGGGATGGTTGGGGCGAACTTTGCGGCTCCTAGGTCTCGGGTTCAAACTGGCAAGAGGGACCAGGCAGGGCTGCCCTTTGTCCCCGTTGCTTTTCGCCCTCAGTATCGAACCCTTTGCAATTCGGATACGCTCCAACCCCCAAATAAGGGGAATCACTTTTGGGCAAGAGGAACACAAGATTGCATTATTCGCCGATGACATTTTACTGCCAGTTACGGACCCGCGGACATCGCTCCCGGCCATCTACCACGAGTTAGAATGCTTTGAGGCTGTCTCCGGTTTCCGGGTCAACCTTTCCAAGTCCTCCATCTTGAATCTTACATTACCTTCCGGACTCCAAGAGGCCCTGGAAGAGTCCTCTCCATTTTGCTGGGCACGCAAGGCTATCACGTACCTGAGGATACAGATTACCCCCAAACTTGGGGACCTGTACCTGGCTAATTTCCCGCCGCTTCTGCGGCAGCTTACGATAGAGTGCAAAAAATGGGGTGCCGCCTACATTTCTTGGATCGGACGGATTAACGTCATAAAGATGAATGTATTGCCGCGTCTACTATATCTCTTTCAAGGTCTCCCCATTCAACCAGACAGAGCACTTTTTCCCGCTCTGAAATCCCTCCTACTCAAATTCATCTGGCAGGGTCGGCGAGCCCGAATCTCATTTCATTGGCTGACAAGGCCGAGGTTAAAAGGAAGTTTGGCTCTGCCTGATTTTTTTACTTACTATAGGGCGGCGCAGCTTAGGATCTTAAGCGAATGGTCGCTGCAAGCTTCGGACAAATTGGGGCTGCATATAGACAGGCAGGTCACGGGGAGGACGATATGTGATTTGCCTTGGCGTTCCAGGGACGATAGATCGCCTAACGCCTATTTGAGTGTTCCCACTTCCACTACTCTTAGCGTTTGGGACGCGGTTACTAGGGCGTTGCCTCTGACCACATTCCCATCACCGTATTCCCCTATACACTTCTCTAAGCATTTCCCACCGGCGCAGCAGGAGGGGCCTTTCGATAGATGGCGGGAAGGGGGCTGCCGCATGATCTCCGATCTCTTTCAGGGCTCCAAGCTTCGCTCATTCTCGGATTGTATGACACGTTTTAGTCTTCCACGCACAGAGCACTTTCACTACTCTCAACTGGTCCACTAGGTTCAACAACCGGAGATCCGGGCCGCAGCCACTAGGGGATATCTCCCAATGGAAAAATGTGTTCAGACGGGCACCACGGGTAAAGGGTGTCTCTCTTTTCTATGCAATCTCCTTCTCACCCTGGCACCACTTCGCACACAACACCATAGGGAATGTTGGGGTAAGATGCTTCAGGTCCCGCCCTCAGATAGGCAATGGGAGGCCCTTTACAAGGACATTGCCAAATTCAATAGATCTATGCATCTCAGGGAAGCCCACTACAAGACGCTCTATGATTGGTATCTCCACCCTCACAGGTTGCACTCGATCTTTCCGGGTACCTCAGATCGCTGCTGGCGGGGTTGTGGGGCCTTGGGAAACTCCAAACACATTTGGTGGGACTGTCCCGTAATCCAGATCTTCTGGAAAGAGATCCTTGCCCAGATAAAACTCATATTAGGCTACCCGACTGGGGACTCCATAGAGCAGGTGCTGCTGGGCATTCGGGATCCTCTGTTACAGCGGCAAACACACACAGATAGATCCATCCTATGGCTCTGCCTTGGGGCGGCGAAAATGGCTATAGCGGGGGCCTGGAAGAAGCCTACCGCTCCCTCTCTTTCGCAGTGGCATGCACGTTTGTGGAAGGCGATAGCATTAGAGCGGCTATCTGATATAGCGGAAGACAATAGGAAAGATTTCGAATATACCTGGTCCCCTTTGGTCAGCTCTCTCTCTGAGGGTCTCCCATTGTTTGCTTGTAGTCCTCGGCTAAGGGCACTCCACCTTTTTCTGATTTAGTAGCAACTCCGTCACCTCCTCACTTACACAATAAGAGATGAGTCACCAGGTGTGAGACCGTTGTTCCAGTGGTTTTGTTTAAACTTTTTCTTCCCCCTTTTTTCTTTTTTTTGTTGGGGCTCTCGCCCGTTGGAATTAAGAACCCATGGACCTCTTGTCTACCCCTTCGAATCCGGATACCCGTTTCAGAAATTGGTTAATGTCTGGTTCGCACTTTTTTTTTTTTGAGCTAGCACAGGCTTATCACTATGCTTTCTGAAACCATTAGCGACTGGAGACCGGGGGATTGACCCGCCAATGTCACTAGAAAATGTGTTTAGTAATTTAGCTATTAACAGCGTGGTGGGGCTCCCCATGGGGGGGGAGAGGGGGGGCGGGAAGGAGGGAGAGGGGAATTCATTTCCTCCTTGTTTATATATGCCTTGAAGAGATGTAATTCTTACAGAGGTCCTTTGTGTACTATCTGCCCTTCTTTTCATGTTTTCCAATTCAAATGTTTCAATAAAAACATTATGAAAAAAATAAATAGAGTTTCCACATTGAAGCAAATTAAACAATGAGACCATACAAATCAATGCATTTTAAAGTAAGAAACTTCACAGGCAAGGGAGCAAACTGTTCACTTGTTACTTCATGATGAAAAGGATATTTTTTGAAGGACAACTGAATTCCCCAAACAGGCCAGTATGGAGTCCCAAGATCCACCTGATGGGCATTGATCTCAACAAAGAAAATCACCTTCTGCCTCTTCACCGTCTCATGGGGAGGAAGTCTGAAGCTTAGGTTGGACTGCTTTGGTGACGGGGGTTCTTTTTGGTCTCCTTTTCATTCACTATAAAGTGCAGTATTCAACACAAGATCACGGGGAGTGGGCTCCTGGCTTCCTCAAGCTTGCCCATGGTCCCAACATTTTAGTTTCCATGTCCACAGCTCCCCCAATGGTGCGTTTCCACAACTTTGGCCTTGGTGATACTTTCTCAGTTATAGCACAAGATACCGATGATCAGGAAACTAAAAAGAGCATTTGCTCTCCACCAGTGACATAGACTAACAATCTGTACACTTTACACCATGTATCGACAATCCTTCTATAAATGTTACAGCCCCCAAATCACAGATTCTCTTTTTCGAACAGCTTTTAAAATTCTGGAGATCCTAAGGTTGCATTTTCTTCTGGAACTCTAGGTTTCTTCTACCACTGCCTGCTGGCAGCCATCACGTTTTTGTTTGATAAGACTTTTAGACTACTGTTTTAGGGATGACCTGCGCCTATTGGCTCTTAAAGAGATTTGAATGACTAGATCAAGTAAAAAAATACATTCAAGGAATCCATCTTTGGTCCTACATGACTTTAATGGTCTTGTCTTTGAAAGACTGAATGCGAGCCCTTAAATCGTATCTGCTGAAGTGACCTTTGGTTGGTATTCATTCCATTATGAGGCTGGGCAATTGGTTGAACTGCACTGCATGGAACTTTACTTAAGTTTTGTTTATAAGAGTGTTAGATTTGGGGGTCTCTAGTTGGCACAGGTAGGTACTTGTGACAAATAGGGACCCTTGCCTCTAGTCAGGGTAGGGGGGTACACTCCTAAAATAACCCCTGCTCACCCCCTTGGTAGCTTGGCACGAGCAGACAGGCTTATCTCAGAGGCAGTGTGTAAAGCATTTGAGGACACATACAGTAATCCAGTGACAACACTACAGATGGACACCACACAAGTTGTATTATAAAAATAAGTATCTTTTATATAGATTTAACACAAGACCATAAACGACAAAAATCCACAATATTGTACTTAAAATGGTAGGTTTAGCTTAGTTCTCTTCAGATCTTAAAATGCGACACTTTGAGTCAATGTACCTTACGATGCGTCACGTTTCTACAACGAAAGTGTTGCAGAGATGGAGATGCGGCAAAGATCCGGTGCAAAGAAATAAAGACGTCAAGTTCTTCCTGATGCGGCACGCTTCTCCGATGTTGCGAGAAGTCTCGACTCGATGCGTCAGCTGCGACACCCTTGTTCCGTGATGCGACGACAGCGGCTTTGGCGGCGACACTCTTCTCCGACGTTGCGAGACGCTTCCGCTCGTTGCGACAACTGCAGCGGCGACACCCTTGTTCCGTGATGCGACGGCAGCAGCTCCGACGGCGGCATGCTTCTCCGTGGATGCGAGGCGCTCCTCTTGATGCGGTGCAATGCGACAGCTACAGCGGCGACATCTACGATGCGACGGCAGAGGCTGCGACGGCGACACGCTTCTTCGGGGTTGCGAGACGCTTCTGTTGATGCGGTGCAATGCGACAGCTACAGGGGCGTCATCTCCGTGATGCGACGGCAGCGGCTGCGACACGCTTCTCCCCCTTGAGTCGCGCTTCCAGCTCCTTGCGACACGCAGTCCCTCAGAAGGCCCAAAACAGCAGCAGGCACTTCCAAAGAACTCTTGGGGAGCTGGGGTTTGAAGTCTGTTGTCCCTGAGACTTCAGCAGGAGGCAAGCTCTTTTCTCAAGCCCTTGGAGATCCTTTACAAGTTGAATAAAGTGCACACAAAGTCCTTTCTCCTTTCTTTGGCAGTCAGGCAACCACTGCAGGCAGATCCCTCTAGCTTAGGGATAGTCTTCTCCTCAGTTTCTTCTTGGTTCCGCTCCTCAGCAAAGGTTTCTTCTTGTTTCCCAAAGTGATCTAATTTCCTAGGGGTCTGGGTCCCCTTTTTATACACAGTTTCTCTTTGTTGTCTGAAGGCAGAGAGGCCTTTGCCTAGTCCAAAACCAGTTCTGGTCAGTCCTGGAGCACTTTGTTTACAGGACTCCTTCTGTCCTTTCAGAATGTGGGGCAGAGTGCTCAGCCACCCGGCAGGAGGTGGAGCCAGCATTGTGGAAGGCAGGCACAGCCCTATTCAGACCCAGGTGCAACTCCTCCCTCCACTCTGGATGCAGATCTCTCTATTCAGCCCTGTGCTGACTCACCCTGTCTCCTGTAGCCACCCCCAGCCCCTGTCACTCAATCTCCAGACAAGAAATACACAACCTAGCAGAGGCAGGCTTGGAAGTTTAGGCAAGAAAATACCCACTTTCTAAAAGTGGTATTTTCAAACACAGAATGTTAAAACCAACTTCACTAAAAGATGTATTTTATCATTCTGAGTTCAGGCATACTAAATTCGTTTTTCTACCATGTTCCCTGGGTCAGTTAGGATTATAAGGTGTAATAATCAGACTGCCCATTCTGGCCTATGGGGAGCAGGTAGCCTTGCAATAGTGAAAAACGAAAATGGCTGTAATTCACTATTAGGACATGCCACACACACCAGGGCATGTCCTACCTTATACTTACAATGCACCCTGCCCTAGGGCCTACTTTAGGGGTGACCAACATGCAGTAAAGGGAAGGTTTAGGGACTGGTAAGTGGGTGCACTCACCAAGTCGACATGGCAGCCCTAGGCTGCACACAGGCACTGCAATGGCAGGCCTGAGACACTTTTACAGGCTGCTTCTGTGGGTGGCACAACCAGTGCTGCAAGCCCACCAGCAGCATTGGATTTACAAGCCCTGGGCACACTCAGTGCACTGTACTAGGGACTGACAAGTAAACCAATCATCCAATCGTGGAGTCACTAATACATACATCAATTTACAATAGGGAGCACTTGCACTGTGGCACTGAATAGCAGTGGCACAGTGCCCAAAGCATCTAACACCAGCAAAAACAGATCAATAACATTGGAGGCATCATGAAAAAATGGAAGGGAGACCCACGCCAAGGATGTCAGGTCTAACACGTGTCCCCTCCAGCTGAAATGTGGGGAGAACTACCCTACCTCAGGGGAGTTCTCTTCACTAAGGCGGAAAAATCTGGACAGACCATCAGCATTGGTGTGTTCTGTACCAGGGCGGTGTTCCACCGTGAAATCCATCCACTGTAGAGAAATGGACCACCTCAACAGCTTTGGATTCTCACCCCTCATCTGCATCAACCATCTGAGGGGCCTGTGGTCTGTCTGAACCCGGAAGTGAGTCCCAAACAGGTATGGTCTCAGCTTCTTCACTGCCCAGACCACAGCAAATGCCTCACGCTCAATAGCACTCCACCTCTGTTCCCGTGGGAGTAACCTCCTACTGATGAAGGCTACGGGTTGATCTAGGCCCTCCTCATTCATCTGTGACAGAACAGCCCCCACACCATGCTCTGAAGCGTCTGTTTGTACTACAAACTCTTTGGAGAAGTTGGGTGCCAGGAGCACGGGCACCGTGCACATAGCAGTTTTCAGGGCCTCAAAAGCTTTCTGACAGGTGTCAGTCCAAATCACTTTCTTGGGCTGCTTCCTGGAAGTCAGCTCTGTCATGGGTGCAACAATGCTGCCATACCCCTTGACAAACCTCCTGTAGTAACCCGTGAGTCCTAAAAAGGCTCTCACCTCGGTCTGGGTTTTGGGGGGTTCCCAAGTCAGGATGGTTTCAATTTAGGGTTGTAGGGGCGCCACCTGGCCGCTCTCAACCTGGTGTCCTAAGTACACCACGGAACCCTGCCCGATCTGGCACTTACTCGCCTTGATCTTGAGGCCTGCCCGCCGCAGCGTCATCAACACTTCCCAGAGGTGGCGCAGGTGTTCTTCCCAACTGGCGCTGCACACCGCGATGTCATCCAGGTAGGCGGCACTGAACGAGTCCAGTCCAGCCAACACCTGGTTGACCAACCTCTGGAAGGTGGCAGGGGCATTCTTCATCCCAAAGGGCATCACCTGGAACTGGTAGTGCCCATCTGGTGTGGAGAATGCTGACCGCTCTCTTGCCCCATCAGTCAAGGCGATCTGCCAGTACCCAGACGTCAAGTCAAACGTGCTGAGGTACCGTGCAGCCCCTAGCCGATCTATGAGCTCATCAGCTCTGGGGATGGTGTGCGTGTCAGTCCTGGTGACTGAATTGAGCCCTCGGTAGTCCACACAGAACCGGAGTTCTGGTGTGGCACCCGGTGCGGCAGCCTTTGGGACCAAGACCACTGGGCTGGCCCAAGGACTGTTAGCGGACTCAATCACCCCTAACGCAAGCATTTTGGAGACATCCTCCTTGATGCAAGCTCTCACCCTGTCAGTCACCCTGTAAGTTTTGTGCTTCACAGGTGTACTGTCCCCAGTGTCCACGTCATGGATGCACCACTCTGACACCGGGAACCAGGGAGAACAGATCAGAAAACTGTCCCAGCAACTGGCGGCAGTCATTCTGTTGCTCAGGGGTCAGGATGGAAGAGAGGTTGACACCATCCACTGACCCATCTTGCTCTGTTGCCGACAGGAGGTCAGGAAGAGGCTCGGTCTCCTCCTCCATCCCAGCATCTGTCGCTAAGAGCATGCCCACTTGGGACCTCTCCAAGTGGGGCTTCAGGCGGTTGACATGCAGGACCCTCAAGGGGTTCCTGGGAGACCGCAAGTCCACCAAGTAGGTAACCGGACTTTTGCGCTCTACAACCTCAAAGGGTCCGGTCCACTTATCCTGGAGCGCGCAGGGCTCCACTGGGGCCATGACCCATACTTTCTGGCCAGGCTGAAGCTCTACCAGAGTGGCATTCTGGTCGTACCACCGCTTCATCTCCTCCTGGCTGGCTTCCAGATTCGCCTCAGCGAGTTGCCTGAAACGCCTAGTTTGGTTCCTAAAGGCCAGCATGTAACTGTATACATCCTGGGGAGGTTTCCTGGGAGATTGCTCCCAGCCTTCTTTGACCAAACTTAGAGGTCCTCTCACTGGGTGTCCATAGAGAAGCTCAAAGGGACTGAACCCTAGAGATTTCTGTGGCACCTCACGGTAAGCAAAGAGCAGGAATGGTAAGAGGACGTCCCACTTACGCCTCATAGGTTCCTCAAGACCCATAATCATGCCTTTGAGGGTTTGGTTGAACCTTTCAACCAACCCATTTCCTTGGGGGTGGTAAGGAGTGGTAAACTTGTAGGTTACCCCACACTCCTGCCACAGGGACTTCATATATTTGGAAATGAAGTTGGTCCCCCGGTCAGACACTACCTCGCGAGGGAATCCCACTCTGGAGAAAATTCCCATCAGTGCTCGTCCCACCGCGGGGGCAGTCACTGTCCTCAGAGGTATGGCTTCTGGGTACCGGGTGGCATGGTCCACCAAGACCAGGATGAACCTGTTGCCCATGGCTGTCTTGGGGTCCAGTGGCCCCACAATGTCAATACCCACCCGTTCAAAGGGGGTGCTGACTACAGGGAATGGCTGGAGAGGAGCCTTGTGCTTCCTCCCACTCTTTCCACTTGCCTGGCAAGTCTGACATGTCCTGCAGTGAGTGTCTGAACTCCTGCGCATTTGGGGCCAATAAAAGTGGGTGACAAGCCTCTCAAAGGTCTTGTCCTGCCCCAAATGTCCTGCCAATGGAACATCATGAGCCAGCCCCAGTAGGAAGGCTCTGAAGCGCTGGGGTACCACCAGCACACGGGCTGACCCAGGCTCAGCAACCTTAGGCTCAGTATACAGGAGATCATTCTCCCAGTAAATCCAATGTGACCCAGACTGATCACCTGTTGCCTGGTCTGCAGCCTGTTGCCGCAGACCCACAAGAGAAGGGCACTCTTTCTGCTCCTTGCAGAATTCTTCCCTGGAGGGTCCTCCTTCTTGCTGCCAATGGGTCAGCTCAGGCAGGTCCCCCAGTTCAGCTACCTGTTCCCCTGTAGGCTCCAGGGCATCCCCCTCAAGGTCTGCCTCCTCCTGGACCGTGGGAACTTCGGGGGCCGGCTTCCCGCACCCCCTGCCTCTTCTCGTGACGGCAGGTACCTGGGCCTCTCTCTCAGGCTCCAGGTCCTCTTGAGCACCTTTACTTGCTGCCATGGACCGGGTGGTCACACGCCCAGTCAGGCAAACCCAACATTTCCAAATGCGCACTTCGCTCCACCTTCGCCCAAGGTGAGCTCTTCAAGTCGTTCCCTAACAAACAGTCAACAGGCATGGCGGGCCTCACAGCTACCTGAAGAGTACCAGAGACCCCCCCCACTCAAAGGGAACCTGAGCCACCTTGCAGTGACTCTGTGTTGTCAGCGGCAACAACTGGATAGAATGCATGGGGGACAACCTGCTCTTGAGACACCAGGTGACACTTGACAGCTGTCACACTGGCTCCTGTATCTCCAAGAGCCTCCACCCTATGGCCATTGATGGTCACCCACTGCCTGAATTTCTTAGTGTTATCAGGCAGCTGGGTCCTGGGGACCACCTCACAGTCTCCTAATGAGACAAGGGACATCTCTGCGGGACCCCACCCATCTTGGGCACCCATCTCCTCACCCAGGGCTACACTAGCCATCTGCCGGGGGGCTGCATCAGGGGGTGCTGTCTTTCCAAACTGGCGGCACCTGGGATCATTCGCCATATGACCCAGGTCCCCACATTTGTAGCATCTCAGGGGTCCCCTTTGAACAGGTGGACCTGTCGGGGCCCCTGATGGTTTCTGGGGGGGAGGCTGGGAACCTTTCCCTTGGTTCCCTTGGGGACTACTTTGGGGCCTTCTTTGGAACTCCCTCAGTTTACCCTGGTCCCCCCCACTCTTCTGCTGGGGACCCTGCCCACTCTTGGCTGAGTCTCCCACGTGACCCTTGTGGACCCTGGTACTGACCCAGCGGTCCGCCTCCTCAGCAAGATTCCTAGGGATAGTCAGCCTGCTATCAATCAGGTGCTGGCGTAGCTCTGGAAAACAGTTACTTGACAAGTGCTCCCATGCAATCAAATCAAGGAGCCCCTGAAAATCATCAACTTTGCTACCCTTCACCCAACCATCCAATGCTCTGCAGAAAAAAGTGACATATTCAACACAGGTACTGTACTCTATCTTCTGGCAACCCCTGAACCTCTGCCTATATAATTCAGGAGTTAAACCATACCTGGACATTAAAGCATCCTTCATGTGGCGATATGAATTATGGACATCAGAAGGCAAATCTAGCAGTGTGTCCCACCCTTCACTAAGGAACCGTCCCCACAACCCCGCTCCCCAATCCTTCTCAGGGACCCGGTGGGAAGACATGGCTACCTCATAGGCCTTGAAACACTGTCATCATTTTTAAAAAACTCTCTGACCACATCCTTAGGAATATACACCCTAGATTCAACAGGCATTGACGGTGTGCTGCCAACAGAGGGAGTAATCTCTAAGCTTCTAGCTTTCAAATCCAAACCCCCTCAAACTTCTCATGCTCAAGCTGCATCCTCTTTTCTTCCAGGGCCACTTTCCTAATCTCCAATTGCCCATTCATTTTGGCCAGCTCCAACTCATGCATCCTATTTCTCTCCCTGTCCTCCAGCTCTTCTGGGGATAGACCTTTGGCAGAAACACTGCTACCTGCTGGGGAAGGTGCTTTCCTTTCCCCTGGACCCAATGGTCCTTCCAGCTGCACATCTGCATTATTATCCCCTTCCTCATTCGGGGTTTTCCTTGCTTCTACCCAGGCCCTCAGCGCCTTGTAGAACTCATCCCTCTTGGTGAGCCCGGTAATTGCAACATTACATTTTTTGCAGAAGTGCTTCAGCTGCTTCACATTGTAGTATTCCAGTTTCTCCTCTTCCCAATCAAAATCAACAGATGCTATGGATGCTGCCTTCATGATGGTTAAACTTGGCAAAAATGGAAAGTCCCAGAAAAAAAAAAAATCTACCAAAAGTATGTGGTCGCGTTTTGGTCTGCACTCACTAGTAGTGTTCACCAATCACTGTACATGAGTCACAAATGCAAGTCCAGAATCCTCACCGCTGACCACCAATGTTAGATTTGGGGGTCTCTAGTTGGCACAGGTAGGTACTTGTGACAAATAGGGACCCTTGCCTCTAGTCAGGGTAGGGGGGTACACTCCTAAAATAACCCCTGCTCACCCCCTTGGTAGCTTGGCACGAGCAGACAGGCTTATCTCAGAGGCAGTGTGTAAAGCATTTGTGGACACATACAGTAATCTAGTGACAACACTACAGATGGACACCACACAAGTTGTATTATAAAAATAAGTATCTTTTATATAGATTTAACACAAGACCATAAACGACAAAAATCCACAATACTGTACTTAAAATGGTAGGTTTAGCTTAGTTCTCTTCAGTTCTTAAAATGCGACACTTTGAGTCAATGTACCTTACGATGCGTCACGTTTCTACAACGAAAGTGTTGCAGAGATGGAGATGTGGCAAAGATCCGGTGCAAAGAAATAAAGACGTCAAGTTCTTCCTGATGCGGCACGCTTCTCCGAGGTTGCGAGAAGTCTCGACTCGTCAGCTGCAGCGGCGACACCCTTGTTCCGTGATGCGACGGCAGCAGCTCCGACGGCGGCACGCTTCTCTGTGGATGCGAGGCGCTTCTCTTGATGCGGTGCAATGCGACAGCTACAGCGGCGGCATCTACGATGCGACGGCGACACGCTTCTTCGGGGTTGCGGGACGTTTCTTGAGATGCGGTGCAATGCGACAGCTACAGCGGCGTCATCTCCGTGATGAGACGGCAGCGGCTGCGACACGCTTATCCCCCTTGAGTCGTGCTTCAAGCTCCTTGCGACACGCAGTCCCTCAGAAGGCCCAAAACAGCAGCAGGCACTTCCAAAGAACTCTTGGGGAGCTGGGGTTTGAAGTCTGTTGTCCCTGAGACTTCAGCAGGAGGCAAGCTCTTTTCTCAAGCCCTTGGAGATCCTTTACAAGTTGCATAAAGTGCACACAAAGTCCTTTCTCCTTTCTTTGGCAGTCAGGCAACCACTGCAGGCAGATCCCTCTAGCTTAGGGATAGTCTTCTCCTCAGTTTCTTCTTGGTTCCGCTCCTCAGCAAAGGTTTCTTCTTGTTTCCCAAAGTGATCTAATTTCCTAGGGGTCTGGGTCCCCTTTTTATACACAGTTTCTCTTTGTTCTCTGAAGGCAGAGAGGCCTTTGCCTAGTCCAAAACCAGTTCTGGTCAGTCCTGGAGCACTTTGTTTACAGGACTCCTTCTGTCCTTTCAGAATGTGGGGCAGAGTGCTCAGCCGCACGGCAGGAGGTGGAGCCAGCATTGTGGAAGGTAGGCACAGCCCTATTCAGACCCAGGTGCAACTCCTCCCTCCACTCTGGATGCAGATCTCTCTATTCAGCCCTGTGCTGACTCACCCTGTCTCCTGTAGCCACCCCCAGCCCCTGTCACTCAATCTCCAGACAAGGAATACACAACCTAGCAGAGGCAGGCTTGGAAGTTTAGGCAAGAAAATACCCACTTTCTAAAAGTGGTATTTTCAAACACAGAATGTTAAAACCAACTTCACTAAAAGATGTATTTTATCATTCTGAGTTCAGGCATACTAAATTCGTTTTTCTACCATGTTCCCTGGGTCAGGTAGGATTATAAGGTGTAATAATCAGACTGCCCATTCTGGCCTATGGGGAGCAGGTAGCCTTGCAATAGTGAAAACGAAAATGGCTGTAATTCACTATTAGGACATGCCACACACACCAGGGCATGTCCTACCTTATACTTACAATGCACCCTGCCCTAGGGCCTACTTTAGGGGTGACCAACATGCAGTAAAGGGAAGGTTTAGGGACTGGTAAGTGGGTGCACTCACCAAGTCGACATGGCAGCTCTAGGCTGCACACAGGCACTGCAATGGCAGGCCTGAGATACACTTTTACAGGCTGCTTCTGTGGGTGGCACAACCAGTGCTGCAAGCCCACCAGCAGCATTGGATTTACAAGCCCTGGGCACACTCAGTGCACTGTACTAGGGACTGACAAGTAAACCAATCATCCAATCGTGGAGTCACTAATACATACATCAATTTACAATAGGGAGCACTTGCACTGTGGCACTGAATAGCAGTGGCACAGTGCCCAAAGCATCTAACACCAGCAAAAACAGATCAATAACTTTGGAGGCATCATGAAAAAATGGAAGGGAGACCCACGCCAAGGATGTCAGGTCTAACAAAGAGGTTGGTGCCCCACGTATCCTGGTCCTTTTATTTGAAGGGAATGTCAAGTTTTTATTAACTCTAGACAATAAACTGTTGTACATCAATGCTGGATCAGTCTCTAAAGGGCATGGAGGCCCTAAGGCTCTAGATGGGAGGACAGCAGTAAACCATCAACTCTTTGGAAAGCTCCTGTTGCGATTCAGACTTACATAGGTACAAGAGACACAATG
The DNA here is from genome assembly GCA_963921515.1 of Calotriton arnoldi. Lineage (NCBI taxonomy): Eukaryota > Metazoa > Chordata > Amphibia > Caudata > Salamandridae > Calotriton > Calotriton arnoldi. The sequence goes on along the minus strand of CAWUFW010008462.1, from coordinate 468,626 downwards.
CATGCCAGGTTATCAGAATATCTACTTAAAGGATACACCCAAACACAGAATTGGGGGCCTCTAAATTAAAAAGAATATATTTGTTTCATTAAAATTAAAACGTTTTATGAAGTAATGGTCATTAGCTCATTACCCCACCTGAAGAAGAATGTTACTGTATTATTACTTAAAATAATGTCCAATTACAGTATGTATTATATAAGCAATTATTGTCATTAAACAAAAACAATGTTTAGACCATCACTGCAATAATTAAAGTAATCATAGGTTTACAGCCAAATCAGGATTACAAATGGTGCGATACAACAGCACTGCTGAATGTATTCCCACACACATTTCGTAAACCTTATGATATATGCGCACAAAAAAAGTGCCCGAAATGACAGAAAAATTTGGAAGCTCTTCACAAACAACGACCCCTGCTAAATGTATCCATTTCGAGCACTTTAAGTCAGAGTTTCGCACAAGGGGAATACTGTTCCTCAGGGTATCTGTGTTTTCCCATGGAGAAATTCCTTGCCCTCTTTAGAAGGCACCTCTGCGTTACAAAACTTGCTATCATCACAAATTTTTATCCTGCACTATGAATAAATTTGAAAACATTTTTGCCAATGCTGTAATATGAATTATAAATACAGCATAATTAACTGATCAAAAAATATCATACATAATTCAGACCACACCATTTTATACATTCCAATTAAGAGATCTCCACATATCATATCTGGTTGCAAATGTAGATTCCACTGTCTTCTAAAATGATTTTTGCTTGTTGAACATTGTCTGTATAGTACACTTCATACCCTGGTCACTCCCAAAGCATGTTACGGGATAGGATTTTTTTTTAGGACAAATATGTTGAAGAAAAAGGTTGTGCTCTGTGCTTCACCATTAGTCAAAAGATGAACAACCCTCACGTGGTTAAGAATGTAGCCACCTAGATATGCCTCCTTCACAGATGACCTTCTCTACTGGTTCACTGTGGCATCTACAGACTTAAAAAACACAAAACTGGCGAGTCCAGCCCTCAATCCATGGCCATCGTAACTGGGGCTGTTCCATCTTTATGTAAATCTGGCATACTGCAGTATGATTGAAACAGTATATTCTATTACCTACTAATATTTGAAGTCCATATCCTTCTAATGAAGTGGACTCAACGGGTTAAAATGCATTTATCTCATACCTTCTTTACAAGGATGAACGGAATAATGAACACAAGGTAAACATGCCAAAACGACAGGCAGCTCCAAATAAAAAAGTTTGTGATTCTTCACAATCTGTTGAAATAACTGTTTTACTCCAAGTTACATATGTTATACGAAAGAAAAGAAAACGTTTCCAGAGGTGATTTCAACTTCCTGCAAGGGTACTGTCTGGATACTGCACTCTGCAGGAACGTTGCTGCCCTTGGGCCGAGTCAAGGATCAGAGTGCATCACACCAATGATATTCAATAACCGTGGATTAAGGCCTTATTTGATTGGACACTGTAAGCATATTAAGGGAGAGGAAATTATGACACAACGGAAGGCCAAGTATACTGGGTGGAAAAGCACTTTAATGGCTCTTTGAAAGACAGCAATAGCCACGAGAGCTTCAATAATAGCCAGATCCAACAAAAGACCAGGTTGTAAGACAACTCCAGCAGAAAAGCCGGAGAATGGTCCCACCCCATGTTCAGCCAAGTCACCAGACGGTCAGCAAAAACAAAAATCTCAGTCATAATGTATTTGGTTCCCACAAAGGACGTTACTAAGGAAATCAAAACCGCACAAAAATATATATATATATATTTACTCCAATGCATCCATTTGTGCCTACGTGCACAAGGCCTTTGCCACATCCGCCAGTAGAAAAACTATTGTAGACACCATGATCTCATTATTTCACGTTCTCATTATAATATATGTTTTTTTAAATATCCATAGACAAAAAGATATTACCCAAGAGTTTAAAGTTCATCTGGAAAACCCCTATGCTTATCATGTGCACGATGTGATCAGCAGACATCAAACACACGTGAAGGTAATGTGTTCACATATAATTCAAATTTTTGGTAGTCAGTAACATTTATATTTACAAAACACACCCACGTGTACTGATTCCGAAAAGGATATTAAGTGTAAGAATCTGGTTTAGGATACAACAACGAATAATGTACATTTGGTAGAAGTACGGTCAAGTGTTGTAACAAAAATTGAAAACGAGTAATCTATATAGAGTTATAAGTATTGTGGAACCTATATACAAGTATGATTCCAGCGGTGCTGGCTCTCGAATACAGAGAACCAACAAGGTGATCGGCCGTCTGCCATGAACCCTTGTACAGAGCACAGAACAGAGCGCCCTTTGTAGGACAGGTCTTCTACGGATAAGCCCAGCATGCACATCTTCATTTTACTAAAAAAAAAAAAAAAAACACACACACAAAAACAACAAAGGTTTTGCAACTCTCAAATAGGCTTAGTGTCCTCAAAATTTGAAATCTGGGCCGAGACAAATCACCGATGCAAGACAAGGAACAGTCTTGGCACTGAAATTAAAGCAGGAAGATGTCCAGGCAAGCATAGGGTCAGATTGACAACATGCAATATTATCAATGTCAGAACGACAGCTATTTCAAAATAAAAATGATAAATGTCAGCAAACAAGAAACATCTGTTTAAAAATAAAATCAGAAAAAAATGCAATCGTTATAAACAATCGGGGAGTAATGCACTAAGCTATTGCAGGAAGTGTCCCAAAACTAAAATCGGATATAATAGGTGTAAAAAAACCTCTGATTATATTTGTTATGCAGGTAGCGCAGAATGGGTTTTACCTAAAGTGAATTCCCATTGTTCGTTTCCCAGAGACCGCTCGGGCACCACTTCCAGGTCTAGCATTGGCTCGTCCACAGGAAGGGCCCCCGAAGGAACTGTTGGTCACCGTATTTCTGCAGCTGGGTTTGTGTTTGGGAGACAAAAGGTATGCAGGATGGTCAAAAGCCACGGCAACTGCTTGGGACATCAACGTGCAGTAAAGGGCAGGTGTCCAGTGCGTCAACCGCACCTCTTATCTCGGACCCCGCCGCTCCTCTCCGGTCTCCGCTCCCGGTGTAAATACGGAGATTTGCAGCGGCCGTAAGTCACCACCAACCAAGCACAGGGAGGAGCTGCAGGAGGATAAAATACAAGCACAATAGTCTGGCAAAAGTGATAGAGGATACATGACACAGAAAAAGAGCCCAAAGCACTTCCAACCTACATAACGAAAACACAAGCTAACAAAATTGAGTTTATTTCAGCGAGCGGGCACGATCTCCTGAAGTGTACATAAATTAAACAAGGCTGTGTCATGCTAAGACACCTTGATCCAGTCCAGGCATAAAATCGCCTCAAAAATGCCCTCATGAAGAGTGTTGTTGGTTAAAAAAATAAAAAGTGGTTGAATGGGTCGCACATTCATTGCAGTCCTGTCAAGTTTCCCAGCTCTATAATACGTGATGTGCTGCTGCAGTCCAGGTTTTATCTTTGAATTCTGGTACTCGTAGTCTTGTTTATTACATTATAAAACAAGACTACAAGGCCTAGAATTAGAAGAAAAACCTGGACTGGATCAGCACATCACTTCATGGACCTGAGAAACTTGGTACATAGATCATTGAATTGAGCCATTTCGCCGGTATAAGGACAAACAGGAATCTTGAATTGCATATATTTCACTTTTTTTTTTTTTTTAGATTACTTACATTCCTTAGTTTCCTCCTCTCTCCAATTCCTCCACTTGTTAGGCTTGCTTCTTCTTCCCCTGACACTCAGTTCTTCAGGAATGGAGACTAAATAATCATTGAAAATAGGCAACCAATATAAGAATCGTATGAAAAAATGGCTGTCAGCTCACCTCACCTGCCTTTGGCGAGTTTCACCTTCTTTTATTTCCATTTACCCACCTGACAATCAAAATGCCTCCTTAGATTATAATGCATACATGTCAACATTTTAGAAGAGGAAAGTGAGAGATTTAAAAAAACATAATCAGGAGAATGTATTTTCCCCATTGACCTCTGAAGCAGAGGCAATTTCAGGAAAGAGACAGCCAAAATGAAGCCATCTTTGGCTTCAAAAATCGGGAGTCTCCCGCCTGAATCAGGTCTATTGGCATGTATGTTAATGGGGCAGTGTCAAGTCTTTAAGAGATTGTTTTACTCCTAGGTAAATAATGCCCAAGTACTCCTCATTGCAGTCCCATGTCTCAGAGTCCACACATGTGCACATCCACTAACAATGCAACAAGGTCCGAAGTGTCTCAGCGACTGGCCCACGCTGGAGCTGGCAGATCCTTGTGGGGGACCCATTGGTTCAGATGACACCAGGCAGGTGCATTGTCTTCTGGCTGGTCACGACTGTAGCATCCTCCCCAGCCCATTAGCATGCAAATGACTACACCACACACAGAGCTCTTTAGTGCACGCATGGCCGGTTCTAGGATTTTTGGGGCCCTGGGCCGAAAGGGAATGTGCGAGGCCCCTCTAATTTGCATAAGTGACACCTTCTGGGCTCGGGAAACTTCTTTGTGCAGACTCTTCCTGGGTCGCAGCTCCTCCTCTCAGCCACCTACAAGCACCTCTTTTACAGCCCATTTCGGGCTGAAGGTGTGAGAATTACTTGGGGGCTGAGAGTTAAACCTGTGGGGCGCTAAAGTACTGACAATGGGTGTCCCGCAGTGTCTCTGAATGGGCAGCTGCCGGGCAGGAGGCCTAATTGCAGGACAAACCTGCAAAACGCGTCTCCTTGCAACTGGGACAACATCCTTAAGTGTCCCAGGGAGGGCCCCCTCCCCTCCCTCTCATGGGCCCAGTTGCAAAGAGAGCGTTTCTTTCAAGTGAATCGGCCTGAGTACAAGAGGGCTGGTGGTGTGTTAAACTTGTGTGGGGCCCCATGCTGGTGCGCTGAGTGTGAGGCCCTGGGCAGCTGCCCACACTGACCATGCCTAGCGCTGACCCTGAGTGCACGTCTTCATCCTTCAGAGTGCAACCATTAAATAACTCGCAATGCGTCACCAACTTTATTTAACCACATCCCAATGCTTACATCATTACTACGGAGTCCTTCGGGGACCAGAAGGGTCCCGCTATACAAATATATACAAGACACTACATCTCCTCTTTTGTTTTATAAAAAATACAGATTTTTAAATATATACAAACATAGCTCCTCAATGAGTCATTGAGGCATTCGAACTAGCTTTCCAGATCTCGTCCTGTTAGTCTGCGGAGGCGAAGGAGAGATGCCTGCATTGAGTACAGGTGATACAGAGGCATGGTCATGGTTGGGTTCTCCGGATTCTCAGGTGGGCATACCTCAGTTCTGATATCTGGAGCCAACAAACTTCTACATCTAGTATAATGGGGTGACCCAGTGCCCCTCAGAATCTGGGTGTACAGGAATGTGGAAAATGTTGGTTCTGTCGGGTACAGAATTACTTCTAGGTTTACTGAATAATAATCAATAATAACAAGCAACAATACTCAAGCCTTTCAGTAGTAATCAATGAAAAGCAAAGAGAAGAAAAGGCAAACACCATGAATCAAAAAACAACAAAAAGGCAAAAACACACCAAAATTAAATCAATCAAAGTCTGTATTTAAGGATGCATCCATATGTTTTAATCATTTTATGGTGTCAAAAATGACATTAACAGGCTGTCAAAGTTCATGAACATATAATTTGTTCCAATAGCGCAAGTGATATGGTGAAAAAGGTGCGATCAAAGTGCTAAATGTGAACAAAATATATACAGTGATGTACAAAATGCTGAAATTGATCATTCAAAGGACATCCAACCCTTAGGACATAAAGCTCTGCGCTGCTTGGGATTTTTAATTTCCGTTTCACGTGGGGCGGAGAAAGTAGGGTCAGGATTGTCACGAGCATGTCGACGTTTCGACCCAATGAGGTGCGTGATTTACTAATAGGCACAAACCAAGGAGAAGGGGGACCCTACTCACATGGAACCAGGGTAGTTAAATTATTAACACAAACAATGGCTCCTGTGGAATAATATCAAAATGATATTGATATAATAGTGCACAGTGGCAATGTTAAGAGGGTTAGGGTGATGTCAAAAGGAAAAAAGACCACATACACCTTACTTTTTGTTTTTCACAATCAATTTCTTTATAGTTCTTGGAAAAAATCAAAATATGTACATGGAAATGATATAACAGTAGTGCGCAGTGTCCCCAGTGAAAAAAGGAACCTAAAGTACTGGTGACATATTATGTGACATATGTGCAAGGTTTCCAATTTATCATAAAGTCGACCATTTGTAAGTATACAGAATGTACACCGCGTTTCTTATACAATGATAAGCGCTGGTTTAATGGTTCGCTTTGTTATCTGCCAACGATGTTTCGACCCTTTGTGCAGTGTAGGGTCTCTTCAGGACCTAGAAATGTAGGGACATCTGAAGGGTGGTTTGCTCAGCCGTGTAGTGGATGTGTGCCACAAGTGAGTGAAGAAAAGAGAAAAAGATACTCACAAGGGTCCCAGCCGGGCACCCATGTGAGGGTAGAGAATGGCTGGCAACCTGTGGTATGGCACAACGTGAAGATTACACGTGATGAACCCTGATTCTGACAGCACGACAGTGCATGCGGTCCTGGTACGATCTCCAAATGATACGGAAAGTATACACACAGGAGGTGCATCCGCTCCGTCCTGTGGGTTGTGGATAACTACCGAGGGAAAATGCTGGAATATCAATACTTGTTTGTTCAACACAGGTGGATAAATGCAGGAGGTGCAGTCGCTCCGTGCTGGGGTTAGAAGGGTGCCACCGACCGATTTAATCAGTCAATTAAGTGGTAAAGCCTATAAGGCGCGTTGAAAGGAGATCAACCCTGTCTGCCGATGCAGCACGTGGGAGCAGGACAGCGTGTGTCTGTCTGCTCGGCCCAATGACCAATGACGTCGTCGGCAGATAACAAAAGCGAACCATTAAACCAGCGCTTATCATTGTATAAGAAACGCGGTGTACATTCTGTATACTTACAAATGGTCGACTTTATGATAAATTGGAAACCTTGCACATATGTCACAAATGTGTCACCAGTACTTTAGGTTCCTTTTTTCACTGGGGACACTACGCACTACTGTTATATCATTCCCATGTACATATTTTGATTTATTTAAAGAACTATAAAAAAAATGATTGTGAAAAACAAAAAGTAAGGTGTATGTGGTCTTTTCTCCTTTTGACATCACCCTAACCCTCTTAACATTGCCACTGTGCACTATTATATCAATATCATTTTGATATTATTCCACAGGAGCCATTACTAATAGGCACAGCGGGTCTTCCTCAGGACAAGGTGACTCTCCGGCTCAGCTCGCATTTTCCGAGCTGCGCCGGAGAGTTACAGAACGATGCTGCCCCATTGATGCGATTTATTACCATCTAAGACCCTTCCACAGTCTTTGTGAGTCCAACCTACGGTGGACCATTCCATGAAGACCTTTCCTTCATTAATTATGGCTGTCCCTCCTATCACCTTGTCCTGAGGAAGACCCACCGTGCCTATTAGTAAATCACGCACCCCATTGGGTCGAAACGCTGACATGCTCGTGACAATCCTGACCCTACTTTCTCCGCCCCACGTGAAACGGAAATTCAAAATCCCAAGCGGAGCAGAGCTTTATGTACCAAGGGTTGGATGTCCTTTGAATGATCAATTTCAGCATTTTGTACAGCACTGTATATATTTTGTTCACATTTAGCACTTCATTCGCACTTTTTTCACCATATCACTTGCGCCGTTGGAACAAATTATATGTTCATGAACTTTGACAGCCTGTTAATGTCATTTTCGACACCATAAAATGATTAAAACATATGGATGTATCCTTAAATACAGACTTTGATTGATTTAATTTTGGTGTGTTTTCAACAAACTTCTAGAGAGGAGCTTGAAGTACAAGTCTCTTGTGATGGACTTTCTGGGACATGGAGTGATCACCATATGTCCTTTGTTTGTCACAGCCCGCAGCGGGTCGGCATCAAATCGAGTATTAGACTTGCGTTTCTATTTTTGGTTGACCAGGACTCGGTCTCCCTCCTTGAAAACCGTGTTCTGAGCAGAGACGTTTTAAGGTATGGGAAAGTGCGCTCCAGCCCAGGGCCCCAACCTTCCAGGGGGGCCCCTGATAGAGCCAGCTCTGTTCTGCAGAGTCACAGAGTCTTGCCCTGAGGACCTTGAATAATTCTTAAATAGATAGTTTTAAACACTGTTTTCCTTGAATTTATTTTTAATGTGAGTCTTTTACATGCATACTGTCTTTGAGAGTAATCATCACGGGCGGCTCCTCCGCTATCGCGGAGGAGCATCACCCCACTGCTGCTAGCCAGCAGAAGCAACAGTGAAAAATAAAATTGATAATAAAATAATTTTATTATCATTTTATTTTTTACTGAGCCAGCCGAGTCAAAGGGTGACGGGGGGCCAGGCCATCCTGGGCTTCAGGGAGGAGTAGTGATGGGCACTGCTAAGTGCGCAAGTTGGTTTGGCCGGCCATTTTAGGATGGCCAAACCGACATTGTCACTTAGCATTTCTCCAACTCAAGCTGTGTTGCACAGCAGAGTGGAGAATACACAGGCTCCCAGGACCTGTCTGAGCAGCAAACCAGGCCGCTCTGACCAATCCCAGTACTTCTCTCATGCTGGCTAATAGTATTGCTAGCATGAGAGCAGCGTCGGGATTGGCATCTGGGAGCCTGCGCAGTGTGCACCAGTCGAGGATCGGGAGAGGAGCAAGACGGTGGATGCAGTGCAACTTTAAAAAACAACAACATTTTTTGTGTTTTTATTTTTGTATTCTCCCCGCGCCGCTAACCTAGCACGTTGCATTAGGAGCAACAGTCACTGGTAATCATATCTCGATCTGTGTTTGTCACAGCCAGAACTTTTTCTACTGACAGAGCGGCAGGCGTGCTGTATTTGACTATGAAATTTACATAGGTCTCAGCCACTTTAGATACTGTATCATGACACTGCAAAGACACTCGTGGAAAGTAGTCTGTGGGATTTTGATCTTTCCCAGGCTGGTGCACAATAGTGTAATCAAACTCTTGCAGTCTCAACCCCCACCTCTCAATTTGAGGGGGCATTTTGGCTTTTGGATTCCCAAAAAGGGTGAGCAATGCCTGGTGGTCAGTAAAAATGGGGAAATGTTTCCCTTATAGAAACACATGGAAGTGTTCACAAGCCCACACCACAGCTAGGCTTTCTTTTTCAGGTTGGGAATAAGCCAGTTCGGTCTGTGACACACTTCTGCTTGCATGAGCCACAATGTGTCTCTGTGCATTTCACAACCATTGTGCTGAATCAGGATTGCAACTAACCCCACCAGGCTTGCATCAACCACAATATCAGTAGGCAATTTTGGATCAAAACAGGCTATTTCATTAGCCTTCTCAATTGTATGTTTGATTTTCTTGAAGCTGTGATCACATTCATGCAACCACCTGAATACAGCATTCCATTTTGTCAAGTTTCTCAATGGTGCCCTGACTACGGCAAAATCACGAATTTACCTGGAACAGTAACTGGCCATGCCAAGGAAGGATTGCAGGATGGTCACATCCTGTGGGGAACTAGTGGATGATAAAGCTTGTACTTTAGCCAGGTCTGGTGCTATTCCCCCTTCAGAGAAAACATGCCTGAAGAATTTGAGCTTAGTTTTGTGAAACATCCTGAATGAGTTCGGCAACTGACGACATCCCAAAGCTTAATCATTTATATCTGAATAAACCAAGATATGTCGAAAATGTTGTAATGTACCTGCAATTTTCTTCCAGTTCGAGTTGATGAGGGCTTTTGTTTAGATCAAGGCGGGAAAATACTTTGGGATCCATTCAGCTGTGCAATTATATCTGCAATGTGTGGACCTGGATGTAGTTCTCGCTTGATTGCTTTGTTAGCTTGGGGCATATCAACACAGATGCGCACGGCACTTCCACTGTCCTTTTTTGGCACTACCACTATGGGTGAGATCCATGGCGTTGGACCAGTAGAGTGTTCAATGATGTCATGCTTTAACAGCGTTTCCAGTTCTTTTTCAACAGCTTCCTGAAAGTGAAGAGCAATTCGATGATTTTGTTGAGCAACAGGACGAATGCCTTCATTAATGTGAAGCTGCACTTTCATGGTTTTAAGCTTTCCTAGTCCATGAAACAGCAACGGAACTGACTTATTATGTCCACATGTGCATGTATGTTATAGTTGATAGAAATCAGACGTATGTCAGCAGCATTGTTGAAACTGAGTACACATGCTCTTGACGAAGTGCCTTGAAGAACATCTATCAGCTCTTGTACCTTCGTCTTCTTGTGCCACATGGTTGCTAAAAATGATCCTTGACTCTGTTATGGCGGGGAAGCAGCCCATGTGTAAACCTTTGTCTTTGAAGGCATAAGACGGGGCACCGGAGACAGTTCATTATATTTTTCTGTTGGCATGATGTTTATTGATGTACCACTGTCAATGAAAAAAGGTATGGGACAACCGTTCACTTTGAGTGTGATCTTAGGGCACTGTCTAAAGAAGTTTGGTTGTTCCACACTGCGACTTCTCTTGGACTTGGGCTCTTCTCTGCATGAGGCCAAACCTACATGGGCACGTCGTTTAGTAGTACATACCATCATCGCACAGCCATTTTCTTCACTGTAACTTGACAATGATGTTGAGGAGTCTGTAGACGATGACTTGAATGATGATCGCCTTTGTTCAGTTCCCACTTGCCTCACTTGACGTTGCAGTTTGGCCTTGTGGGTGTGGCTAGAATGCTTCTGGAACTTTCTGGCATCCGTTTTCATTTTTATACATGGCGTAGTTTGTTTCTCTTTCGCTCTGCAAACCATTATGAAATGGTTTTTTTCCCCACAGCCCTTGCGCACTTATCCAATGGAGGGACATTAACCTTCCTGCAGAAAGGAGAATCCGCATCAGAAACACAATTTCTTTTTCTTTGGAGACATCAGTTTATGGCCCTTGACCTTGTGTCTCTGCTTACTTTTCATGCTTAATGCCAATTCACTCTGGGCTACTCAGGCTTCCATATCCACTGCTTGTCGATCTGCACATTCTTCTGCTCTTGCAGCCATGTACACTCTCTTCAGACTGAGTGTCTTGTGCAGCATAAGTCATCTGAACGAGTCGGACAGGCAACCTTCGATTACTCTGAGATGTATAGCTTCTTCATAGTTGAATTAATTGAACTTGCAATGCTTGGTGAGAGCCTCAAGTCTTTCAGCAAAGTCATCCATCGTTTCTCCAGCTTGCTGTCTAGCTTGGTTGAAGATGTACCTTTCATAGTGGACGTTCGAAATTGGATTCAACTTGATTTTTAAAGCCACTTTAATCTGACGGTAAGATGTTTCATCAGCTTGTGATATTTCCTTTATCGCTTCTTTCACTCCGTTAAGTATTTGATGATCATCTTGTCATCTGCTTCTTCTAGCGTGCCGATTAAAGCATCAAACTTCTCAATCCAGGCACTTCATCTGGCGCAATGTTCAGCTTTTCGGTGGTATTGAATGGAAGTGCCGGTTTCAGGAAGGCGGCAGCCTCATAACTCATGGAACTTCCTGCTGTTGAGAGCCAGGCTCGATCTGGCGATGGTGGCTGCCCACTTGGGCCGGCACCATTCAGACCATCTCTAGGCCCCACCTGTGCGTTTGCATCAATGCCTTCACGACCGCCATGATGTTGTATAACTCCTTTTTCAACCTTGTCAGTGAGTTTCGGGTTTTATATCTTGCAAGTGTTTATTTCCGTTCTCATCCTTGTGCATTGTACCTTGTCTTCACTGCCCTAAGCGTATCTTGGCACCTGTATGCTTCTACTTTTGGCACAATTTTGCACCTGGCTCTCACCGCATTCTTCGCTTCTCATTATGGACATTTGAAAGTTCGATATTATGTGATGGTGCAGTACCTCTTCTTTCGACCTTACCAGCAGGTTCTGGGCCAACGGTGGCTGAATTTTCAGTGTGGCCTTCACCTTCTTTGAAAATCTTGTACTGGCTGGAGTGGAGCTTTGACTCCACATGTGCCAACCTTCGATCGTCACTTCAACTCAAGCACACGTGCACATATGAAGTGTTTGCTGCTCTCTGCAAAATTTCTGGGAGAGACTCTTGGATCTTCAAGTTACAGATCCCCTTATTTGTCACCATTTGTAGTGTCCTCCCCAACCTAGTAGCATGTAAATGACTACGCCACACATGGACCTTTGTAGTGCACATCTTTATCCTTCAGAGTGCAACCGTTAACTAACTCGCAATGCATGACTAACTTCATTTAACAACTATTAGACACCCCCCAATGCTTATGTCATTCCTACGGACCAGAAGGGTCCTGTTATACAAATATATGCAAGACACTACAACGACTTTGGCAGATGCAGCCCTGCACGATCTGGGAATACAGGGTGGTTGCAGTCTCTATAGGGCTGGTTACTGCAGGTAGTTCTAGTCACGCACAGGTCAATAACAACACTGGGCAATTGTGGTCACGCACATGTCCATTACCCTGCTCGTCAGTTGTGGATGTGCATAGACCAATCACAAGGTTTTGGCACTAGCAGTCACATAGGCCAACACAACTTAAGCAGGTATGACCACTGACAGGACGAATGTCCTGGTGGCAGTTGCAGCCATGCACAGACTGATTTTGACACTCAATCACAGCCCCAACTGAGCTCAGGCTGGTATGGTCACAGATTTGTGGTTCCCACCAGGTACCAGCACAGAGCTCCGACAAGGCTGTCAACACTGCAAACCAGCAGATCGCTCGCCCCGTTTACTCTTGGTAAGTTTGTATATATTTACTATACGTAACTTGAGGTGTACATACCTTGGTGATATGTATATTACCTACTGGCGGTCGCCAGTAGGTAGTTATAGTTAGGACTTAGTTTCCATAGGAAAAGCGTTTTTTGATTTGCCAATATCTTTGGCACCGGTTGTTGAATCTTCAAGAACGTTTCAAAACTAATGGGGTGTTCTGGTCAGCTCCTGTCTTGAAAGTTTCGGGGTGATTCATCAAGCGGGGGCCGAGAAAAAAGGGGAGTCCCAAAACACATTTTCTCCATGTTAATTTACATAGGAAACTTTAGACAAAGCTACAGCCCAAACTGCTGAACGGAATTACACCAAATTTGGCAAAAATGTAGGTCTTGGTCTAGAAAGCGTGCTATTTTTTAAATGGTGTAAATCCGTTCAGTACTTCCTGAGAAATTCCAAAAATAAAAATATCGATATCTGAGCACCGAGGAGGATTCGCGAACCCTCCCGGGAACGAGCTTCACTCTGATTGGCTGTCAACACTCCAAACCAGGAAGTGTTGGCAGCCATCTTGTGACTCGGTAACCGAGTCACAAGAAAAAGGGTGAAAAAAAGATGAAAAACAAGAAATAGGGGCAGGGTAGAAACACCCTGACCCCCTAGGCCTGCTCAGGGGGTCCCACAAGGACCCCCCAGGCCAAAAAAAAGCATATATATATTTTTAAAACGGCCGAATTTGCGCTGAGTGCGTGAATCTGGCCAAAAAAAAAAAAAGCGTGGGAGCCCGTGCTTTGTTTTCTATAAGCCCCGGGTGGGCCAGGTCCCGGGGGCAATGCCTAATTAATTAGCGGGGGCCCACAAGGGACCCCGCAGCCCCAGGGACCGCCACCTCCCCGGGGCTTAGTTAATTGTATGCGGCGGGCACGCAGCAGCCCCGGGGACCGCTACATCCCCGGGGTTTGAACAATAAATGCATGGGGGGGTCCCAACCCCCCAACGCTGTCCCGGGGACCGCCACCTCGCCAGGGCTTTATTATAATTGAGGCGGGGGGGCCTCGCGGGCCCCCCAAGCCCTGGGGACCACCACCTCCCTGGGGCTTCCTTGATTATGGAGAGGGGGGCCTCGCGGGCCCCCCCAAGCCCTGGGGACCACCACCTCCCGGGGCTACCGTTATTAATGAGGGGGGCCTTGTGGGCCCCCCAAGCCCCGGGGACCACCACCTCCCCGGGGCTTGAAAATGTAGGGAGTTACTCACACATGTACCACTGAGACATCCATTCACTCACCAACACACCCATACACACACTCACCCACCCATACAGCCCTTCACAGATGCACTCTTGAACCCATATACCCAGTGAATCACCCACTCAAACATCTATGCACAGAGTCACACACCCCCACCCACCCACACAGACACTCAGACACCCGTACAGATACTCAGACAACCAATCAATAACCCATATAGACACTCATGTAGCTACTCACCAACCCATGGAGCCGCTTACACACCAACTGACAGACTGATACAGACATTCACACAGTTTAGTCACTAACCCATGCATTCAGTAAGACACGTTTAATCACTCACTTATACAGTCAGTCATGCACCTACTAAATCATCCATTCAGACACTCATACACCCACTCATTCTTCAATACACCTTGGCATATACATATAAAACATATTTAAACTTTACAGAAACACACAGTCACTGGATGATGTCATCAGTGATGTCATCAGTGATGTCATTTGAGATGTCATCAGTGATGTCATCAGTGATGTCACTGACCATGTCATGAATGATGTAATATGTGACGTCATCAGCAGTGCATTGCGGGGGCGCGAGTTATAGTTAGCTCAACTAACTATAACGGCCGAATTTCTCTGGTTTTCTACGAGTGAAATGTCCAACTAACTATAACGTCCCTGAAACCTGTGGTTTCACCTCTCTTGGTTAAATTTCTTCAACTACCCCTCCTATTACCTCCAGTAAGCCCCACACAGCAGGATTGCTAAGTTCTCATAGCAGGCCATGCCCCCTTTGCCCACCACTCTGCAAACGCGCTCCCAGGCGCGCTCTTGGATGGGGATTGAAGTCCCCTTCGCTGCTGGGGGTCCTTTGGGGGCCAACTAGCCTACCTCTTACCTCCAGTAAGCCCCACACAGTGGGATTGCTGAGAGGGGCGCGAGTTATAGTTAAGTCAACTATAACACTGAGACGCCTATGTTCTGCATTACAAATTTTAACTTTAATGTTTGGCATCTCCCAATGCACTCCAACTGCTAGTGTTTGAGTGCATTGGGAGATGCCAAACATTAAAGTTTGGCATCTCCCAATGCACTCCAACTGCTAGTGTTTGACTACTGGTGCTGCGAGAGGGAAGTATATCTTTTATGTCTATGATGTTTTAAATTTCAAATAGAGCACCAGTATGGCATAAATCAGATTGATAAAGGCAGTTGTACTGCCCAAACACGTCTCTGATGTGTCCTTGTGCCTGGGGAGACCTGATCAAGTAAACAAGGCTATTTTTCCCCTGACTTTGAGTGCTGTTTCTCTTTTCTCTTAATGGAGTTGAGGGACATATTTTAATATTGTAGTGCCAGCGGTGGCACGATTTACTGTGCACCACCAGCTATTTGGAAGCACGCCAGCATCACCGCAACTTTACCTTTTTATTATAAGGCCGGCGTGCCCCCACGGATGGAGATAGAGGAATGGAGACGAGGGAAATGGTGGTTGTGGAGGTGAAAGTTCGGCGCTGGGAGCTGAGACTCCCTTGGCGGGGACTGTGAATCCTGCACTACTAACTGTTTTGAAAACCTCATCCTAGAAATGCTTTCCACCCCTGGAGCTGGACACCACGATGAAGGCACTGGCCGAGTGGTGAGGACATGGGACCTAAATACCAGTTGGAGGATCTATTCAAACCAGGACACATGGACATTAGCATAGTTTGTGTGCTGCCGTCCCAGTGAGTACCCTAATTGCATGGGAAAGTATTAGACGCTGAATTCAGTGTCTAATGTCTATTGGAAGTGTGAGACAATACATTCTTCGAGAACTGTGAAGTTAACACTAAATTCCCAAAGGTGCCTCGGGATGTGTATGAAAGACAATATCTAAGTTGCACAAACAGCTGGTGAAATGTTCTTTAAAGAAATTCTTTTTATTGCAGTTTTGCATGTTTTCACAGACATTTTTCTTCCGGCAGCATAGGATTTGAATTATATTCCAGTCCGGGTTTTGTGCCTGCCACTGTGATGGTAGATGGAACTTTTTTGAATTAATGAACTTGTGGATGGGTGCTCAGGGACACTGGTCGGGTATAATCTGCAATTACTCATTTTATGAGTTACATGACTAATAATAACACTGAGACGCCTATGTTCTGCATTACAAATTTCAACTTTAATGTTTGGCATCTCCCAATGCACTCCAACTGCTAGTGTTTGACTACTGGTGCTGCGAGAGGGAAGTATATCTTTTATGTCTATGATGTTTTAAATTTCAAATAGAGCACCAGTATGGCGTAAATCAGATTTATAAAGGCAGTTGTACTGCCCAAACGCGTCTCTGATGTGTCCTTGTGCCTGGGGAGACCTGATCAAGTAAACAAGGCTGTTTTACCCCTGATGTCGAGTGCCGTTTCTCTTTTCTCTTAATGGAGTTGAGGGACATATTTTAATATTGTAGTGCCAGCAGTGGCACGGTTTACTGCGCACCACCAGCGATTTGTAAGTACGCCAGCATCACCGCAACTTGCCACATAGCAGACAGAGGCAAAAGAGGTGCAGAAACAGGTAAAAGGGGTGCAGAAAGATGCCAGAGGGGTGCAGAAATTTGCAAGAGAGGTACAGAAAGAAGCAAGAGCAGTGCAAAAGAACCAACAGAGGTTCAAAAAGAGGCTAGTGAGGTGCAGAAGGAGGCAAGAGAACTGCAGAAAGAGGCAAGAGAGTTGCAGAAACAGGCAAAAGGGGTACAGAAAGAGGGAACAGGTGGGCAGACTGAGGCTTACAGCAGTGCTCCAGGAGCCGAAAAGGGGGTCCTTTAGGGGCCAACTAGCCTACCTCTTACCTCCAGTAAGCCCCACACAGTGGGATTGCTGAGAGGTGGACAACATGCATTGTGCACCTCTCCTACCGCTTTCTGCACCCCTCTTGCCTCTTTTTGCACCTCTGTTGGCTCTTTCTGCACTGCTCTTGCTTCTTTCTGCACCTCACTTGCCTCTTTTTGTACTTCTCTTGGTTCTTTGTAAACCTCTGTTGCTTCTTTCAGCAATTCTCTTGCCTCTTTCTGCACTTCTCTTGCTTGTTTCTGCACCACTCTTGCATCATTCTGCACCTCTGTTGCCTCTTTCTGCACTTCACTTGCTTCTTTCTGCACCTCTCTTGCCTCTTTCGGCACGTCTGTCGCTTCTTTCTACACCTCTCTTCCCTCTTTCTGCACCACTCTTGCCTCTTTCTGTACCTCTGTTGCTTCTTTCTGCACTTCTCTTGCCTCTTTCTGCACCTCTGAGTTAGAGGTAGTTTTAATCCCCTGCCCTATTATGTACTAGGGCCTTACAGGGAGGTCATGCCAATCACAGGGGTACCCCAACTCATAGTGTACCCTAGTGTATGTAGGTGTTTTCACTGTATTCTAAGTGTCTTTCAGCATAGCACTGGCTCCGGGCCTGGTTAGTCAGAGTCAGTTACCACCAGTACCAGTCAGCAAAAAGTTGGGGGCACAGGATGAAATTATCATTTAAAAAACCTTAGAAATTCACTGAAAAAAACACAGGTTTCAGGGACTTTATAGTTAGTTGGACATTTCACTCGTAGAAAACCAGAGAAATTCGGCCGTTATAGTTAGTTGAGCTAACTATAACTCGCGCCCCCGCAATGCACTGCTGATGACGTCACATATTACATCATTCATGACATGGTCAGTGACATGACTGATGACATCACTGATGACATCTCAAATGACATCACTGATGACATCATCCAGTGACTGTGTGTTTCTGTAAAGTTTAAATATGTTTTATATATATATATGCCAAGGTGTATTGAAGAATGAGTGGGTGTATGAGTGTCTTAATGGATGATTTAGTAGGTGCGCGACTGACTGTATAAGTGAGTGATTAAACGTGTCTTACTGAATGCATGGGTTAGTGACTAAACTGTGTGAATGTCTGTATCAGTCTGTCAGTTGGTGTGTAAGCGGCTGCATGGGTTGGTGAGTAGCTACATGAGTGTCTATATGGGTTATTGATTCACATTGTGATTCTCTCTCTCTCTTTCAATTCACGTTGCACTTCTGAAACATCCTTATGATATGGTGGTTCCAGATCATTTTTTCAGGACCAGTCACTTATTTTAGGAGTCGCAATCACTATAACCATTCCGGATATCGAAGGCCAGTTTATGTTCTATTGTTAACACAACAATCAACAAGGTTGCCTTATTGTATATATGTTTATTCGTAGATTTCCCCTGACGAAGGGTGATTTGTACACCCGAAATGCATTGGGAGTGATGAAATCCACGTTAGAATGCATTATTTGATTTATGAACAAACAGGAGTGTTTGTTGAAGCTTTCATCTTTGAATAAAGCAAGTTGAAGACATGCAGCTGAATGAAGCCACTATTTTATTGCAGAACATTTTGAAAAATTTGTGTTGTTTATTTGATAACTGTGCTAATTCTTTCACTACTTGCTGTTGATAGTCATTGATTAACATTGTGTTAAAACACTCACTCTGAGTGCATTAGGTAGTGCGCACTCTGTCTAAGACTCACGTCCTAGATTTGTTGTTTCAATGTTGAATAGGTGGTAGGGTGGAACCCCCACAGAGGGCGCACACCAATTTTGAGAAACTTTTATTCTTTGGTATATTGGGTTTACTATTAGGATACTGAGTGCATCGCCGCTGTTTCATGATTCACTTAAACATTAAAGTTTGGCATCTCCCAATGCACTCCAACTGCTAGTGTTTGACAACTGGTGCTGCAAGAGGGAAGTATATCTTTTATGTCTATGATGTTTTAAATTTCAAATAGAGCACCAGTATAGCGTAAATCAGATTGATAAAGGCAGTTGCACTGCCGAAACGCGTCTCTGATGTGTCCTTGTGCCTGGGGAGACCTGATCAAGTAAACAAGGCTATTTTTCCCCTGACTTCGAGTGCCGTTTCTCTTTTCTCTTAATGGAGTTTAGGGACATATTTTAATATTGTAGTGCCAGCGGTGGCACGGTTTACTGCGCACCACCAGCGATTTGGAAGCACGCCAGCATCACCGCAACTTTACCTTTATATATATATATATATATTCACTGAAAAGAAAAAACAAAGGTTACAGGGATGTTAAATATAGGCTCAGATTTCACAAGCACAAAACCATAGAAATTCAGCAGCAATAGTTACCTGAGCTAACTATAACTTATACCCCCACAATGCACTGCTTATGACTTCGCATATTACATCACTCATGACATGGTTAGTGACATCACTGATGACATCTCAAATGACATCACTGATGACATCTTCCAGTGAGTGTAAGTGTTTCGTAAACGTTTCTTAGACTTAAAGATATATACTAAGCTACTGCATAAGTTAAATTATAATTTTTCTGTACTACAAATGAGTGATACTGTTTCTAACATATGTCATCTGAGTGGCTGTGTGACTGTCTGTATCAGTGTGTGAGTGGGTATGTGAGAGGCTGTATGGGTGTGTGAGTGGCTGTATGGATCTATCAGTGGGTGTGTGAGGGGCTGTATAGGTCTGTCAAATGAGTGATACTGTTTCTAACATATGTCATCTGAGTGGCTGCGTGACTGTCTGCATCAGTGTGTGAGTGTGTGAGTGGGTGTGTGAGAGGCTGGGTGGGTGTGTGAGTGGCTGTATGGATCTGTCAGTGGGTATGTGAGTGGCTGTATGAGTCTGTGAATGGGTTTGTGACTGGTTTTCTGGATTGTGAGTGGCTGTGTGAGTGGTTTCAGGGATGTGTGAGTGGGTGTGTGAGTGGTTGTATGGGTGTGTAAGTGGGTATGTGAGTAGTTGTATGGGTGTGTGAGTAGTTGTGTGGGTGTGTGTGTGGGTGTCTGAGTAGGTATGTAGGTATATGAGTGGTTGAATGGGTAGTTGTGTGGCTGTATGAGTGGGTGTGTGAGTGGTTATATGGGTGTGTCAGCAGGTGTGTGAATGGTTGTTCTGGATGTGATTGGGTGTGTGAGTGATTGTGTGGGTGAGTAGGTGTGTGAGTGGTTGTATGGGTCTGTAAGTGGGTATATGAGTGGTTCTGTGGATGATGTAATCAGTGATGTTACTGATCATGTCATGAGTGATGTAATATGTGAGGTCATAAGCAGTGCATTGCAGGGGTGTAAGTTATAGTTAGGTCAGGTAACTACAACTGCTGAATTTGTATGGTTTTGTGAAATCTGAGCCTAACTAAAATGTCCCTTTCACCTTTGTTTTTTTCAGTGAATTTCTAAGGTTTTTTCAATTCTATTTCCTAACTATAACGTCCCTGTGACCATTTTTTTAGTTAATTTCTACAGTTTTTAAAATTGTATTTCCTAACTGTAACCTGTAACCTTTGAGAGTGTTTAGGTGGCTGTATAGGTCGGTGAGTGGGTATGTGAATGGCTTTATGGGTCTGTGAGCGAGTGTGTGAGTGACTCTAGGGGTCTGTGAGTGTTTTTTGGGTATATGAGTGGGTGTGTAAGTGGATGGCTGTATGGGTCAGTGAGTGGGTGTGTGAGTGGTTGTATGGATCTGAGTGGGTGTGTGAGTGGCTGCATGGGTCTGTGAGTGGGTATGTGAGGACCTTTATGGGTTTGTAAGAGGGTGTGTGAGTAGCTGTATGGGTCAGTGACTTGGTGTGTGAGTGACTGTATGGGTCTGTGAATAGGTGTGTGAGTGTCTGTGTGGGTGTATGAGTGGGTGTGTGAGTAGTTTTGAGGCTGTGTGAGTGGGTGTGTGAGTGGTTTTGGGAGTCAGTGAATGGGTGTGTGAGTGAGTATATGAGTATGTGAGTGGGTGTGTGAGTGGGTTTCTGAGCGGTTGTATGGGTCTGTGAGTGGGTATGTAAGTAGCTGTATGGGTTTGTGAGTGGGTGTGTGAGTGACAGTTTGTGCTTGTAAGTGGGTATGTGAGTGGTTTTGCAGGTTTGTGAGTGGATGTGTGAGTGGCTGCATGGGTCTGGGAATGGTTATGTGGGAATGTGTGAGTAGCTGTATGGGTCTGTGATTGGGCGTGTGAGTGTATTTTTTTGGGTGTGAGTGGATGTGTGAGTGACTGTATGGGTGTGTGACTGGGTGTGTGAGAGGCTGTGTGGGTCTGTTAATAGATGTGAGAGTGGCTGTATGGGTGTGTGAGTGGAAGTGTGGGTGTGTCAGTAGCTAGGTGAGTGACTGGGACAGAATGGAACCTCGCCTCCTCCTTTATCCAACAAGCATCCACAGTTTTGAACAAAATGTCCACTCAACTGAAGTACTTTCTATTGGTTGATTAGTAATTGCTACCTCATTGGGTAAATGTCTGGTGCATGTTCTACCAGTGGCGTAACAAAACTTGAGGAGGCCCCCCTGCAGGGTACTTGGAGGGGCCCCCTCCGAACTCAATCTGGAGCTCTCCAGCCGAAGTGCGGTGCTGAGGGGGCCCCCTGGAGGTTGGTGGCCCCCCTGCAACACGCGGGCTGCGGGGGCCTGTGTTACACCCCTGTGTTCTACACTACAGCTGTGTAATGGACCAGGAGGAAATGTCTACAGTGACCTTGTGTGCATTTAATTTTGGCAATATAATTGTTCCTCAAGGGTCTTTTTCCAGAAATCTGTGATAACATGAATCCTCCTATAGAGAAGATGAAGAGACTACAAAGAGGTGAATCTCCACCAAACAAGGGTATTTCCTCTTAACTATATGAAGTAAGTGCTTCTTTGTTTGGTGGAAATGTCCTCATATTCCTTGGCATCAAAAACGCATCCCCAAAATCAGAGGAAACCCGCTCGGGAGACCTTTTGATAAGCTGTCCATCAACCTGGGGAAAGGCAGGAAGACCTTTGCATACAATTAAGGTAGACAGGGCGGGGACAAATGGGCATGCACATTTGCATACTTGTAATAATTTAAAAGAGAACCGTGGACTCTGCTCTCACCAGGAAATGACAAGAAAGAACCCACTCGTCACATTCACTACAGATTATGTTCCGATAGATCAACAATGCATTCACCTCCATTAAGGATTACAGATCGTTTTTAGGTCTCGGCTAGACAGCACATGCACTGTCTCGAAGAGACATGTTGTCTTTAATTGGTGGGCTTCAGCCCGCCCACAGGCTTCCCATTTGTCTCATATTCCCTGGTAAGCAAGGTTATGCCTCTTCTTGTGCTTAGCCCTCCCTCCAGAGCATGGAGCAAGTGCTTGTAAATATCCACTGCTCCCGTTTTTAGGACCATTTTAGGACCTACTTGTCTTTTTCAGTACTCTACAGAGTGCTTGTGCTTTTAGCAGCTCCATCTCTTCCCATCCACCCTCATGCCGCGTCCACAGATCACCCCCTCCCCATCGCTGCTTTTCCCTTTGTTGCTGCTTTTCCTTCCCCCACTGCCTCCCTGCCATCTCTGCTTGCTCCCTCACACCTTTCAATGTTTGCCCTGTCCACCAATCACACCCACCCGACCCCGTCACTGCTTTAAACCTCAATTGTGGTCTGTTTAATTGTAGTGAATGGTAGTGTTCTGCCTTTTAATGTCCTGTAGGTGTATTGCTGACGTACTAATTGAGTGGTGGTGTTCTGCCTTTTAATGTCCTGTAGGTGTATTGCTGACGTACTAATTGAAGCATGTGTGCACGCTGCTACTACTTGACACACGTGTAGTCTCTGTTTATGTTCCGCATGTGTGGGTACTAGATGTGTGTGCATGTTTACACCATATGTGGTCATTCGGCAATGACGTTTATAGCTGGAAAATCAGACCTCAAGGAAATCAGGTATGCTTTATCACAGGGCATGTCAGAGCTTCTAAAGTACCCGTGTCTTCTGTTGTAATTGCATAGTCACGTTTCTCTGTGTGAAATGGTTGAACTGTTCATGTCTCACATTGTTGCTTCTCATTTCAAAGGGTGGGACTCTATTTCTTCAAATTACTTCCATCGGGCCACTTTCTTACTTTTTGCACATTCACCAGTGAAGTATTTCTGTGCGCCAATGTTGCTTAACTTGTATTCTCTTCAAAGAGTCTTGATGTCATCAAGGTCTGCCTGCCCCTCAGTGTCCATGGCAAAAGTAGTCTTTTTGATGTGGTTACCGATGCAATGTATTTCCTCATGTTCACTACGGTAAACCAGCCTAACACTGTGATTCTTTCTGTTTTTTTTGTGTAGTTTTATAAAGCGTCAAAACCACCCGAAGGCAGTGGAGCACTTTACATTAGCACCAGCTACTTTTTTTGTGCAGTTTTATATAGTGCCAACAACACCCGAAGGTATTGGAGCGCTTTACATTCGCACACGATTCTTTACATAAGGACACATTAATTTTTGTAGGTACGGGGAAATTAAGTGATTTGCCCCGAATCGAGGATGTTAATCCAACACCGAAACTCAAACCCGGTTTCCCAGCTGCATAGTCAGCAGCTCTGGCACTTACACTACATCCTCTCCCTGGCGTCGGTCTCAGGTCAACAGTTTGTGATTACGAGCATTCTCCCAGTGGCAGCCCAGATTTGCTGTTGGTTGCCTTCCACCTCCAGCCTGTCACTGATTGCCCCCGCTGAACTCCGTTGCACTGATCCCCAACTCCATCAACTCTGTTTTTCAAATTTTTATTTGTGCAGTTTTATGTAGCACCAACACCACCGGAAGGTATTCGGCTAGGCCAGGGGGTGGTCCCTGAAGCCAAAATCGACCTGTAGAGGGGGTCATGCGTGCCCCCTTACCCATTATAATAAAAAATAAACCCCCAGGGACCAGACCCACCCAGAAGGCATATAAAAACAAGCAGGGGAACCGCGCTTGTTTTTTTCAGTTTTCCTGCAGAGTTATGGATCCACCGCAATTTCAGAGCAAAATTGAAAACAAAACATGTTTTGGCCTTTGGCGGGGTTCATTGCAACCCCACCACCAGGCCTGGGGGTGTCAGGGTATTCCTAACCTGCCCCCTTATGTTTTTTTTTGCCTTTTTATCTTCGGACTCGGACAAGTCTGATTTCCAAGATGGCTGCCTGATGGAAGTGTTGGCAGCCAATCAGAATTCAGAATGAGATCTGTCAGATCCACGATGGATCCATGTCCCTAGATATACAAATTTATTTTCCCTTTAAAAACTCCAAAACTACTGAAGGGATTTACACCAAATAACAAAAAAGGATCTTTCTGGACCAAGATCTTGTTTCTGCCAAATTTGGTGGAATTCCATTCAGTGGTTCGAGCTGTAGTTGTGTCTGAAATCTCTATGGGCAATAACATAGGAAACGCACATTTTTTGACCAACCCCATTTTCTCAGGCCCCACTTGACAGATCTCCCTGAAACTTTCCATGTACAACAAAACCCTAGAGGACACTCTTTTTTTGAAAATTTCATGAAGATTCGTCAAACGGTGCCAAAGATATAGTCAATAATGCTTTTCCTAAGGAAACTATGTCCTATATATATTTATCTTTTGCGTTATTTGATGAATCTTCATGGTATGTTACAAAAAAAGGAGTGTCAAAAAAAGTGCGCTTCCCATGTTAATTCCCTTAGGGATATTGAACACGACTACAGCCCGAATGGCTAGATGGAATTACACCAAATTTGGCAGAAAGGTAGCTCTTGGTCCAGAAAGAACGCTTTTTGTTATTTGGTGTTAATCCATTCTGTAGTTTTGGAGATATTAAAGAAAATCCC
This sequence comes from Calotriton arnoldi, assembly GCA_963921515.1. NCBI lineage: Eukaryota > Metazoa > Chordata > Amphibia > Caudata > Salamandridae > Calotriton > Calotriton arnoldi. The sequence goes on along the minus strand of CAWUFW010008462.1, from coordinate 443,913 downwards.
AATTTGTATATCTTGGGTCGCGACTAATTTGCGACAACTCCCGATCTCGTGCAGAGATCTGATTGGCTGCCAACACTTCAACCAGGAACTGTTGGCAGTCATAAAAATATGGAGTGTGGTGCACGCGGCCCCCCTCCTGCGGATCTTATGAGCACCGGGAACCACCACCTCACCGGGGCTTCATTAATATATTGGGGGCGGCCCCCTCCTGGGGCTCATTAGAGGATGAAGTCCCCTTGGATGCTGAGGGTCCTTGGGGACCAAGAACCCCTCCTGTTACCACAAGTAAGTCCCACACAGCAGGATTGCTGAGAGCTCATCGAGGCCCCATCCCCTTTGTCCACCATTCTGCAAATGCACCTCCTGGTGCACTACTTGTTGGGGGATGTAGTCCCCTTAAAAAGTGAGGGTCCTTGGGAGCCAATAACCCCTCCTGTTAACACCAATATGTCCCACAGAGTGGGATTGCAGAGAGCTCGTCCGAGGCCCCACCCCCTTTCTCAACAACTCTGCAAATGTGCCTCCTGGTGCACTACTCGTTAAGGGATGAAGTCCCCATGGATGCTGAAGGTCCTTTGAAGCCAAGAACCCCTCCTACTACCACCAGTAAGCCCCACACAGCGGGATTGCTGAGAGCTCATTGGAGGCCCCACCACTTCCTCAACCACTCTCCAAATGCACCTCCTGGTGCACTACTCATTGGGTGTGAAGTCCCCTTGGGAGCTGAGGGTTGTTGGGGGCTAAGAACCCCTTCTGTTCGACCAGTAAGTCCCACACAGCTGGATTGCTGAGAGCTCTGCAGAGGCACTGCCCTACCCCTTTTCTCTACCCACTTTACAGACCCATACAGTCACTCACACACCCACTCGCATACCCACACAGTTACTCACACACCCACTCACAGTTCCATGCAGCCACTCACAAACCCACTCACACACCCACACAGCTACTCAGACACCCACTCATACACTCACATAACCACTCACACACTCAGTCACAGACCCATACAGCGACTCACACATACAATCATCAACCTATACAGCCACTCACACCCACTCACCGACCTATACAGACACTCACACACCCACTCTGATAGGTTACAGGGTACAGTTAGGAAATATAATTTAAAAAACCTTCGAAATTCACTCAAAAAAACAAAGATTACAGGGACGTTATAGTAAGGAAATAGAATTTAAAAAACCTTAGAAATTCACTGGAAAAGCCAAAGGTTACAGGGACGTTATAGTTAGAAAATAGAATAAAGAAACGTAGAAATTCAATTAAAAAAACAAAGGTTACAGGGACGTTATAGTTAGGCGCACATCTCACTTGTATAAAACCATACAAATTCAGCTATTACCTGAGCTAACTGTAACTTATGCCCCTGCAATGCACTTCTTATGACCTCACATATTATATCACTCATGACATGGTCTGTGACATCACTGATGACAACTCAAATTACATCACTGATGACATCATCCACAGAACCACTCACACACCCACACAACCACTCACACACCCACACAACCACTCACACACCCACTCATAGATCCATACAACCACTCACACACCCATATAACCACTCACACAGCCACTCACTCACCCACACAGCTAGTAACAGAGCTACTCAGTCACCCATACAGCCACTCACTCGGTAGTCAGACAAAATAGAGAAAAAAATATCGCCATACCAAAATATCATGTCCAAAATATGGTGATATGGAAATATCACCAGCAAGATTATCGTTGCAAAGAATTTCGATTTTAAGGTACGCAATATTGATTTTTAAAATGTTGAAGTCACTAATATCGTTTGCAAAAATATAGATGTTTAAAATATCTTTTTTTAAATATTGGTATGTATTTTAGTATTTATCTTAAATGTATATGGTGTACATTTTTTGTATAATTATTGTTTATGTTTTTTAATAAATTTTTAGTAGTTATTTAATTAAATTGAATTAATTTTTGTGATTTTTAGTGCCGTAGCGGGTTGTGGGTTTATAGGGGTATAGGGTGGGAAGTAATTTAATTATAATACATATATTGGTTATTTTTTATTTAATATTATTTATTAAATTGATATTTAATTATCTTAATTGTGCTATTAATTCGGTTTTATGCACCTTTTATGTGCATGTTGTGGGGTTTATAGGGGTAATGGGTGGGAAGTAAATTATTTTTCATTAATTAATAATTAGGGCCCTATTATGATGTCAGTCAGAAAGCCTCAGACCTGTGGTCAAAGGCTTTCTGACCAACATCAGAGGTTCATCTTTCGACCGCCGTATTACAATGACGGTGGTCAGAAGTGAAACCGGCCGGTCATTCCAGCAGGCTTCCGAGTCAGAACCGGCACGTAATCCCTTCAAGACGGCGTTTCTGCTGTTGGGATTACAATGTTGGTTTCCCACAGGCTTTCCATGTCAGGCATTCCGACATTAAAAGCTTGTCGGAAAGCGACTATGGGGGCCCCTAGTAGGGCCCCCTGCTCTCTGTGGCCTACGGTTGGGGGCTGAGGGTGGACCTATGGTGCCACCCTGTTAATCCCTGGACCATGTGGCAGGCACCCTGAGGTGCCTGCCACGCGCTGCAGGGCTTAACAGAAACTCCCATAAAGAGCTGGGAGTATGCGATCGCACCATGTCGGTCGGTCCCAAGACTGCAACTGTCACGTCCGCCTGACATCGCAATGGGGCCCTTAGTTGTTAATTAATATTAATTCATTAATTGTTTATTAATTATGTTAATTGTGTAATTTTTTTAGGTGAGGGTTGTGGGGTTTATAGGGGTAAAGGGTGGGAAGTAATTTATTTTAAATTAATTAATAATTCGTTGAAACTTAATATGAATTGATTGATAATTAATTACTTTAATTGTGTACATTGTTTTTAGGTCAGGGTTATAGGGTAAAGGGTGGGGAGTAAATTAAATTAATTAATAATTAGTTGTTAAATACTATTAATTATTTAATTGACAATTAATTATTGTAATTGTGTAATTATTATTTTTTTAAGTTTCATTTTAGGTGTGGATTGTGGGGTATGTGGGGTAATGGGTGGGAAGTTAATTTTAATAAATTAATATTTAGTTTTTAATTAATAATATTTGTTTAACTGATAACTAATCATGTTAATTGTGCAATTAATTTTTTAAAGGTGTTAGATGTGGGTTGTGGGTTTTGTATGGGTATGTTGAGTAAGTTAATTTAAAGTAATTAATATATAATATTTAAATTAATATTTAATTATTAAATTGATCATTATTATGTTAAATAATTTTCAGTTGAATTTTATGAGTGTGATGTGTGTTTATGGGGTATATTGTGAGAAGTAAATTAATTATAATTAACTAATAATTAATATTTAATTAAGGATATTTAGGGGCCCATTACGATGGCGGGCGGAAGCACAACCGCCGTGCTGGCGGATGCAGAAACCACCAGTTACCGCCGGCACGCAGCAGTCCACACGCCCGCCCAATTACGATGCGAAAAGCAGGCCAAACACCGCCGGCAAGCCAGCAACACCGTCCGCCATCAAAGTGCGCCCGCACACGTAGCGGCGCAGCACAACTGACACACACCGTCCGACGAAACACGTCCCGCCCGGCGCATAAATTACGATGCCGCAAACAAACGGCTTCCACGGCAAAGAGACACCGCACGTGAAAGAGAGGCGGAAACACGGACGCAGAGCACGGACAACGAAGAAGCGGCACCCCGGGCATGAATCCAGCACTGCAGGCCCTTCCCATGCTTCTGCTGATGCACCACCAAGGACGCAACGTACCGCGGAGACGCAGGTAGGCACACACACAACAAGTGCACGCAAACAGCGCACACAGTGCAAGGGCGGAAAAGCGGACAACCCCCCACCAGCGCGTGCACACTACACATCCACCATTGCATCCACATATGACACACAGGCCAAATCCTAACATCGCGGAACACATGTGTACACACCACCTGGGACTAGGAACCAACCACCCCGTCACGGCCCCAAAGCGCCGATGACGCCGCCACACATGCGCACAACGCAGAGGCCAACCGCAGCGCCATGCATGCGTCGCACACAGACACAGGGACACAACCAAGCAGCACACACATCAGCCCCACCCCGAACGCACATGACACGTGACAGGCCGGCCACAGACATGTCCCCAACGCCCAATTCACGGACAACACCCAACGCCACACAACCGACGCACACATGTCAGTTAAGTCACGCAACAGCAGGACACACCCCAGTGTAACAAACATGGCGAAGCACACAGCGGCGGCAACACCAACTAGGAGAAGCAGGGCCCCTTCGGGAAGAGGAACGCCAGTACCACACTGAAAAACCCATACCACCCTGCACATATGAACAAGACACATGAAACGGAACACCAAAGAGCCCGGGGACCGACAACAGGTGGCCCAAGAATTACATCCACACACAAGGCCCAACGCAGAGCGGAAAGGCAGCCTGCCGCCCACACAAGGGAGAGCAGACAGCACTGAATGACCTTCCATTCCAACACCGAAACCACAGCCCTACGACAGAAGCCGGTGAATACAGCCATTGTCCAAGAATAGACCAACACAGGCATGCCGAGGAGACCGACCACACGGGCAGATAGCGCATATCACAGAAGCACACAACGGACGGGGAAGAAAGAAGAAAACACTCCCCCATGTCGGCCACATGCAAGTTAATTGGAAGGAGTCACACAGCACCGACCTTGAACTGTCTGAGAAGCATGTGGGAAGAGGGCCCGTGTCCTCCAAACAAGCCAACAGAACACAAGTCCTGTCTCCCCACGACTACACAGAGCTCACAGCAACCCCGGAGCGTGCACATTGCAGACTGCACACACAGCCGGAGCACGCCACCTCTACGAACCGCTGCGAAATGGCAACCGCAACACACCTACCCAACTACGCCGAACAGCTCAAGCTGTACCAAACCAACACGATACATACATTGGGATGCGATCTCCTGTCCCTGCTGAACGTAAGTTACCGACTGACTTACCGCATCACATTGTTCAGCTGCGTCATGCCCGTCTTCTACTGTCGGAGGTGTCCCTACCAGCATCCCGTCGAGATATGCCTCTCCAACCCGGCATGTCTGAAGGCGGACCTGCTACCACTACTCCTCCCTCTGGACGCACACGACAGGGCCTGCTCTGCCTATGGGGGCATGGCGTATGTGGCCAACATCGCACGCGCACTGAAATGGAACCACTGTGCCTCCACACGACGGATCATCGAGAACAGCTACATCGAATGTCACCCAGCATGCCCCATCATGGTCCTCCAAGGGACAACCTACGAACAACACCTTGACAGCCACCATCCGCTTCATTGGCTGGCAAACATGTACACCACCAATGACATGGAAGCCCTGCTGGACGGCATCGCATACCTGACAACCTGTAAATACGTCGGACCACAACGCAGGTTCCCCGAGTGACCTATGAAGTCCAACCCCGCACCCATGCTCAGCTTCCGCACGGACTGGCCAGTCACCACCACAACAGCCATACCAAACGACCGGCAACTGTAACCACACCATCAACGACATCGCCATGACATCGGATATGACCGGGACATGCACACTGTTCCCCATCACATCCAGGAACACCGCATGCATCGTGGGAGGCAGTGGCATGGGCACTGTGCATCGCACCCACATGGACGGAACTGCACGAACAACCAGGACACGACATGGATCCAGCGCACATGGACACACACACCGCTCAGTGGACATGAATAGGTCGCCTGGAGTCTGTGGGTGCTGCACCCCTCCCACCCCCGCCCCGGGAATCCCATACCAGGACCTTTGCATGGACGACAAGTGCATACAACAACAACACGACCCCAGTGACTGTGACATGTCCAGTAACCACCACAGTGCAACAACAAGTGGCACGCCGCTGCATGCACGCAAGCACATGCCCTGATGTCATCTCACATGCACGCGTGCATGAGGAACAACCGCAGCAAACCTGTCACATGGAACTGAGATGGACTGTGCCCATGATGCCGAGCGGTCTGGTAGGCTACATGTATACCGTCTGTGTCAAAGTCCGCAGCTCCGCAGCTATACGTAAATGTACATTAGCACAGCCTTGTCCAAGCAGATGTAACCCCACACCCTATCCCATTTGTAATCATGCTCAGTATATCCTCAACATGTATTCCGCTGCCAGTAGTGTCCACTATACTGCATCACAGAGGACAGAAGACTCAATATAATGTTTGAAACCAAAACTGTCTCCGCTGACTCATTTCACAAGTACGAATGAGAGAGGATGAGAGTATGTGAAGTACACGGCAGTCGTGACATGACCATGTAGTCCACTGGTATTGGATGTCAACGCAAATGAGTAGCACTACTGTGGAAGACACACATGTGTCGTGTGAAGTCGTATGGACGCAGTGCTCAGGTGGGTGGGTGCGACGGGTAGATGCGCACATGCCAAGTTGGAGCACGCCGTGTTGGGAGGGGTCATGAACAGTACACCACCGCTTCCCTGGGCATTGTGAGAGGACACCTGTCGGGGGAGTGAACACGTGTGTGCACAGCAGCCGGGCACACGTACAAAGCGGTACCAGGCGCACCTCAGCCCACCCTCTGTGGACAAGCTGGATCCTGTTGTGCGCCCGCCATGCCCCTTGACAAGGCACACACAGCCCCAGTCGACCAGGTGTAACCCCAACATAGTCAATCCGCACAGGCGATACAGGGCACGGGATGGCAGTGGAGCATGGTGTGTGAGAGGTCTCCTCGCGCTCCTCCTGGTCATATCACGCAGGCAATAGAACCTCAACGTCTAGCATGGCACAAAGTCAAATGGAAGTGTAGGGGGACGCACCACAGCACGAGCAGCACTGACGTCACGGGAGGTGGCTCGCACCATCACATCCATTGCCCATCATACCAACCACGCCACATGCCATTGCGACTAAGTGCAAGCGCGTGCGCCACCACCCCTGAGCCCTCCCCAGAGAGGCCAAAGAGTGAATGTGTGGGCCATCAGCCACAGACGGACGCGGCCTGGCCGCAAGGGCAGCCACAGCCACTGGGTGTCGCAGGTGGCGGATCCGGAAGGCGAAGACTGTGATGCATAGTCCATGCAGGCCGGGTCTCCATTTGGGGCACCACGCAGGTGGACGGCGTCCCGCCACACATCATACCCTGAGACAGCCCACTCGTGCAACTGGACCCACACATACACTCCTTGCCCTCTCTGGTGCGAGCTTGGGGCTGCCTGTGCAAGCGCTAGCCTCGCAGGTGAGCATGCATATTGGGGGCGAGGGGAGGACATGAGGGCTGGGGCGAAGATGACTGTATCACTGTCAGTTAGTACAAGGGATGACCCAGATGTGGAAAGGAAGAGACGTGTCCCGTGTGAACTGCAACTAGTCGCCAATCCAACTACCCCCATGTCCGGAATGTAAGCCCGCACCTAGGCCCGCCCATCCGCCACATCGAACATACCACCAGCACGACAACCTTCCCATTCGAAACACTGACTGGGGGTGGCGACCAGTGAACAATCATGTGTAGCCTACCCACGCGTACATGTGGGCCCTCCATGATCCATGTCACCTGCGGCAAAGACATGACATGCGCAATGAGGGAAGTGAGGAGAGCTGTCCGCCCCACGCGCAGAAGGTGCATCAGCTCCACAGACCCAGCAGCGAGTCCAGCAGGGGTCACATGTGCAGGGGCAGCTGTGCCTGGTGTGAAGGCACATGCATATAGACAGCACATCGACCAATGTGTAGTCTGCCCACATCCACAGTCCATCATCATGCGGACATAGGAATCGAACACAGGGCAACACATCTTAGTTGGTGCACCCACCGTGACCAACAATGCGCAATCATCGACGTACCCGCCCTGTGCATGGCCCCCCACCCAACGGAGGCACATCCAGTGCCACCATCCCACACACACAAGCCTTCCACGGAACATGCTGTGTCCAATGGTCAGTACAGAGTCAGCGCCCATCTGGTGGATCCTGAACAGGAGACACATGCACACACATGCCAGCTCCCACTATGTACGTCTGCCACCTGGCACGTGCAATGTAACCTCTCACCTGTGACGTGTGACTGCAAGCACACAGCCGTCTTGGCATGGGGCTGTCAATGTGGACACCAGTCAATGTTTCGGGAGCTGTGATCCGTACAGTGCTGTACATAGGGTGCAGTGCTGACACCTACTACTGTCTCATATCCCCTCGTGCCACAGGTCCCACTTGTATTGGCCGCTCAGCCCGTGCCCACATCGTCGTCGTCGTGTGCCATACTCATCCAGCCTCGGAAGCAGTTCCATGCTCAGCAGACACTCATGTTGCCGTGGCGTTGCCGCTTGACGAATATGCAGTCAGTCCCCATCAGCACGCCCCGCAAGTCATTGGGGCCTAGATCCCCATGTGCATGCACATGGCAGTGGTATGTCTCACTTGCCATTGCCATTGTTGGGAGACCTGTGTAAGTGTATTGTGGCCGTGCCGTCCCAGCTTGACAGCTGGGCTGTGGCTCATGTGCTTGCTCAGTCATGTCAGTGATGTGTATGCGAAATTGCTATGTGCCGTGTTGCTTTGACATGTGTCCTCTGCCATTTAACCCAGGCGGAGACCGAACATTGACCGCCCATACCAATTGCTGGCGGACATGGACGATACAGAGGTAATCAGGAAGTTTCGGCTGGACAGGCCAACTCTGCATCGACTGTGTGCCATGTTAGAGCCCCATCTCCGTCCCCGCAGGGTGTATCCGACTGCTGTCACCCCCACGGCTAAGGTGATGGCCGCCATGCATTTCTTCGCCACTGGGTCATTCCAGCACACAGTGGGCAGTGGAGGAGGGATGTCCCAGCCCATGTTCAGCAAGGTGCTGAGGGATGTACTGGCAGCCATGATGCTGTACCGAAACAGGTACATCAGATTCCCCAGGGCTCGTGAATTGGCGGCAGTGAACGGTGCATTCTATGCCCTTGGCAGAATCCCACACGTCGTGGGAGCCATTGACTGCACACATGTTGGCCTTGTTCCACCACAGGCCACTGAGCACCTGTACCGCAACAGGAAGCACACGCACTCCCTGAATGTGCAAGTGGTGTGCCTTGCGGACATGGTGATCACCCACGTGTGTGCCAAGTTTCCAGGCTCGGCCCATGACGCACACATAATGCGCAACAGCATCTTGCCACGACTGATGGCCAATCTGCAACAGGATCGTGCCTGTATTGTCGGTGAGTATGTGGAGTGGTGTAGCGTGCTGGTTGTGCGATGCTGTCCCCTGTCCAGTTGGAATAGCTACGGTTCTCTGTGTCCCTCACACCCAGGTGACTCTGCGTATCCGAATGGGGCATGGCTGCTCAGTCCATTGAGGAATCCTCGCACCCCAGCAGACGATCGCTACAATGAGGCACATGGGAGGACCAGACGTGTGGTCGAGCGTACCTTTGGCCTCCTCAAGTCCAGGTTCAGGTGCCTGGACCGCACCGAGGGTGCACTGGCGTACTCCCCACAGAAGGTGTGCCAGATAGTGGTGGCGTGCTGCATGCTGCACAATCTGGCCATTCGGAAGCAGATCCCCCTCATTGTGGATGACGGAGATCAGCCAGGGCCCCAGCCCGCAGACCAGGACAGCTCGAGTGAGGTGGACAGCGGAGAGGAGGAAGCTGGGAATGTGCGCCAGCAGCTCATCGCCCGCTACTTCACTTGACGGTGAGTGTCCATGTACGACGGATGATGTGTCTGTATCTGTGCAGGTGTGTGTGTGCTGTGTCAGGGTGGCCGTATGTTCACTGTGTGCAGTGTGTCAACGCTCCATGGCCAGGGTAGTATGCCACTGTTGGTGACTGTGGCATTGTGCCCTATTGCTCCGTGCGATGTGTGTACATTGCTTGTAGTTGTTGACATGTACTGTGTGATGGGTGTGTGACACACTCATTGAATGTGCTCCTGTTCTGTCTCCCACCCCTAGGTCCCTACAGGCCCTCCGGATTCCATTGCCATGCCACGCATCAGGTGCCCTTCCGCCCAAGGTGGCCGTTGTATTCCGTACAAATAAAACACAGGGCACAAACAGCAGTTAGTGAAAAAGGTGCATTTATTACAAACTGTGACATGTGATTGTGTGTAAGGTGATGACAAAAGTGGTGCGTGCAGTGACAATGAGCTGTCGGTCATGGCTGCGTGATGATCAGGGTGTACCCACTGGTTCTATGTCCATAGTCCAACACACACATGCCATCCAGCTGGCTGTGTGGAGTGGGATCGTAGAGCAAGTCAATGCAGTGGCTGGTCAAGGAAGGCTGGCGGAAGGCTGGCTGGCTGCCTCACTTGCGACTGGAGCGTGCGAAGTCCTCCCGGGAGATCTGTTTCCTCTTCGGACGGCCCCTTCCACGTTTGGGAGGGGGTGTGTGGTGGCGACCTGCTGGTGGTGGGTGAGGTGTGCTCACTGGCTGTGGACGCAGGGGAAGTGGACACTGCTGCCCGAGCCCTGCGCCCTAGCAGGTGGTGGCGGAGGTGGTGTTGCTGGCCTTGCCTGTGACCCCACCGCCACCACCAGCTGGCCCATGAGGTCCACGAGTTGGTCCATACGGGACACGAATTGGCCCATATGGGCGTCCATGGACCTCAGCACCCCCAGCACCTCCCGCGTGTCAGTAGCAGACCTGGCCCATTGTCCTTGGGCCTCTTCATAGGCCCCAAGGACTCTGGCCATTTGAGGCAGGGCATGGCTCCCAGGGAGGCTGGCGTTTCCCTGACCCTGCTCCTCCTACCAGTCCTGCTGCCACCGGCCTGCCCACTAGCCACATTGCACACCACGGTCCTCGCTGTGGCTCCCAGGGTGGATCCAGTCGGCCGGGCCACCACCTGCGCTGGGGCTGGTGCCAGCGAAGACGTGGTGGTGGTGGAGGCGGTGGTGGTCGGTGCGGCGATGGTGGCGGTTGCGGCAGTGGTAGTGGCCGCAATGACCGTGGGTGTGGCCGCAACGACAGTGGCAGCAGGGGACTGGGACTGTTCAGCATCCCTGGATGAGGGGTTGGTGGGTAGGAGGGGTCCTGGGGAGCGGCTGGGCCCTGCCACGCCAGATGGGCCAGCTTGGTGGTCCGTGTCCGAAGAGGTGGACAGATCCTCCAGATCCGTGTGTCCTCGTTGGGGGCTTGTAGGCTGGCTGTGCTGGCTGCTGTCTCCATCCCCAGCATCCAGCAGTTCGTCACCTGTGGAGAGAATGAGATTTGTTATTGTGTTGCACCTGGCGAAGTATGTATTAGTCGTCTGACATTGGCAGTTCGTGCAATCTCGTACATGGGTTTCCCGGAGGCGAGTGTGTGGCTGTGGCATCTGTAGTTGTGTGTGCTAGGCAATGGGACTGTGTGCTGTGCACATGTGGCATGGGACGGATTGGCCATGCCGATGGGTGTGTTGCTGTGCCCCTACTCATTGTGACTCTGGTGTATGCGGGCTCCTGGCCCATCCTGGGTCTGGTTTGTACTTTGCTTTTGGAGTTCATATGGAACGCTTAGGAAAGCATATGGCAACATGGGGGCCATGCCCCAGATTCGCATTTGGGAGGGGATATGCTTTTGGGGTTCAAATGGAACGCTTAGGAACGCATATGGCAACATGGGTGCCATGCCCCAGATTCGCATTTGGGAGGGGATATGCTTTTGGGGTTCAAATGGAACGCTTAGGAACGCATATGGCAACATGGGGGCCATGCCCCAGATTCGCATTTGGGATGGAATATGCTTTTGGGGTTCAAATGGAACGCTTAGGAACGCATATGGCAACATGGGGGCCATGCCCCAGATTCGCATTTGGGATGGGATATGCTTTTGGGGTTCAAATGGAACGCTTAGGAACGCATATGGCAACATGGGGGCCATGCCCCAGATTCGCATTTGGGAGGGGATATGCTTTTGGGGTACATGCTGTGAGCCATGGGTGCCGAACGTGACATGTGTTGTGGCAGCATGACAGTGCATGGTCTGAGGTGTGTGCATGCCTGACATGCCCTGCATATTTGCTGTCTGTTGTGGTTACTGGACATGGCATTGGACGCATCGTTATGAGTGAGTGATAGTTGTGTGCCAGCCAACGTATTGCAGTTGTCCCATCTCCTTGGTGTGCGTGCTGCCCTGTGCCATGTGCATCACTGCAGTGCTCGGGGGGTGTGGCCCATGTTGTGTGTTGTTGCTCACAGTGTGTCGTGCGCTTAATTGACTTCTGGCACATGGTTGGTCATGGGCATGTGTCTTAGCGTGACTGCTGTATGTGTGGCAGCTGTGCGGATGACATGCCTTTCATGTGACTGGGGCTGACGGATGGGATGGATGGTATGTTGTATGTGCGTGGTGTGTCTGTGAGTTTGATGGGTTCAGTGGTGTTCGTGTGCATTTATGTTGTTCCGCTCTGTTGCGTCTAGTGTTGTTTGTCTTACATAGGCGTAGTTGTGGGGTGTGGGGTTGACAGGCAGTGGGGGCTACATGGACAGGACTTCAATGGTGTTTCGGTTGTGTGTGATGAGTTGCACAGTGGCTGCCGTGTGGGACTATATTCAGTGTGGCTTGTGCATGCAGACGTGGCTCCTTGGGTGTTGCTATGTCTGTGATGGGTCATGTGGGGTGTGAGTCTGTTGTTCATGTCCGTGTGCACATTGTTCACTTGTTCGTGACGGTGGGCGGTGCTGCGTGTTCGTGTGCTACGTGACATGTCCCATGTGTTGGTGGTGTTATGGTCCTCATGCCTCCAGTAATCCAGCCCTGTCCAGTTTCCCACCTGCAAGTTGTTCGTGCGTGCACTGTACTGGATGCCACATGGCTCTAAGCGGGGGTGCTCCATGTTGCAGGTCTGTGGGGGTGGGGGGGTGTAGTGGGTCGTGGGGGTGGCTGTACACCCACTGACACCGATTGCTGTGGACCGTGATGTCTGCCTTTCGGCTGTCGTTGTGCACTGCGGTGGCCGACACGTGGCTGTGGGGTGTGGGGGATGCTCCTCCTTGCTGTGCTGTGGGACTGGGGCCTGGTGTGTGTTGTACTTGGGCTGTCCACCGTCCCACCCACTGCACTTTGTGTTCCTGCCACTTACCTGTTACTTGTCGGTTAGTGCAGCTGTGGCGGACACATGGGTGTGGTGGGTGCTCGTTGTGGCGCTTCTGGCATATTTGGGGACCTGTTGGTGGTTACGTGGCTGGCTTAGTGTACACATGTCCCCACGCATCTTACAGTTGTTCGGTTTGGGCTGTGTGTGGTAGTGTCTGTTGCATGTGCGTGTGATGTGTTGTGTTTTGTGTGCTGGACATGGGGGTGTTTGTCCCTGGGAGCTGTGGCATGGTAGTTGCGCATGTGAGTACATAGCGGTGTGCTAGTATACATTAGTTTGTACTTACCAGCCTCCACTCCCCTGCTAATCCGGCGAGGATCTCCGGATGGATTACGACTCGCACCTTCTCCTCCCACGCTTTGAAGGTCTTAAAGAGCGCGGGATTCCCTCCGCCAGTGACGGCAGCCAGCTCTCTGTTTTTGCCCTCCTTCTTCTTGACCAGGCTCTTTACGTCATTCCAACGTTTGTTTATCTCGACTCTGTTCCTGGGCAGGGTCCCGACTGCATTGACCTGGTCTACGATCCGGTTCCACATTCTGTTTCTGGTGGCTAGTGGTGTGTGCTGGACCATGTTCCCATAGATTTGTGGGTACACCTTGATGATCTCGTCGACCATGACCGTCAGCTCCATGGGCGTGAACTTGGGCATCCTTTGTGGTGCCATGGTGTTTGTGGTGCTGGTGCGGTGTGTGTTGTGTAATGTGCAGGGGGTTTGTGGTGCCGGTGTTTGGTGGTCGTGGTGGTGGTGGTGGTGGTGGTGGTGGTGGTGTTTGGTGGTGGTGGTGGTGGTGGTGGTAGTGATGTGTGCGTTTCTGTGGTGTGCTGCTGTCCTTGCTGTGTCACTGTGTCCTCTCCTCTCCTCTCTGGTTTGCAATGTAGCAAGGGGTTGTGGTCTGTGGGAGTGCTGCTTTTGTACTCACCTATGTGGGTGTGTCCTCATGGTCTGTTGTTTTCAGGTGTGTTGTGTCTGGGGTTCTGGCCTTTGTATTTTTTGTTTGTCCGGGGGGTGTTTTCGGGATGTGTACTGTGCTTGTGTATTTGTGTGTGCCTTGCTGTGTGGACTTATTGGCCATGTTGTGTGCTATTGGTTTTGTGTGCGGATGGTTTCTGTGCAGGTACGTTGGCGCCATGGCTTCTGCCGTGTCGATTCTCATCGGCGTTGTTTGCGCTGGCGGGCGGTATATTTGTTGTTTTTCCGCGCTCATGGCGGTGCGATCGTAATTTCACGTGCGGTGTGTCGGCCGTGTGGGCGGGCGGTTTTGTGTTGTCGTGCGTGTTTCCGTCCGTGGCGGGCGGTTTGACTCCGACTCGGACGATGGCGGGCGGTATTTTGTGTGATTTTTCCGCCGATGGCGGTTTTCGGTTTGTGTACTCATAATGGCGTGGTCGGTGTTCAGGCGGTGTGTGCGGGCGGATTTTTGCCGCTTCCATGCCTGGCGGATTTATTTACGCCGGGTATCGTAATGGGCCCCTAACTAAATTGTATACTAAAAATATTAAAAAATGTATTAAAATTAAATTACTTACCACCTTACTCCCCTATCAACCCACAACCCGCTCCTAAAAAAATTACACAATTAACATATTTACCAATTAATTAATAATGATTAACAACCAATTAATAAATAATTAATCAATTAATTACCACAATTAACAATAATAAATATTAAATACATAAATATTAAGAAAAAATATTAATTAATTATAATTAAATTACTTACCACCCTACCCCCTATCAACCCACAACCCGCTCCTAAAAAAATGACACAATTAACATAATTACCAATTAATTAATAATAATTAACAGCCAATTAATAAATAATTAATAATAAATTAATTACCACGGTTAATATTACAAATTATTAAATACATAAATATCAATTAATAAAAAATATTAATTAATTAATTAAAATTAAATTACTTCCCACCCTATTCCCCTATAAACCCACAACCCGCTACGGAACTGAAACGCAAAATTTAATTAAAATAAAATTAAAACTTCTAAAAATTATTAATAAATGTATTATAATTAAATTACTTCTCATCCTATTCCCCTATAAACCCACAACCTGCTACGGAACTAAAACGCAAAATTTAATTAAAATAAAATTTAAACTTCTAAAAATTATTAATACATTTATTATAATTAAATTACTTCCCACCCTATTCCCCTATAAACCCACAACCCACTACGGAACTAAAACGCAAAATTTACTTAAAATAAAATTAATAACTGCTAAAAATGTAATACATATATTATAAAACAAATGCAATACTAAAACAATAAAATAGAACACATACATTTAAAATACATACTAAAATACCTAACACTAGCTAAAAAAACGATATTTTTAACAACTATATTTTTGCAAACGATATTAATGTCTGTTTACCATCACGGAGTGATGAGAGGAAGAGCATTAGAGTCAATGATCCTAACCAATGCTGGAGCTGCTCTTATGCAGTTTTCAACATGAGAGTAGCGCCATGATTGGTCAGAGCAGACTAAGGCAGCTCTCCTTTTCAGACAAGGTGCCTGTGTCTGCATTCCGCCCAGCAGTTATACAACTCACAGATTGCTGCATCTGAAGTGCTAATGTTGGAATGCCCGCCCTCATACTCGAAGTGCACGTAACTGGTAATGACCATTACCATTTAGTTTAATTTTTGTTTGTTGCAGCTGCTACGCTTGCAGCAGGCGGGGCGACACTCCTCCACCCTAAAGGAGGAACTGCTGCTGCGTTGGGTCACTCAATGAAACTTTTGAAAGCTAGGACCTTGCACATGGAGGCAGCCCTCCATAAAACCATTAAGAGTGAATCAGTAAATCAGATTACCAAGTCAGCTGCCCAGCCCAAAGTGACTCTGCTTCAAGGACCACGCCGCCAGTAAGGCCACTGGTAAGGACCTTTTCCCCACCTCAGAGACTGCCCAGCCTAAAGCAAGAAATGTCCTGCTTGTGGAAAAATGAACCTTTTCGTGAAGGTCTGCTGCTCCTCCTGACAAAATAAGTCATCCGTGAAAAATATCATCAGTGTGATGGTGTCACCCCAATCTGATATAATCAAAGATGACATGGACGGCGATAACTCCACAACACAAACACCACCAAAACTTTAGGTGCTCATGGACAACACACCGGTGATAGCCAGCATCAACACCAGCATGTCTGTCAATGTCATGGACAAAGCGACATGCGTGTCTCTGATCAATCCACCAACAATAAAACCCATAACTACACTCCCACCAGACACCTCCGCTCCACCCAACTGGCCCTGGCCACCATCCCACGGATCCGCAAGACCATGGCTGGAGGAAGATCCTTCTCCTACCTCACTGCGAAGACCTGGAACTCCCTGCTTCTGCACCTCAGGCAATCACCATTGCTGCAGCAATTCAGGAAGGACCTCAAGACCTGGCTCTTCGACTGAACTGCAGAATCCCACCCCGACCCCCACCCAGTGCCTTGAGACCCTCATGGGTGAGAAGTCGCACTTTAAAAGATTACTGATTCATTGATGAAGGTGATGGTCTATGCATATGCAAAAGAACACAAATTATTGAACCCAGATCTCTTGACTGGGGGTGAATTTTGATTTGTTCCACATTCCGTCCATCATTTGTGTGTCTTTTGCAGTCTATGCAAGGGTACCAGAACCCGCTGCCACTCGCAGGAGTATTCATGAGAGTACTCACCTGTGAGGATGTTCCCATCCAAACCAAGATCTATGTTACCCACAGAGGTGCTGGAATGCTCCTGAGCTACCACATTGAGAGAAGACTACACCCCATCCAGTTTGTGTATAGCATACATGCCACAGAGCCGGACAGCCTACTCAGCGAGTTCAAAGACCTTTATCGTGGCATAGGCTGCCAGAAGGGGCTTCATATTGACCAGTCATTTCAATCTGTAACACTGAGCCACAATCAAGTGGTGTTTCACCTCCAGCTGAAGTTGGAGGTGGAACTCTGAAAATGCAGAAATGGAGCCTCTTAGAACAGGGGGATAGAATGACACTGTGGGTATCACCCATATTCTTCATTCACAAGCGCAAACAACCAGGAGAAGTGCGACTATATGTAGATATGCGCATTCCCAACCTGAGAGAATTATACCTCAGCCCGACCTGCTGCGTAAAATCAATAGGGCTTGATGGTTTTCCAAAATTAACCCCCTGTCAGTCTACCACCAGCTTCTGATAGATCCACAAACAAGCTACATCATGACCGTTTCCACCTATCTAGGCCTCTGCAGATCAATAGAGTTAAACTTTAGTATCTACACTGTGGTGGAGGTCTTCCAGGATTCTCCTGGCTGATGGGAGTCATCAATAACAGCGATGACATCCTGGTCATGTTCGCACCCTCAAAAAACATAACACCCGGCTCCGCAGAGTACTACAAAGGCTTCAGGACTGCGGTCTTAAACGAGATCAAGCTGGTGAACACCACATAAGCAGATGAGCTGGACTAGAAATAAATAATGGTTATCCATGGCATAATTCAAAAACTCAGGATCGACAGTGGGCCCCCCTTTCAAGGGCAGGAAGTGTCCGACTATCTGAAGTTCCTCAACATCAAACATTGCAAGGTTACTCCACAATGGCTACAAGCCAACAGAGAGGCCAAATGCTTTATGAGGACATTAACAAAAGTAATTTGAATCATCCATGTGGAGCATCAGAATGTTTAATCGGCATGCCACTCAGTAATTCAGGAGTACTGGCAAAAGCTGCATCTGGCCACAGGGCAGCCACCAAGTCAACTACCCATCGGCCCAGTTGTAGATGACAAGCTTCCCATCCTAGCTGGGTTCCCACCTTGGCTGATGATAATACCACCTCAGACAAATGAAGGCAGCAGAATGAGACCGTTGGTACTAGATGCAGAACCAATTGTATAAATATTGCATCATGGATCTGGTGTTGGTCAAGGATTGGCACCTGGGCAGCAACTTTAGACTCCTGTTTGAAACAATACCCTGGAAAGTCTCTCAAGTGGTATGCATCAGGCTGACAGCTCGTTGAGGAGAGGAAAGGAGGAGGTGATCTGTAATGTATCTTTTGGCGATACCAGATCCCAGAGGACTGATTCCATGGGAGGGAGACAGTGAAAGAAGTAGCGAGCATGTCATTCTTAGCCACAATGGATGGGGGAAAGAGGGGACCTCCTCAGCTAGCACCAGAGGCAGAGAGGGGCCTTGGACCATCAACAGACACACACAACACAACCCCCTCGCAGCTCTGAGCCAAGAGTGCCCATACTTAACTCACCGTGGCCTCCCAGGGACCCATGTGCATTTCCCGACCGGTTCCTTTGGCGTCTCATTCCATAAAGACCACTGTCGTTTTCCCTACAATTCCCTCGGACTAAACTCAGATGCTGACAGCATCTCCCCCTTCCCCCTTTACTGGTTGAGATATCTGAAAAAGGTTCCCAGCACGTCGTGCCCGAAATACAGTACGCAACGTGCATTTTGAAAGTATTTATTTCCTAAAGAAGGAACGGCAGCTTAGCGTACCCACATTGCAGCTCTAGCCCCCAATTAATGCCAGTTGGAACTCCGACCATATCCTCATGAGTGTAATGCCAGTATGAAATTAAAATGGTTCTATTACTAAGAAGCCACATAACACATTACTCTCCTCACTAAATACAAGAAAACAGTATAAAGGTTCAACAAAAATCCAAAACAATAAAAATGAATTAGGTGAGAGAGTAAAAATAGCTGGACAGCCTAAAACAAATAAAGCCAGCAAATAGAAAGCAAGCAAATGTGAGTTACAAAAGACAAATTCAATGGTAAGCAATGGGCGGAATGCATTCCTATGGTAGCTTCCAGAAAGTCCCCAAGATGTCCATAGCAAAGCAGACAGCTGTGCTGTCAGGTAGGGTTCGACCTAAAAAGTGCACTCTAAATTAAAATGCAGAAATGACTACAGAAATTACTGTAAATGCAGTTATGTGTGTTTATCCTCTCAACAGGAATATTTTAACCAGATGGGTGGTCTTTAATTACTTTTGGATATTTTAGGTTCTTCTAGTAGCAATGTTCCAAAAGGCGACTGAGTCAGATACTGATTTTGGGTACAGGCAGCTTTAAGTATGATACTGACTTGTGCATCAGAAGATACATTACTCATACAGTCTACATTAGGACAATCTGAATAGGGATGAACATCCACCTCATGTTCCACCTCTGTTCATGTTCAAAAGTCTGTACAGTAGCATCACAATACTCACAGTTTAATTAATAGTAAATAAATATCATTATCACGGTCGACATCATTGGTAGTTAGAGCACAACCAGTGTATACAGTAACACGCTGATCAACCTCATCAAATTGTATTGTAAATGCATTTATATAGCGCTTACTACCCCTGACGAGGCGTCGAATCGCTTTTTCGGCGAGTAGCACTCTACTCCAGAACCAATAAAGGATTAGTGGTGAATGACTGACAAAATATCGACTACAGAAATATCGACGACAAAAATATCGGAGCCTAAATATCGAAGTCAAGAATATCGACATCCTATCTACATCATGGTAAGTACAAAAATATCGATGTCAAAAATATCGTTGTAAAAAATATCGTTTTTTTTTTAAATGTTAAAAAAATAATCTAAAATAAAATAAATACATATAAAAGAAACGTAGTTAAAATTTAAAAATGTTTAAAAATAAAAACTGATACATATAATGTTAAAATAAATTAAACATATACATATAAAATATAATATATATACTTACTTAATAATATTCATAAATAATTATTTTAATAACTTGTAAATTGTTAAAAATATTTTATAACTTATAAATACAGACATACACATACACAAATATTAAACATTTTAAAAATATATTTAACAAATTAAAAAAAATTACAATATTTTTAATTTTTGTAAAATAAATTATACACAACATTAAGTAAAACAATACAGAAAAATATTGGATAGCGAGGGAAAAAAATTACTATTCCCACTACAAAGAGTGCAACAGTAGGGAAAGTGTTGGATAGCGTAGGGGTAAAAATTACTATTCCCACTCCAAAGAGTGCAACAGTAGGGAAAGTGTTGGATAGCGTAGGGGTAAAAATTACTATTCCCACTCCAGAGAGTGCAACAGTAGGGAAAGTGTTGGATAGCGAAAGGGTTAAAATTACTATTCCCACTCCAGTAATTGCAACAGTAGGGAAAGTGTTGGATAGCGTAGGGGTAAAAATTACTATTCCCACTCCAGTGAGTGCAACAGTAGGGAAAGTGTTGGATAGCGTAGAGTTAAAAACTACTATTCCCACTCCAGAGAGTGCAACAGTAGGGAAAGTGTTGGATAGCGTAGGGGTTATAATTGCTATTCTAACTCCAGAAAGTGCAACAGTAGAGAAAGTGTTGGATAGAGTAGGGGTAAAAATTACTATTCCAACTCCAGAGAGTGCAACAGTAGGGAAAGTGTTGGATAGCGTAGGGGTAAAAATTACTATTCCCACTCCAGAGAGTGCAACAGTAGGGAAAGTGTTGGATAGCGTAGGGGTAAAAATTACTATTCCAACTCCAGAGAGTGCAACAGTAGGGAAAGTGTTGGATAGCGTAGGGGTAAAACTTACTATTCCAACTCCAGAGAGTGGAACAGTAGGGAAAGTGTTGGATAGCGTAGGGGTAAAAATTACTATTCCAACTCCAGAGAGTGCAACAGTAGGGAAAGTGTTGGTTAGCGTAGGGGTAAAAATTACTATTCCCACTCCAGAGAGTGCAACAGTAAAGAAAGTGTTGGATAGCGTAGGGGTAAAAATTACTATTCCAACTCCAGAGAGTGCAACAGTAGGGAAAGTGTTGGATAGCGTAGGGGTAAAAATTACTATTCCCACTCCAGAGAGTGCAACAGTAGGGAAAGTGTTGGATAGCGTAGGGGTTAAAAATAACATACTTCTCAATTAAATAATTGTTTTAATTAAATAATAATTTATTAATAAATTAACAATACAATTTATAAATACCAATAAATGAAAATTAATAATTACTTTAACAACATTACATTTCTTCCCACCCTATTCCCCAATAAACACAAAACCCACTCCACATAAAATTTAACACAATTAATATAATTATCAATTAATCAATTAATAAAAATTAACAATTAATAATTAATTAACAATAAAATAATTATCAATACCAATAAATAATAATTAATAAAAATTAATTACCAATTAATAATTAATGAACGATAAATTAATTATCAATACAAATAATTATTAATAAATAATTACTTAATTATAATAAATTACTTCCCACCCTATTCCCCTATAAACACACAACCCACTCCTAAACTGAATTAACACAATTAATATATTTATCAATTAATTAATAAAATTAATTACCAATTAATAATTAATAAACAATACATTAATTATCAATACCAAAAAATAATTATTATTAATTACTTTATTATAATTAATTTACTTCCCACCCTATTCCCCTATAAACCCACAACCCGCTCCACTAAAAAATGTATACAATTAATATAATTATCAATTATTCAATTAATAAAAATTAATTACCAATTAATAATAAACAATAAATTAAATATCAATAACAATAAATAAAAATTAATAATTACTTAATTACAATTAAATTACTTCCCACCTTATTCCCCTATAAACCCACAACCCGCTACAGAACTAAAATGCAAAATTTAATTAAAAATAATTAATAATTTCTAAAAATTATGAATTAATTTACTATAATTAAATTACTTCCCACCCTATTCCCCTATAAACCCACAACCCGCTACGGTACTAAAACGCAAAATTTACTTTAAAAAAAATTACTAACTTCTAAACAATTAATACATATATTTAAAAAAATAATACAAAACATAACAAAACATGTGGAACACATACATATAAAATACATACTAAAATACATAACACTAACATAAACATCGATATTATTAACATCGATATTTTTACTATCGATATTAACAACTTCGATATTAACAAAAACGATATTTCTTACCTTCAGGTCGATATTCTGGTCACCGATATTCTTGATGTCGATATTCTGTCCCTACGATATTTAAAACTCAATATTAATGTAGGTCGATATTTAAAACTCGATATTTTGACTGTGCACCGAATGAGTATAGTCAAATGTGCCATACATACAATGATCTAATTGTTCTGCTCCAGAAAATGGCTGACAAGAAGCATAACCTACAGCAATTCTCTTTAAGATTCCATTCTTTTCCATCGCTGAAGCGCACTGCATTTCTCAAAACTTCAATGACTTCCATAGGATCATAAAATTGACTCTCACACTTGGGTACTTTTTAACGTGTACCCATTGACTAACAGAAATAACACTACTTTTGTTATTATGCTTCTTGTTATACTGTAGTTTATTTTTGTACTGAGTGGAACCACTTCTTTCACACTCCACAGACCAATGTTGCACATTAGCATTAAATAATCAACCAGGATTGTATTTAGTTCTAGGATTTCTATCCTGCATTAACACAAAAGGAGAAAACCCAGTTGCTTCATTCTTAGATACACGATAACCAGTTTTTCCAGTTGAATTTCCCAGTTGTGATTCCCACTAATAGCCAATTGAATAGTATTTTTGATAACACAGTTAAAAGTGTTCAATCATGCCATTGGCACTTGAATGTACAGTGAAGTGGTTTTGTGATACCCAATCTGTCAAACTACTCCTTAACCTTCTTAGACAAAAATTGCACCCCATTGTTGCTAAGTAAGGTTGCAGAAATACCTTCATTAGAGAACTCATGATTCAGGAAAATCCCAACAGTGTTAATATCTGCTTTTTCAATGACTTTTACCACTGGTCAGTGCAAGACAAATCAATTAGCGCTAATACATGCTTTCGTGCCTCCCCAATTGGATCCATTATGTCAATAGCTACAAACCGAGATTGCAGAAACTCCAAGGTCATGGACATAAGCAATTTGAATCTCATTCCAGAGATCATCCTTGCACGCATCTGTTTAGGCATTCTGGAAAGAAAATCAGCTATAAAAATTCTCCTTGCCAGTCACATATACGATTTTGTAATTGTAATCCTGTAATTTAATAAATAATCCAGCCACTATGGCAGAAGCTTTGACTGTCCCCTCTGTGATAAGAATTTTCACTAAGAGTTTATGGTCACACCTTAAAGCGAAGGGTTTACCCTACAGAAAAGCTTTAGAGAGAACATAAAATAATTGTTTTATTTTGATCAAGTGACATATTTCCTTGAACATCAATATAATTTAAAAAGTACTCATTCCATTCGCTCCATCGCAAGGAATGTTCTAATCCAGATGGCCAAAATACTTTGGGAGGGCTGAGGGAGAAGGTTGGTTGACTCATGGTAAAACCTTAGTGGAATTGTAATGTCCACACTTCACCAGTGAAGGAACTGGACTAGTTCACTGTCCATACTTCACCACACAATAGGATAGTATTGAAATCAAACGCCTAAGAATAGCACCAAAAGGAAAACAGTAGAATACTAAATACAAGATCATGCAGACAAGAGAACATTATTTGAGATTCCAATAAGAATGATTCATCAGTCCAGGTTCTGATATTGCTTTAGCAGGCTATACCAGCCATTTATTTTTTTTATTTATTTATTGCGATTTTATATAGCGCGAACATTACCTGAAGGTGTCAGAGCGCTTTGAAGGCCCACTCCAGCATTGAGGGCCTTTAACAAGGGAGCGGGTCTTTAATGGCCGGTATAGCCCAATTACGGCAGGCTATAAAGCTATTAGAACATTCTGCCCTGCAGCGTCCTGCTGGATACGTAGTTTGTTTCCAGCCACTCCCCGAGGGCTGGCCTTACACCCACCCCATACTCTTACCCCTCCAACACAGGCGTCACCGGTCAGGTGACCCTGTCAATAAAAGGGCCCGATTGCATTTGCTCATGGCCAGTTCTCTACCCCACTAACTAGTGTGTGTGTCATTCATTATATGGTATGTGGGCCTAGTGTCCAGAACACCACATTGGCAACGAGGATTCGGACCCCCACACGACATGCTTCCCCACAGCTAATCACCATGCGCGAGGAGGATACTTGGAGCAGCACTGCTGCCACTGCCTGACCAGGAGAGAAGTCACGTTGGTCATGCCAAAGGATGAACCCTTTACTCGCCTGAGGGAGGGAACAGAGACTGTTCGTCACCTCCGACTTCTCGCCGCCGTAACAGCTGCCATCCAGTGAGAGGGCGGAGAAGTGTAAGCAGCGCTCTCAGTAGGACGCCACCAATGGACGCAACCTGGCCCCTCAAAGTGAGATGGGGTTATCTGGAAAGCTGCGATGGAGTTGCACCTGCTGAAACTGTGCGGGCGAGAGAGTTGAGAGGGGGCGGAGTGCTGCAGCTAGCACAGTGCGCCCTCAACACACGAGGCACCTACACCCTGCCAGCCTGTTATATCCAATGTATAGCCTTACTAATGTTAGGGGAGTTGGCTCGTGGTCTGTCTGGCTCATGACACCACTGCTCTGCGTCACCGCTCAGACTATCGTTTGGAATGTTGAGGGGTGAGGTGACTGTTGGAGGACTACCCTCTTAGAAGCCCAAGTACTCACATTCGTCATCACTGGGACAAGAGCAGTGCAGAGGCTCTGTGAGAGGCACGCCGCTGTGCGCACAGGCTGCCAACAGACGAATATGGCGCCCTGCCTGTAGGTGAGAGGAGCACGGCATGGCCCGCAGCATCAGTGAGGTTGCCGCGGCCCATGTTGAAGTAGCTGTAGTACCACCTAGCAGTTGCTCGTGGCACCGCAACCCGGTCCGGGAGGCAGAGCACAAAGTTTGCGAGGCAAGTCAGGAAGAAACAAAGACAGACAGTACCAGAGAAACCTGGTGAATCGTACCTGCAGGGCATGCAGTGCTAGGGTCTCCTACAAAAGACTGGTATCACAAGTCGTCCAGCTGGGCAGGGAGAACAAACCGCACTAGTCAGGAGAAGGTTAGCGTGACCCCAGAGGGCGCACTAACATCTTAAGTACCGTAAAAGAAAAGTAGATCCTCACTTCCCTTGGCAATCCCAAAGCACCAGTGGTGTCTCTTCCACACCCCAGGCACAAGAGGGGGAAGATAGCAGAGAGCACAAGGAGCGCCGCACTGGGGAACAGTAGGGCAGAAGGTATGCCCAGCACAGGTGAGCCGCTGGAGCGGGACAGTTGCGCGCCCCCTAGTGGCCGTCTGCCACCACCGCAAGAGAGAAGGCACAGGCCTACAGGGAGCCAGCAAAGGGGACCCTTGAAGAGTCTATGTATGCATAAAGGAAAGAGCCTGGTTGCCTGCCCCGTGCCAAACAAAAGAGACGCTGCGGCTGATGCATGGGGGAGGAAGACTGGCACTACTCCCCACTAAAACAAAGGTAACAAGCATTGGCATAGCCAATAGGTCTCGCTTTTGGGACCTTATAAGTATTTAGTTATGCAGCACAATATCCTTGGTGCAACAACATCAACTGTTGCATGGCTAAACACTTATAAGGTCCCAAAGGCGAGACCTATTGGCTATGCACTGAGACACGAGTACCTATGAAGCCATCCATTGAGGCAGGAGTACATTTCAAGCCATGTGCCATGGCAGGGGTACATGTGAAATCAAGCAGAGAAGCAGAAGTATATGTGAAACCATGCTCTTAGGCAGCCACCCACTGAGGAAGGAGTACAAGTGAAGCCATGCAGTGAGGCAGGAGTAAACGTGAAACCATGCACTGAGGCAGAAGTACACATGAAGCCATGCAGTGAGGCAGGAGTACATGTGAAGCTATGACCTGAGGCAGGGGTACACTTGAATCCATGCACTGGACTGATACAGGAGTTGATGTGAAGCCACGCACTGCACCGATGCAGGAGTACATAGAAGCTATGCACTGAAGCAGGAGTACATATGAAGCCATGCACTGCACTGGTGCAGGAGTACATGTGAAGCAATGCACTGAGGCAGAAGTACACATGAACCAATGCAGTGAGGCAGGAGCACATGCGAAGCTGGGCACTGAGGCAGAAGTATACGTGAAGCCATTCAGTGAGGCAGGAGTACATGTGAAGCTATGACCTGAGACAGGAGTACACTTGAAGCCATGTACTGCACTGATGCAGGAGTTCACATAAACACCTGCACTGCACTGATTCAGGAATACATGTGAAGCAGTGCAGTGAGGCAGGAGTGCATGTGCAGCTATAAACTGAGGCAGGAGTACATATGAAGCCATGCACTGCACTGATGCGGGATCACATGTGAAGCTATGCACTGAGGCAGGAGTACACGCAAACCCATGCAGTGAGGCAGAAGTACATGTGAAGCTGGGCACTGAGGCAGGAGTACCATAGAAGCATTGCAGTGATGTAGAACTACAAGTAGTACGTAATGGAATGCACTAAATCTGCAATATGAGCAATGCATGTACAGCGAAATACAGCTGTCAGTGTCCCGAGCGCAAAGGAAACAGCCCTTTGATTGTGAAAATACTGCCAGGATGCTGGTGTGGAACAAGATGGGGGTAACTCGGGCGTGGGGGGAGGCAATTAAGCTGCAATTTGCAACCAGTTTAACTCTGCTTAACAGAAATAGTAGAATATCTTCCTGGAATGAAAGGGGTTAAGCCTGCGCACGAGGATTGGGGCAGGTTCCCTAAGGTAGATGGGTTTCCCTAATTGTGAAGGAATGTCAGGCTAACGTGCAGCACCACAGAGAGGAGCACAGTACATATCAAAAACATTGAACATGTGTAACGAACAAGCAGCACCCTTCCCAGTAACACCACCACCATGGCGGATGCCAATCATTGATGTGCTCAGTCGGAGTAATATATTTTTTTTTAGAAGTTGTGGATGCAGAGTATGAAATGACATCAAAGTTGGCCAGCTAACCTAACAAAAAAAACTGTTAATTTCCCGTGCATACAAAATAAATACGACTTTGTTTAATGCAACTGGTGTTCATGTAAAGCGCTCTGATACCTACTTCGCGCTTTACCAATGTACATTAAGAAAAACAGTAGGGAGGAAAAGGAGGAATGCTGAGAGGGAGGAGGTGAGAGGGCAAAAACAGGAGGGTGAAAAGGGAGAAATACAAAAAGGTGGAGGAATACGAAGCTGGAGGGAGTAAGAGAGAGCTATATGGGTGTGGGTGGGGGTTTCACTGAAGCACACAGCAGTGCTGGGAGGGAAAACAAGAAAACAAACTGCAATGAAAAATAATGCGGGCCTACGCCACAGAATTTAATCTCCTAAAAGCAGCTAAATCACCTTTCAGAAGGAGCTGGTCTGCCATTATCCGCACTCCAATTTCCAGCACTAGTGGGAGATCTAAAGCAAGTGGGTGCCATGTAGAAGAAAAGAAAGGTGCCTGGCCGCTGTAGGAGAGTAGGATCTGCCTCTTATGTTGCCCCCACTTTTTTTCTGATGTTTACACTGGTTTCTGGCTATAGTCTGGCTGGGTCCCTGCCAATCAGGGCCCCAGCCTCTCTGTTCTCTCTAAATGACTTGGAGTGCACTCTAGGTGCACTAGTGATTGGATACTGTGGTGCCTTATGAGTCCCTAGTATATGGTACCTTAGGTGCCAAGGGCATAGGTACTTCACAGGCCTACCAGGGGCTGAAGCAGGTATTATGCCACCCCTGGGAAGCAGACTAAATCTGACACCACAGGCCTGCTACTGCAGCCTGGGTGAGGTGGTGCTAGCACTCCTCACTGAGATATAGGTTTCCTATATCTCCTCTGCACACACATTTAAACCTATCAGTCACCCCTAAGGCAGGCCCTATCAATCCTGAGGGCAGGGTGCTTGGTTCCTATGTGAGAGGGTGCCTCTGCCTGAGCAGGGCCCCTCTGCAGCTCTCAGAGTCCATTCTCTGGTGCTGTTTGTGGATGCGGTTAAACCATATACTTTTAAGTGCATTATATCCTCGCGGTAGAATGCTAACTTTGGAATGGCTGCATCAAAACATGTCGTGTTTGGTGTCAAACATCTTGGAATACTACCCCCCGCCAGTTCTGGCGGCGGGGGTAGCATTCCACCCTTCTAGAGGGATAGACATGTACCTACTGTGGAAACGCGGTAGAATCCTGCAGAGCCCTGGCATCACAAAATGGATGCCACCAGTCACAGACACTGGGCTGCCCTCCTGCTGATGACCGAAACTCGCAGTGGAGGAAGCCCAACAATAGATATCCTGTCCCAAGGGGTGTGACCACCTCCCAGACAGGGTTTAGTGTATTGGGGCTGGGTGGGTGCACTCCTAGAGTGCTTTGAAGTCCTGCACTGGGGGAGCAGAAGGCTCCTCTGTGCATATGCCAGTTCAAACCGGCTCAGGGGCTACCTGCCTCTGCTCTGGCGCGAAACTGGACAAAGGGAAGTGGGTGTAGCCACCCACTCCCCTGACCCTCCCATAGGTGGGGTCATAGAGCTAGTCCCTCCCTTTCTTTTAGTATAAGAGGGGGAACCTGTGCATTGCAAACTAGATACCCCTGGACGACGCTCAACAAGAAGAATCCCGGACCTTCGACGTTCCACTACCTTTGGAAGACTGAAGAATCTCCCTTGGAGTCAAGGAGTGACTCCCCTGCTTGGCAGGCACCAAAAGCGACAACGACGGTCGCAAACTATGCCGCTCCCGCCGGAGCCCGAAGTCCCTGCAGCCCAGGAAGAGGATTTCCTGACCCCTCCAAGGCCATCGTGAGTCCCCATTGAAGCTGAGGCAAGTGGACCCCACGAGCAATGAGGAACCGCAGACCCTGGGTACCATGCACTATTGTCGAGTGCAACCCCTTCACGACGTTCTACGAACTTGTGCTTTGGACCACGTGTGGTCCCAGCTTCCAGCAGAGATCCCTCCCAAAATCAGAGGCCTACACCGTCCCGAGTGACCGTGGGCCCCTGTTGAGTGAATCCTCCTGAGGCGTCTTTGCGATCCCTTGCCAGCCGGCTTGTGGGTCCCCAGAAGACTTTCCAAAGAAACCAAAGGGCTCCCCTGGTTGCTCCAGGCCTGCCCTGACCTACCCCCGCTGGGTAAGTTCCTCAGACCTTGCTGGTCTGCACCATTGACTTTTCCGTTCCACCACGAGACTTGCTGCTACCAAGGCTTGTTGGCTCCAATCGGGTCGCCGACACCGCAGTCAGCTGCAGACTTCATGGGAGACGCTGAATCCAGCTCCTGGCCATCCTCGACGCCTCCTGGACCTCGTGGTTGAAGAGTCAAGACACCAGTGAACGACCTGAATCTGTCGACGACGGTGGGCATTCATCTTCCTTGCCCCAGGTCACTGCCAAGTGCCCTTGAACACTGTCCCCTCTGCTTTCAGGTCTTCCTCCTTCCGAATCCAGGCTTGGATTCCAACTGACACTTCTTCTGTCGCCGCAAGCAGCAAGTCTTCACTGGCTCCCATTGAAAACGATGCCGCGACCCGACACCAAAGGACACCTATGCACCCGGCTCCCCTGGGTGAGGTAACTTTAGCATTACGGTGCTCCCGTGGGTGTGGGCCCTAGAACTACTTACCCTGTAAGTGGCTTGCTTGTAGCTACCCTAGAACTCTTATTTTCTAAGTGCGACAATTGCGCTGACTCGTACAGGGTTCGCGTCTGTGTTAGACACATCGCGTCCATCTCCCTTGTAACACTATCTATAACCGTGTCCTTCGACTCGTACTGAGTCCGATCGGTGTTCGCCTCGAACACACAAGGGGCCTGTAACATTGAAATCTCCATTGCGCTGACTCGTACAAGGTTCGCGTCTGTGTTAGACACAGCGCGTCCATCTCCCTTGCAACTCTATCTGTAACCGCGTCCTTCAACTCGTACAAGGACCGATCGGTGTGTTCGCCTCGAACACGCAAGGGACCTTTAACATTGAAATCTCAATCGCGTCTGTTCGCATAGACTCGCACAGGACTCGCACTGGTGCCAGGACACCGCGACCGTCCCCTGTGGGTCTCCTACAACTACCTGGGGTGGTTCTTGGGGGTCCCTCGATTCTAGATGCCCTAGACCTAGGTCTAGCCAAACTAAGATTGTGATATTTGATTGTGCTAACTTATTTTGATAACATTTGATTTGTACATATGTTCCTGACTTCTAATCTCTTAAAGAGATTAGTAGAGAGTTGTTTATTAATAAATACATATATATTTGATATATATACCTGTGTGGTGTCTTTTCATTTGGTGATTCAAGAGATTGTGTGGTAAAACAAGCTGCTTTACATTCCTCCAAGACTTAGCCTGAAGGCTGCTCTCCACAGCTACCACTAGGATAGCTTTCTATAAAGGTTGTCTTAAACCTACCAACCATAAGAGTCGAATTGTTCTGGTGCAAAGTGTCCACTTTAATTAGTGAACAGCATATACCAGGCCAACTTCTCAAATTGGTGGCAGCGTGTGGGATTCCAGCTTGCTATTGTTTTCCCAGAAAATCTCTATTTGAATTACTAACTGAAAACCACTATAGGTACTCAAGGTACATATAAAATCAAGCTTAGTATCAATAAGTTCTACTGAACTTAGAGCTGTGTGCAAAAGGAATAGCACACCCTTTCTACAGCTCAAGCTAGTATCAGTAGGCCACAAACTAGTGTAGGTAGTACAACACTGCACAACACTAGAATGTCCTCAAGGGATGGACCCAGTGGATCCACCCAGCTTCAGTATAAGGACATGACTTTCTGTGACTTGAAAGCCATGTGTGCTGAGAGGCACCTGAAGATAGGACAGAGTCCCTCCACACTACACTTGATAGATCTGCTAACAGCAGATGACCTTAGATTAGCTCTAGGAGCTAAGGGGTCTGGATCAGTGGGTGGGTCAGTTATAGTGTCTGGGTCAGATGATGAACATCAGGATGACCAG
This sequence comes from Calotriton arnoldi, assembly GCA_963921515.1. Lineage (NCBI taxonomy): Eukaryota > Metazoa > Chordata > Amphibia > Caudata > Salamandridae > Calotriton > Calotriton arnoldi. The sequence goes on along the minus strand of CAWUFW010008462.1, from coordinate 412,914 downwards.
GACTCTGTGATTGCAGGGCCAGGCCCAAAGGGGTCTGAAGCAGACAGAGGAATTCTCCCTAAGAGAACTGACATAGTGGAAGACAGGCACAGGTCCCTTTCCAGGGAATCTGAGCACTCCTTTCACTCTGGCAGGGAAACTGTCTACCAGAGGAACTCCTTCTTCCCAAGAAGAGAGACCTCCTCTGAAAGGATGTACAAACTGCTGCAGTATGAGGAAGCAAGATTTGCCCTCAAAACCAAGCAGTTGGCATTAGACAAAGAAGCCTTTGAGTTCCAGAAAGCTTCTAGAAGAGAGGGGTTAGAACCCCCTGGTGGCAGCAACAGTGTCCCTAGAGGTAGAGAAAATACTCCAGACCATAGGAACCTGAGCAAGGTTGTTCCTCCCTACCAGAGTGGGGATGATATCCACAAGTGGATAACTGCTATGGAAAGGGCCTGTATAGTACAACAGGTCCCCCAGAAGCAGTGGGCAGCAATCTTGTGGCTCTCCTTTTCAGATAAAGGTAGAGACAAGCTCCTCACTGTTAGAGAAGAGGATGCTGATGACTATGAAGTCCTGAAGAGTGCACTGATAGATGGGTTTGGCTTAACCACTGAGCAGTACAGGTTGAAGTTCAGAGACACCCAGAAGGCACAGACTCCGGTCTGGACTGACTTTGTAGATTGTGCAACCAAGGCTCTGGAGGGTTGGCTGGTTGGCAGTAGGGTTACTGATTTCAAGGGATTGTATAAACTAATGATGAGAGAACAGATCCTTAATAATTGCCAGAACCAGTTGTTGCATCAATAACTGGTGAGACTCGGATCTGACCTCTCCCCAAGAATTGGGAAAGAAGGCAGACAAGTGGGTCAGAACCAGGGTGAGGCAGAAAACCCAGAACCAAGGGGGTGACACAAAGAAGCAGGATCAGAAGGGCTCTGAGAAAGGTGGGGATAAGGCAAAAGACCAGAAGTCTTCACAAGGGCCCCAAAAATCTGCATCTGGTGGGGAGTCACAATCCAACAAGGGAAAAGGCCAAAAGAAGCCCTGGGGCAAATTCTGTAAACAGAAAGGGCACTGGACTTCTGATTGTAACAAGTCCAAAGACCAAACCACCACCACTCCTGCCCCATAGGCAACTGTTCCCCCTAGCTCAGCTACTGGTGGAGGTGGTACTCAGAATAAGGGTGTAGTAGGGTTGACCCTGGGTTCTGAAGTGGACTCTGACCTAGTCAGAGTACCCACTCAGGCAGTGCTGATTTGTGATGGAGACCTTGATATGTCCTTCCTAGTAAGCCCCAGTAACCTGGGCAAATACAAACAGCAGCCTGTAATAAATGGCAAACAGGCTTTGGCATTTAGGGACACAGGTGCTAGTGTCACCATGGTGGCAGAGGATCTTGTGGACCCTGGACAGATCATCCTGGGCGAAATGTACCAGGTGACCAATGCAAGCAATGTCAGGACCAACCATAGTCTGGCAGTTGTGAATTTCTCCTGGGGAGGGGTAACTGGCCTCAAGAAGGTTGTAGTCAGTGCAGACCTCCCTGTAGAATGTCTATTGGGCAATGATCTAGAGACTTCAGCCTGGTCTGAAGTAGAGTTATGGACTCACGCTGAGATGTTGGGCATCCCTGCAGAGGTATTTGCTGTGACCAGGTCACAAGCAAGAATGCATAACACTGAACAAGCTCTGGATCCTGGAACAATGGACCAGATGCTTCCCAAGAGGAGGAGCAGTAGGGTAAAGGCAGTGCCTTCCCCTCTGTCTCAGATCACAGATTCACCTCCAGAGGGAGGTGAAGCAGATCCTGAAGAAGGAACTGCCCCAGAGGAACTTGAGCCTGATCAGGTTGAGTTCTTGGGGGCAGGGGGCCCTTCTAGGGAAGATCTGAGTAAGGAGCAACAGTGCTGCCCCTCTCTTGAACCCCTCAGACAGCAGGCTGCTGCTGAGGCTGCTGGGAGTGCTAGTGGGTCCCATAAAGTTTATTGGGATGAGGGACTCCTATATTCTGAGGGTAGAGATCCAGCCCCTGGAGCCACCAGGAGGATGGTAATCCCTCAGATGTTTAGGGGTTCCTCTTGACCCTAGCACATGATATCCCTTTGGCAGGTCACTTGGGCCAAAACAAGACCTGGGACAGGCTTGTTCCACATTTTCATTGGCCACATATGTCAGAGGACACAAAGGAGTTTTGTCGCTCCTGTGTCACATGCCAAGCCAGTGGCAAGGCAGGTGGCACCACAAAGGCCCCCTGATACCACTACCTGTGGTGGGGGTACCCTTTGAAAGGGTAGGGATTGCCATTGTTGGTCCCCTTGACCCTCAAACTGCATCTGGGCACAGATTTATCCTGGTGGTAGTGGATCATGCCACCAGGTACCCAGAGGCAATTCTCTGAGGACCACCACAGCCCCTGTGGTGGCAAGAGCCCTCATTGGAGTCTTCTCCAGAGTGGGTTTCCCAAAGGAGGTCATTTCTGACAGAGGTACCAACTTCATGTCAGGATATTTGAAGGCAATGTGGAAGGAGTGTGGTGTAACTTATAAGTTCACCACCCCTATCACCCACAATGCAATGGTTTAGTTGAACGCTTCAACAAAACCCTGAAGGGAATGATTAAAGGACTCCCAGAGAAGCTTAGGCGGAAATGGGACCTTCTTCTTCCCTGCCTGTTGTTTGCATACAGAGAGGTTCCACAGAAGGGGGTTGGTTACAGCCCATTTGAGCTTCTGTTTGGGCATCCTGTGAGAGGTCCATTGTGTTTGGTAAAAGAGGGCTGGGAGTTACCTCTCAAGCCCCCAAACAAGATGTGATGGACTATGTACTTGGTCTCCGCTCCCGGATGGCTGAGTACATGAAAAAGGCAACCAAAAACCTGGAGGCCAGCCAAGAATTACAAAAAGCTTGGCATGACCAAAACGATACCAAAGGGGATGATGGACGGAGCGCTTGAGCTAATCAAACACTCACCCCCAGTCAACTGATCTGGGTTTAATCCATCATCATTCTTTAGCTCACTCCACCACCCCAGTTCAGACATGGCCATATGCAAATCAGTCTGACCCTGTGCCTCATGGGAACAGTCCAGCCCGAACTGCCAAACCATGTCTTCCCTGGACCGGAAACAAGCATCCTGGGACCGGTTTCTGGCTATTCAGCCGTCATCAGCCAGGCTAGCTTGAATCCAGTGGCAAAGTGAGCAAGGGACCCACGTCTGGGCATACCCTGCCAACTTAGGGCGAACAAAGCGATACTAAAGGGGATGATGGACGGAGCGCTGAGCTAATCAAACACTCACCCCCAGTCAACTGATCTGGGTTTAATCCATCATCATTCTTTAGCTCACTCCACCACCCCAGTTCAGACATGGCCATATGCAAATCAGTCTGACCCTGTGCCTCATGGGAACAGTCCAGTTCGAACTGCCAAACCAGGTCTTCCTGGACCGGAAACAGCATCCTGGGACCGGTTTCTGGCTATTCAGCCGTCATCAGCCAGGCTAGCTTGAATCCAGTGGCAAAGTGAGCAGGGACCCACGTCTGGGCATACCCTGCCAACTTTGGTATCGCTTTGTTCGCCCTAAGTTGGCAGGGTATGCCCAGACGTGGGTCCCTTGCTCACTTTGCCACTGGATTCAAGCTAGCCTGGCTGATGACGGCTGAATAGCCAGAAACCGGTCCCAGGATGCTTGTTTCCGGTCCAGGGAAGACATGGCTTGGCAGTTCGGGCTGGACTGTTCCCATGAGGCACAGGGTCAGACTGATTTGCATATGGCCATGTCTGATCTGGGGTGGTGGAGTGAGCTAAAGAATGATGATGGATTAAACCCAGATCAATTGACTGGGGGTGAGTGTTTGATTTGCTCAAGCGCTCCGTCCATCATCCCCTTTGGTATGGCATGACCAAAAGGCTGTACTGACTGTATACCAGCCAGGACAGAAAGTGTGGGTGTTGGAGCCTGTGGCCCCAGCAGCCCTCCAAGACAAGTGGAGTGGCCCCCATACAATAGTTGAACAGAAGGGAGAGGTCACCTATCTGGTGAATCTTGGAACTCCCAGGAGCCCCCTGAGGGTGCTCCATGTCAACAGATTGAAACCATATGTTGACAGGGCTGACATGGGCTTGCTCATGGCAACTGATGAGGAACAGGAGGAGGAGAGTGACCCTCTCCCTGACCTGCTCTCGCAGAACCCTGATGATGGGTCAGTAGATGGTGTTGCTTTGGCAAGCAGCCTCACTGACCATCAGCAAACTGAGTGCAGACAAGTTCTGCAACAGTACAGACATATGTTTAGCCTGACCCCTAGTCAGACTTCCTGGTGCACCCATGAGGTGGACACTGGAGACAGTCTGCCTGTCAAGAGTAAAATCTACAGGCAACCTGACCATGTCAGGGATTGTATCAGGACTGAAGTCCAGAAGATGTTGGAGTTAGGTGTGATTGAGCCTTCAGATAGCCCATGGGCTAGCCCAGTAGTCCTAGTACCCAAGCCTCATACCCAGGGTGGTAAGAAAGAAATGAGGTTTTGTGTAGACTACAGAGGCCTCAATGCAGTCACTAGGACTGATGCCTATCCCATACCAAGGGCAGATGAGCTGATTGATACTTTGGCCTCAGCCAAGTATCTAAGCACGTTTGACCTAACAGCCGGCTACTGGCAGATCAGGTTAGCTGATGATGCAAAAGCCAAAACAGCATTTTCGACTTCTGGTGGGCACTACCACTTTGTGGTGATGCCCTTTGGATTGAAAAATGCACCTGCCACTTTTCAGAGGTTGGTGAATAAAGTTCTGGCAGGGATGGAAACTTATTGCTCAGCTTATCTAGATGATATTGCTGTCTTTAGTTCCTCCTGGCAGGATCACCTGGTCCACCTCAGAAATGTTTTGGAGGCTTTGCAGAAAGCAGGCCTCACTATCAAGGCCACTAAGTGCCAGATAGGGCAGAGTCAGGTTGTGTACCTGGGCCACCTTGTAGGTGGAGGCCAGGTTCAGCCTTTACAGAGCAAGATCCAAACCATAATGGAATGGGTTGCTCCAATCACCCAGACACAGGTGAGAGCCTTCTTAGGCCTGACTGGGTACTATAGGAGGTTTGTCAAGGGATATGGATCTATAGTGACCCCCTTGAATGATCTGACCTCAAAGAAAATGCCAAAAAAGGTTCAGTGGACAGCTAGCTGTCAGAAGGCATTTGAAGACCTAAAGCAGGCCATGTGCACTGCCCCCATCTTGCAGAGTCCAGACTACACCAAAAAGTTCATTGTCCAAACAGATGCTTCTGAGCTGGGTGTGGGAGCTGTACTGTCTCAACTGAATGATGAAGGTCAAGACCAGCCAGTAGCTTTTACTAGCAGAAGGCTGACCCCTAGAGAGAAACGTTGGTCAGCTATAGAGAGGGAGGCCTTTGCTGTGGTGTGGGCCCTGAAGAAGCTGAGGCCATACTTGTTTGGCACTCACTTCATAGTTCAGACTGACCACAAGCCCCTCCTATGGCTTAAACAAATGAAAGGTGAAAACCCAAAACATTTAAGGTGGTCCATTTCCCTACAGGGGATGGACTATACAGTGGAACATAGGCCTGGGACCCAACATGCCAATACAGATGGACTCTCAAGGTATTTCCACTTAGAGCACGAAGACTCAACTGGTCAAGGTTAGTTTAGTGTCCCTGCGTTTGGGGGGGTTGTGTAGGAGAGTAGGATCTGCCTCTTATGTTGCCCCCACTTTTTTTCTGATGTTTACACTGGTTTCTGGCTATAGTCTGGCTGGGACCCTGCCAATCAGGGCCCCAGCCTCTCTGTTCTCTCTAAATGACTTGGAGTGCACTCTAGGTGCACTAGTGATTGGATACTGTGGTGCCTTATGAGTCCCTAGTATATGGTACCTTAGGTGCCAAGGGCATAGGTACTTCACAGGCCTACCAGGGGCTGCAGCATGTATTATGCCACCCCTGGGAAGCAGACTAAATCTGACACCACAGGCCTGCTACTGCAGCCTGGGTGAGGTGGTGCTGGCACTCCTCACTGAGATATAGGTTTCCTATATCTCCTCTGCACACACATTTAAACCTATCAGTCACCCCTAAGGCAGGCCCTATCAATACTGAGGGCAGGGTGCTTGGTTCCTATGTGAGAGGGTGCCTCTGCCTGAGCAGGGCCCCTCTGCAGCTCTCAGAGTCCATTCTCTGGTGCTGTTTGTGGATGCGGTTAAACCATATACTTTTAAGTGCATTATATCCTCGCGGTAGAATGCTAACTTTGGAATGGCTGCATCAAAACATGTCGTGTTTGGTGTCAAACATCTTGGAATACTACCCCCCGCCAGTTCTGGCGGCGGGGGTAGCATTCCACCCTTCTAGAGGGATAGACATGTACCTACTGTGGAAACGCTGTAGAATCCTGCAGAGCCCTGGCATCACAAAATGGATGCCACCAGTCACAGACACTGGGCTGCCCTCCTGCTGATGACCGAAACTCGCAGTGGAGGAAGCCCAACAATAGATATCCTGTCCCAAGGGGTGTGACCACCTCCCAGACAGGGTTTAGTGTATTAGGGCTGGGTGGGTGCACTCCTAGAGTGCTTTGAAGTCCTGCACTGGGGGAGCAGAAGGCTCCTCTGTGCATATGCCAGTTCAAACCGGCTCAGGGGCTACCTGCCCCTGCTCTGGCGCGAAACTGGACAAAGGGAAGTGGGTGTAGCCACCCACTCCACTGACCCTCCCATAGGTGGGGTCATAGAGCTAGTCCCTCCCTTTCTTTTAGTATAAGAGGGGGAACCTGTGCATTGCAAACTAGATACCCCTGGACGACGCTCAACAAGAAGAATCCCGGACCTTCGACGTTCCACTACCTTTGGAAGACTGAAGAATCTCCCTTGGAGTCAAGGAGGGACTCCCCTGCTTGGCAGGCACCAAAAGCGACAACGACGGTCGCAAACTACGCCGCTCCCGCCGGAGCCCGAAGTCCCTGCAGCCCAGGAAGAGGATTTCCTGACCCATCCAAGGCCATCGTGAGTCCCCAGCGAAGCTGAGGCAAGTGGACCCCACGAGCAACGAGGAACCGCAGACCCTGGGTACCGTGCACTATTGTCGAGTGCAACCCCTTCACGACGTTCTACGAACTTGTGCTTTGGACCACGTGTGGTCCCAGCCTCGAGCAGAGATCCCTCCCAAAATCAGAGGCCTACACTGTCCCGAGTGACCGTGGGCCCCCGTTGAGTGAATCCTCCTGAGGCGTCTTCGCGATCCCTTGCCAGCCGGCTTGTGGGTCCCCAGAAGACTTTCCAAAGAAACCAAAGGGCTCCCCTGGTTGCTCCAGGCCTGCCCTGACCTACCCCCGCTGGGTAAGTTTCTCAGACCTTGCTGGTCTGCACCATTGACTTTTCCGTTCCACCATGAGACTTGCTGCTACCAAGGCTTGTTGGCTCCAATCGGGTCGCCGACACCGCAGTCAGCTGCAGACTTCATGGGACACGCTGAATCCAGCTCTTGGCCATCCTCGACGCCTCCTGGACCTCGTGGTTGAAGAGTCAAGACACCAGTGAACGACCTGAATCTGGCGACGACGGTGGGCATTCATCTTCCTTGCCCAGGGTCACTGCCAAGTGCCCTTGAACACTGTCCCCTCTGCTTTCAGGTCTTCCTCCTTCCGAATCCAGGCTTGGATTCCAACGGACACTTCTTCTGTCGCCGCAAGCAGCAAGTCTTCACTGGCTCCCATTGAAAACGACGCTGCGACCCGACACCAAAGGACACCTATGCACCCGGCTCCCCTGGGTGAGGTAACTTTAGCATTACGGTGCTCCCGTGGGTGTGGGCCCTAGAACTACTTACCCTGTAAGTGGCTTGCTTGTAGCTACCCTAGAAGTGCCCTAAAACTCTTATTTTCTAAGTGCGACAATTGCGCTGACTCGTACAGGGTTCGCGTCTGTGTTAGACACATCGCGTCCATCTCCCTTGTAACACTATCTATAACCGTGTCCTTCGACTCGTACTGAGTCCGATCGGTGTTCGCCTCGAACACACAAGGGGCCTGTAACATTGAAATCTCCATTGCGCTGACTCGTACAAGGTTCGCGTCTGTGTTAGACACAGCGCGTCCATCTCCCTTGCAACTCTATCTGTAACCGCGTCCTTCGACTCGTACAAGGACCGATCGGTGTGTTCGCCTCGAACACGCAAGGGACCTTTAACATTGAAATCTCAATCGCGTCTGTTCGCATAGACTCGCACAGGACTCGCACCGGTGCCAGGACACCGCGTCCGTCCCCTGTGGGTCTCCTACAACTACCTGGGGTGGTTCTTGGGGTCCCTCGATTCTAGATGCCCTAGACCTAGGTCTAGCCAAACTAAGATTGTGATATTTGATTGTGCTAACTTATTTTGATAACATTTGATTTGTACATATGTTCCTGACTTCTAATCTCATAAAGAGATTAGTAGAGAGTTGTTTATTAATAAATACATATATATTTGATATATATACCTGTGTGGTGTCTTTTCATTTGGTGATTCAAGAGATTGTGTGGTAAAACAAGCTGCTTTACATTCCTCCAAGACTTAGCCTGAAGGCTGCTCTCCACAGCTACCACTAGGATAGCTTTCTATAAAGGTTGTCTTAAACCTACCAACCATAAGAGTCGAATTGTTCTGGTGCAAGGTGTCCACTTTAATTAGTGAACAGCATATACCAGGCCAACTTCTCACAGCCGCCATGCTGAAAAATAAAGCGTGGCGGCCGTAAAGCTTGCGCTGCGCTGATCGAGTGCTCTTTCAGAATTAAAATGAAATAAAACGAGAAGACAAAGCAGATGCATGCTATGCAAGGAGCACAATGTTCACTAGTGTTCCATTTAAAAACAAGCAACGAGGTGGGCCGGACTAATATAATTTTTTAGAAGATGCTGATGCAGAGCACGCAATTACACCAAAGTCGGTGACCTCACCTAACAAAAAAAGCGCGTCATCTCCCGGTGCGAACAAAATAAATACGACCTTGTGTAATGCAGCTGGTGTTCATGTAAAGCGCTCCGATACCTATGTCACGCTTTACGAATGTACATTAAAACAAGAGATATCCGTAACCCTAACGGTGATGCTTTCTCGGGAGCCGAGTGAGGGTATTAGCGGGTTTCAGGCAGAGGTTATCAGCAGTGGCTAGCAAGAAGGAAGGAACATGGGATGCGCTGCCCTCAGTTAACAACAAGCCCGGGAGTGGTGCGTGCGTGCGCGCGCAGTCTGCTCATTTTCAAGCACTGCACCCCTGCTCGCTCCCGCACCCCTGCTCGCTCCCGCAAGGTGGGTGCCGCCACAAGCACCAGTGCAGTGCTTGAAAATAACCAGAGCGACGGCTAAAGGTCCTCCTATGCAGCGCATGCGCGCTGCGTAGGCGAGACCTAAAAAGGGCTGTCTGCCATGTACCACCCCTAACACAAATACAGCACCACCAGTGCTCCCCAGAATCAAGAGAGGAGGAAAGGCCCAGTGTGGCCCGAATGCAGAGAGGAGATAGTTTACCCAATTACTGCAGTAGCACTGCCCCACAGCGGGCCAAAGACTCTTCAGGGAGTGCCCCCACAATGCCTAAAGACTGAGTAACTCATTACCCCATTACAGGCACAAGGAAAGTCGCATACCACCTAGTGGCAAGCTGCCACCACCGCAAATAAAAAGAGACCCTCGCTCCCATTACAATACCGTGTTGCACCCAGTATACTTTGGCCAGGAGAAGCAAAGTAATGAAGAGGCTGCAGACCACATCAAAGCAAGCAAACCTACCTCCACCGCCATCCACGAAAAGGCTGACGCACCTTTGACAGGAAAAGCAAGAAGCGAGCAGCAGTCTGGCTCTGAAGTCACACCACTACTTACCTGCACCTCAGTGAGTCTGAAGTGAGTGAGTGTGCAGTGCATGTCCTCTTGCCTGTGCCTGAAAGCCACTGCAACCAGAAGAGGAGAATGCACGCGATGTGTGGCTGGACGCCATATATCAATGAGAGAACTGAAAAAGGAGAGAAGAGTGTGTGACCAGTTCTGTCACCAGCGGCTGTCTGTGCAGGTAAGCGCGGTGGGGTGGGGCGGGAAGGGGGGAAGTCAACAGACGACGGAATAGGGAAAATTAAATAAATAAATAAATCATATTCCGTCGTCTTTCGACATCCCCCCCCACCCCACGGTGCTTACCTGCACGGACCGCTGTTGTCTGTCACACTGAAGAGCCTGACGCCACCTCGCACCCGAAGAAGAAAGTAACATATGCAACATGTGGCCTGACGCCACCTAGCACCAGAAGAAAGAGAGAGTAAATGTGATGTGTGGCACAATGCCACATTGCAAAGGAGAACTGAAAATAAGAGGAGAGAAAGGTGTGTGACCAGCAGTGGCAGCTGGTGACATTTGAAAGTGGTGAGGCATAAAAGTTTGGTATGACTTTTATGTAGTGAGCGACGCGAGCAAGCTTAATGGACAAATGTGGGGTCCAGGCTGGGTCCTCCTCCAGAGAAAATAAATGAAAAAAGATTGGCAAATGGTGCATTTTAAAGCAAATTAATTTAGTGATAAAGCAACGCTTATATAGCAGTGGGAACGTATAGCCTTGATATATTAAACACTTTTAAAACTTCCCTATGTCTTACTGCAGTAATATATTCAACAGTTGCTGTAATGTGCAAATTGTACAATGTGACAACTTCAGCCTTTTAATGTGTGTGTTTGCTCAGTGTCTTGCACTGCAAACTGCATCAACTTTGGAAGAAAATGCTCTAACCAGGTTTGGGGAAGGGCCCACAGCTGCTGACTGCAATCAGTCATATAGATATATGTGAAGACAGGTCTTTGAGTGGGATGACAAATGTGGGGGCTCTCTAGAAGGAAACATGTAAAATAAATGTCTGATTCCCATAGTGTGCTACCCTACCGGTATTTTGGTTTCTCTCTGAGATATAATCGCATCCAGATATACAACACAACTGACCTACAACTAAAACCTGTCAGTATGATTGGCTTTGCCAATGGTCATTAGCTGTTTAAGATAAATGAGTAACAACAAGGATTTGTTATAAATAATTAACTTTCAAATGTTTCTTTCTGAAATTTTAATAGTATTGCGCTTGTGGAAGGAGTTTTGGCCTACAGTTATGGGCGCTTTATGTGAGATATGTATGCCCTTTTTTCTACACATCTCGTCCATCTGCACATCTTCAACCGTCTCTTTCCTCTTCAGCACCCTCTTTTCACTCTTCCCTGAATGCACTTCCTCGCATCTCCCCACTTCACCACTTCCAAACATACACTGCACTCACTCACATTTAAGCAATTTATTTACTTTTGCTTTTCTCCTGTAAATATTTTGCCATCTGTGCACCCCTTCACACACATTTCCACAGAATTGCAATTACAACTGGAATACATGACCATTGTTCTGTGTGCTCTGCAGAGAGGCCAACTCACTGACAGGCACTTTGCTTTGGCTTCAGTGTCAAAGCTCCGAATCAAAGCCACTCATAAACACCTGGATTCCAAACAGTGGTTCAAGTACAACACTTAAAATAAAGGAAGCTTGAGAGAATGGAAAAAGAATACTAACAAAGTAGCAAAACTTCAGTCAAAAAGGAGAAAATATCAGAGAGACAAAAGAGAGAGGGGGTGCTAGTAAAATAGTAACGCACCCAAAGCCCATGTACAAATAATTCCTTTTGATATAAGAAATTTATTTATCAAAAAGAAACTTCACAAGAGAACAAAAACCCTGGCCTGCTCGTCTTTAGGATCAATTTCGCAGGGGAACAAATACAGCATCTCCACTTCTAACGGGGCCAGCAACCTGCAGCCAGGGCCTGGGGTGTCACAGTGGGGAAGGTTAGCATGGCGAGGGGTCTCAGCACAATATACATAACAGAAGATTAGCATTCTAACACACTTACCATTACAGAGAACAAGGCACCAAAACACATGTGCTTGCATCCACCCCTACGTGTGACGAATGGGAAAGGGTGGGATCTATGCCTGTGAATGATGGACCGCTGCCCTCATGCAGGGACAGAGACTCCAACGCCCAAAACCATGACGCTGAAAGCGTCACTGGCCTATAGTGGATACTGCCATAGACTACAATGACAATGAAGGGCTTTAGAACAGTAAGCCCTGTGTCGTGCCTCACAGTTCAGAAAGTTGATTTACTGCCTGGCTTCCGTCTCCTGCTTCAGAGCGAGGCGGGGCAGGCAGCCTGGGACAGACAGCCCAGACTTAAATACATCAATTTGTTTAAAGATACGATCGGATCTCTAAATAAATCGATCTATTTAATGTTTGTACAGGAATGTGTAGGAATTTCAGGGCGGCGCAGCCCCAGAGCCCTAATGGAGGAACCACCCCTGGTGACCAGACATGTCATATGTAAGAACCTGACGACTACAGATGTGCAGGAGAAATAATCACAGGTGACAAGACTGAGGACTCGTGCCACTACCATAGAGTGCACTCATCAACACAAGCAGGCCACCAATGTGGAGCGACATCACTGGTGACAGCCCAGCGGGAGAACCACATGTAAGCCGCCCGCATCCGCTAACCAGTATCTGCCTCCCGCTTCACAGTGCGGCTGTCCAGTCACAATCACCGGCTGCTTGATGGGTGATTGCATCTCTGCCAAGAACCACACATGCAGTAGGAGAAGAACTGCACCAACAACACACCAAGCTACGTGGATGCAAGGTCCCTCCAGTCACCCTCACTCCCTGCAAGACCTACTTACCTTTCATACAGGCTGTCTAATGGCAACAACACTATCATGCCATGTGCATCACCCTAACCACCAAAAGGAGCATCTCGCCTCAAAGGTTGGAGCCTTACACCCGCGAACCACCAAGAGACCAAGGAGACACTCCTGGGACCGTGAGGGACCAATTGTCCAGAGACCATCTGCTAGCCCCACCCACACCTGGTTCCACCAAGAGACCAAGGAGGCACTCCTGGCATTGTGAAGGACCAGTTGTCCAGAGACTATCTGCTATCCCCACCCACACCTGGGTCCTGTTGGAGAGCACACTCGACCATATGTCATCCACAGAGATCAGCTGCGGGTGCCCCAGGGTTCCTCCCTGAGCCCCACCCTCTTCAACGTCTACATGGCCCACCTCACAGCCATCATCGGAAGCCACGGACTTAACATCATCTCCTACGCTGACAACACCCAGCTGATCCTCTCCCTCACCAATGAACCCACAACCACTAGAACTAACTTCCACAGCCGAATGAAGGCCGTTGCCACCTGGATGAAAGACAGCTTCCTCAAGCTCAACTTGGACAAGACCGAAGTACTCATCCTGGGACCCTCCCCTTCAGCCTGGGACGACTCTTGGTGGCCAATCAATCAATCAATCAATCAGGGGTTTGTTAAAGCGCGACTACTCACCCGTAAGGGTCTCAAGGCGCTAGGGGTGGGGGGGGGGGGGGGTGCAGGTTCCATCCATCAAGGCGGGGTCTGTCGAAGAGCCAGGTTTTGAGGTTTCTTGTGAAGATGGGGAGCGATGTTGTCTGTCTGAGGTGGAGCGGAAGGGCGTTCCATGCTTTGGCCGTGAGGAAGGAGAAGGAGCGGCCTCCCGATCTGGTCTTTCTGGTGCGGGGGACCACGGCGTAGGAGAGCTGGGCTGATCGTAGGGTCCTTTGGGGTGCGTGGAATTTGAGTCGGTTGTTCAGGTATGCTGGTCCGGTGCCGTGGAGGGCCTTGTGTGCGTGGGTGAGCATCTTGAAGGTGATTCTCGCCTCGACAGGGAGCCAGTGGAGTGTGCGCAGGTGCTGGGAGATGTGGCAGTGTTTTGGCAGGTTGAGGACCAGTCTTGCGGCGGCGTTCTGGATGTTCTGTAGCTTGCGGGTGAGGTTTTTGTTTATTCCGGCGTAGAGTGCGTTGCCGTAGTCGAGTCTGCTGGTGACCAGGGCGTGAGTGACGGTCTTTCGGTGTTCGAGGGGGATCCATTTGAAGGTCTTACGAAGGAGGCGGAGGGTGTGGAAGCAGTAAGACGAGACAGAGTTGATCTGGCGGTCCATTTTGAGCTCGGAGTCCAGGATGATTCCCAGGTTGCGTGCGTGGTCCGTGGGGGTTGGCGGGTTTCCGAGGGCGGGGGGCCACCAGGTGTCGCTCCAGGCATCGGGGTTTGGGCCCATGATGAGTACTTCTGTTTTGTTGGTGTTTAATTGTAGGCAGCTGTTTTTCATCCATTTGGCGACGGCTTCCATGCCTTCTCGAAAGTTGCGTCTGGCGGTGTTGGGCTCGTTGCATAGGGAGAGGATGAGCTGGGTGTCGTCTGCGTATGACACGATGTTGAGTCCGTAGGTTCTGACGATGGGGGAGAGTTGAGCCATGTAGACGTTGAAGAGCGTTGGGCTGAGGGAGGAGCCCTGGGGGACTCCGCAGGTGGTAGGTGTGGGGTCCGAGAGGAAAGGGGGGAGTCTGACCCGCTGCGTCCTTCCGGAGAGGAAGGAGCGGATCCAGTCGAGGGCCTTGTCCTGGATTCCTGCGTCGTAGAGTCTGCGTATTAGGGTGCGGTGGCCAACTGCTCTGGGACCCCCTCCGACCCCGACGGACCACACTCGCAACCTCGGCATCATACTGGACTCATCGCTTACAATGAACCGCCAAATCAATGCAGTTTCCTCAGCCTGCTTCCACACGCTCCGCCTTCTTTGAAAGGCATTCAGATGGATCCCCACAGAATCCAGAAAGACGGTTCCCCACACACTCATCACCAGCAGACTCGACTACCGCAATGCACTCTACGCCGACGTCACCCAGAAACAGCTCAAGAAACTACAGAACGTCCAAAACGCTGCAGCCAGACTGGTCCTTGACATCCCCCGCTGCAGCCATATCACACAACACCCCCGACAACTTCACTGGCAACAGCTCAAGAAACTACAGAACGTCCAAAACACCGCAGCCAGACTGGTCCTTGACATCCCCTGCCGCAGCCACATCACGCAACACCTCCGACAACTCCACTGGCTACCAGTCAACAAGCGAATCACCTTCAAGCTCCTCACACTTGCCTACAAAGCTCTCGACGACGAAGGACCAGCATACTCGAACCACCGCCTTGCATTCCACGTGCCCGCCAGACAACTCAGTTCCGCCCAACTCACCCTAGCCTCTGTCCCCAGGATCCACAAGACCAGAACCGCTGGAAGTTCATTCTCCTACCTCGCCACCAAGACCTGGAACACCCTGCCCCTCCACCTCAGGCAATCCACGTCACTGACCCAATTCAAGGACCTCAAGACCTTGCTCTTCGAATGATCCTACACCCAGAGGGACCGGCAGTCGCCCCACCCCAGCACCTTGAGACTCTCACGGGTGAGTAGCTGCGCTTTACAAGCCCCTGATTGATTGATCTACCCTTGTGGTTGCACGAATGATTTGCCCGTGGCTCTGTCGGCGATCCGGAAGCAGACCCTGTAGAGGCCCACACACAGCTGAGCACAGTCCACCTGGCCCCATGGCAACATATTGAAAAGGACCTCAAGAGAATCCCTGTGTGAGAGTTTGGGTTGGTAGCTGCTCCACCGACAGGTACCGAAAGGCATCAGGGACTCAGAGGAAGATGTCCAAACATCGTTGATGCGGTTCCAGTCTTAACAAGGTTGTCTTTCACAGGTCAAGACACCCCAAGAGACAGCTCTGTAGTGGACTCCACTGATGCTCCTGATCAACCCCAGTTTGAACTTCTGACACCAACTCCAACCCCGCGAGAGCACGCAGGACCGACCAATATTATATGGGTCGACTTTAATCCAACGACATGCTGTCGAAGGATCCGGACTCCATCTACACAAGTGTTAATGTCCAGAGTCCTCTGATTAAATCATGGATGCAAGCAGTGATGTTCAGGTGCTGCCAGCTGCACCCGTCCATTTGTCCAGCACTGACCTGCAGACTGCTTCGAGAGACTCAGTGGTGTCCTGTTGTTTTATTTATTTCCACAGGTTGGACTCGCTTTAGTTTTTGTTTAATTTTGGGAGGAATATAGTGTCCTGCTGGACACGTAGTTTGTTTCCAGCCACTCCCCGAGGGCTGGACTTGCACCCACCCCACACCCATGCAACACATGCGTCACCGGTCAGTTGACCCTGTCAACGAAAGGGCCCAAGTGCATGTGCTTGTGGCCAGTTCTCTACCCCACTAATTAGTGTGTGTGTCATTCATTATATGGTATGGGGGCCTAGGGCCCAGAACAACTCACGCCCCATCAGGGCAGAATGTCCGAATAAGTAAAACAAGGGTCTCGCAGAACCAAAATGGCCCCCAGGCAAGGTCACGTAAGTTACGTAACCTTACAGGACCGTAATGATGGTACAGTGACGTAGTGAAATCACGCCTAGGAACCCACATGCGTCTAGATGCAGGGTTGGATTGGGATAAAAAAATCGGCCCGGGCACCAAAAAAAAGTGGCCCACATTTGGGTATAGCCTTTCCGCAAAACACTGCTTCAGGGAAGTTGTATGAAAAGAAAAGGGGTGGGGGGCATGTTTTATTAACTTCACTTAGATTTAAAAAAAAAAATGCACAGATTAGTTCACACTGCTGAGCCACACATGAATGCAAGTGAGACCCCCTCTGCTCAGGCCCCCTGCCCCGCTCAATCAGCATACATTAATGGGCTGGCCCAGCGAGAGAAAGGGAGTGATACCGCCGCCCATCTGCCTCTAAAAAGGCCACTCAGGCACCCACTGGGCCGCTGGCGGCATCCTAACAGCACAGGCACCCCTAAAAAGCAGCCCACAGCTGGAACTCGGCTACCGGCCCTTAGGCCATTTCCCGAGTGCCCGCCTTACCAATTCGACCCTGTCTAGATGAGTGCGGAGCTCAAGCAGGAGAATGCTGGCGGCCGCTGGCTCCCGTCAACAAAAAGACTCAACAGTATACCAAACCATCAGTGCGCAATGTCAGTTGACAGATGTAGAACCACTTACCTTTCCTTGGAAACAGTGGGATATTAAAGGCGTGCCGCCCGGAGTCCAGCGGTACTGGCAATACTTTCAAGGCAGTGCAAGATCCGCTCCTTCATGGTTATTAGCATCCACTTCGCAGCTCTAGCACCTTTTAAATGCCAGCTAGAACTCTGTTACATCATGAATGTGTAGGAGAGTAGGATCTGCTTCTTATGGTTACCCCCACTTTTTGCTGATGTTTCACTGTTTTTCGACTTTAGTCTGACTGGGGCCCTGCTATCCAGGACCCCAGCCTAGCTGCTTCCTCTCTAAAATGGATTCCATGTGCCTTAGATACACTTCAGATTGGATTCTGGGGTGCCCTTATAAGTCCCTAGTATATGGTATACTATGTACCCAGGGCATAGGTACCCCAGAGGCCTACCAGGGGCTGCAGCATGTATTATGCCACCCCTGGAAGGCCCTCCAAAATGACACCACAGGACTGCTACAGCAGCTTGAGTGAGGTGGTGCATGCACCCCTTACTGAGATATAGGTTCACTATATCACTGCACATATAAACCTATCAGTCACCCCTATGGCAGGCCTTATCAATCCTGAAGGCAGGGTGCCTGATTTTATGTGAGAGGATGTCCATGCATGAGCATAGCCCCTCTGCAGCCTTCGGAATCTATCCTCCGGGGTTGTCTGTGAGTGCAGCCTGACCATATACTCTTAAGTGCATTATATCTTAAACGGTAAATGCTAACTTTGGGATGGCTGCTTGGAAACATGTCGTGTTTGGTGTCAAACACCTTGGAATCATACCCCCACACCAGTTCCTGGTGTGGAAGTATGATCCCACCCTTCTAGATGGAGAGACATGACAGCACCGGTATACCCGGTACCAGCTAAACAGAGCCCTGGCATCACAAAATGGATGCTGCAGCCACAGACACGAGTCTGACCTCCCACTGCTGACCGAAACTCCGGCAGGGGAGGCCTGGACAGTAGGTTTCCTGTCACAGGGAGGTGTTACCACCTCCCAGACAGGCTTTAGTGTATTGGGGCTGGGTGGGTGCACTCGCTGAGTGCTTTGAAGTCCTGCACTGGGGGCACATTTGGTGTCCCTGTGCATACCCCAGTTCAAACCGGTTGCAGGGGCTGCCAGCCCCTGCTCTGGCGCGAAACTGGACAAAGGAAATGGGTGTAGCCACCCCTCTTTCCAAACCCTCCCATAGGTGGGTCCCCTGAGTTAGTCCAACCCCTTCCTTGAGTATAAGTAAGGAACGCCTGGCAACAGGACTTTAGATATCCCTGGACAAAACTCTGAAACTGAATCCTGGACCTTCGACGATCTGTTAAACGCCAGATGACTGAAGAATCTCCCTTGGAGTAAAGGAGTTACTCCCCTGCTTGGCAGGCACCAAAGACGCATCTGTCCGGTCTGCATCTCCGAAGCTCCCGCCGGACGCCGACGACCCTGCAACCCAGAAGGTGGATTTCCAGACTTCGCAGAGGCTGACCCGAGTCCCCAGCAAAGCTGAGACCCGTAGACCTCGTGGGTACCGTGGAACCGGAACCCCTGGACACCGTGCACATTTGCAAGTGCATAAGCTTCTGGTCGATCCTAGAGGCTGTGCTTTGGGTTATTTGTAGCCCTGACCCCGAGCAGTGAATCCACCGAAGATTGCCAGCCTGGCCTCTCTGAGTGACCCGTGGGCTGCCATTTTGTGATTCCGCCCGAGGTCCCTTCGCGATCCCTTGTCCGTCGACTTGTGGATCCCTCAGAAGGACAGCTTTAATTTTAACGGGCCTCCCTGGTTGCTCCAGGCCTGCCCTGACTCTCCCTTGCTTGGGGAGTCCCTCGGACCTTGCTGGTCCGCTCCGAAGCCTTTGTTCTCTTTCTGCGTGGGTTGCTGTTACCAAGGCTTGTTGGGTCCAATCCGGGCACCGACACCGCAGTCAGCTTCTACCTTCGTGGGACAGCTCGATTCCAGCTCCTGGTCGTCGTCGACGCCTCCTGGTCCTCGTGGCTGCAGAGACAATCTTCACCTCTTCGAACTTGAAGCACCCGACATCGGTGGGCATTCGACTATCATGCCCCTGGTCACTGGCTAGTGACCTAGACTCTGTCCCCTCTGCTTTCAGATTCTTCTCATCCTCGATCCAGGCTTGGATCTCTTTGGACACTTCGCATCTTCCCGGCAGCAGCACTTTTCAGCCAGCGGCCATTGAAAACGACGGCGCGGCCCGACACCATTTGACACCTGTGCACCCGGCTTCCCTGGGTGAGGTAACACGAGTACTACGGTGCTCCCGTGGGTGTTGGCCCTAGAACCCTCTAAGTCCAAAAGGGTTTGTTCCTAGTCCATTCCGAAGTGTCCCTAAACTTTAAAACTCTAACCGCGACTTTCCCCATAGACGCTAACGGAGCTCGCGGCTGTGTTCACACACTGCACACGTCCCCGTGGGTCCCCTGTGTCACTACCTTGGGTGGTTCCTTGGGGTCCCAGCGATTCTACAGGCTCTAGCCCTTGTGTCTAGTCAAGTCATGGTTCTTATACCACTTTCTTAATATATGGTTTGGTACGCCCTAGGGCTAATCGTATATTGTGCTAATTTACTATGTTATTTGACTTGTAACTTGTGTATTTTGACCTCTAGCCTCATAAAGAGACTAGTGGGTAGTGTTTAGTAATAAATACATATATTTTTATATATACCTGGTGTGGTTCTCCTTTCATTTGGTCATTCATGAGATTATAGACTGGTAAAACAAATAGCTTAACACTCCTTCAAGACTTAGCCTGAAGGCTGCTCTCCATAGCTACCACTAGGATAGCTTTCATTTAAGGTTGTCTTTTAACCTACCATCAATAAAGATCGTTTGGACTGGTGCAAGGTGCCCACTATAACTAGTGGACAGCATATGCCAGGCCAACTTCTCACATTGGTGTGCAGCGGTTGGATTCAAGCTTGCCTTTGTTTTACCAGATAATCTCAAGTGAGTGACTAACTGAAAACCACTAAAGGTACCTGAGGTACATATAATTCAAGCTTAAGGTTACAGTAAGTTCTACTGAACTTAGAGTTGTGTGTCAAGGGCTTAGCACACCCTTTCTACAACTCAAGAGAGTTTAGTAGGCCACACTAGAGTAGGTAGTGCATACACCACACCTCACTAGTGATGTCTTCAAAGCCAGGAGCCAGTGGGTCCCTGCCAGAAGCCCAAGGGCTTCCACCATCCAAGTATGACAACCTCCAATTCTTGGAATTGAAAGCATTGTGTAGTACTAGGAAGTTGAAGACAGGAAAAACTGCAAACACCCAACACCTCATAGAGGCACTGCTGTTGGATGATCTCAAGAAGGCCTCAGGGCCTGAAGGGGTAGGCAGAGAGGGTGGGGCAGTAAATGAGGAAGGGCCAAGGGGTGAAGAATCCCATGACCTGACCTCTGAAGCTGGCCAGGAAAATGACAATGATCTTACCCTGGAAAATCCAGCTCCTCCTGCAGATGAGGAGGAGGACCAGAATGGCCCCCTCTTTGTCCCACCAGGAAGAGTTGAGAGTGTGCCTAGAAGGTCAAGGTCTCCTTCTGTGGAGTCTAACCATTCTGACACCTCAATAGGGACCTCTGTTTCCTCTCATAGGAGGGAACCCTCTCATGAGAGGAAAGAGAGACTGCTCAAGTATGAAGAAGCTCAGCTGAGAATCAGAAGAGAGTAGGTAGCTTTAGATAGGGAGTCCCTAGAGCTTCACAGAGCAAGAACAAAGATGGGACTAGAGTCCCATGGTGGCAGCAACTTCCCTAGTGGTAGGGAAAGGTCTCATGACCATAGAAACCTGAGCAAGATTGTCCCTCCCTATCAGAGTGGGGATGACATCCACAAATGGATTACTGCACTGGAAATGGCCTGTAAAGTTCAGAGGGTCCCCCAGGAGCAGTGGGCAGCAATCTTGTGGCTCTCCTTTGCAGACAAAGGTAGAGACAAGCTCCTCACTGTAAGAGAAGAGGATGCTGATGATTACCAGGTCCTGAAGAGTGCACTGATAGATGGGTTTGGCCTAACCACTGACCAATACAGGTTAAAGTTCAGAGATACCCAAAAGGCACAGACACAGGACTGGGTGGACTTTGTAGATTGTGCTACTAAGGCTCTGGAGGGCTGGTTGCTTGGCAGCAAGGTGTGTGATTACAAAGGATTGTACAACTTAATTATGAGGGAGCAGATCCTTAATAATTGTCAAAATCAGCTGTTGCATCAGTACCTGGTGGACTCTGATCTGACCTCTCCCCAAGAATTGGGAAAGAAGGCAGACAAATGGGTCAGAACCAGGGTGAAGCAGAAGGTTCAGAACCAAGGTGGTGACCCCAAGAAGCAAGATTCTAAGAACTCTGACAAGGGTGGGGAAAAGGGTAAAGACCAGAAGTCTTCTCAAGGTCCCCAAAAATCTTCATCTGGGGGGGGAGTCCCAATCTCACAAAGGTAAAGGCCAGAAGAAGCCATGGTGTAATATCTGTAAGCAGAAAACCCATTGGACAAGTGACTGTACAAAGTCCAAAGACTCAACTCCAGCCACCATTGCCCCTAAGGCAACTGTTCCCCCTAGTGCAGCTACAAATGGTGGTGTCCCAAGCAAGGGTGTAGTAGGGTTAACCCTGGGATCTGAGGTGGGCTCTGGCCTAGTCAGAGTGCCAACTCAGGCTATGCTGATCTGTGATGGAGGCATGGATATGGCCTCCTTATTTGTTAGTCCCAGTAATCTGGGCAAACACAGACAGCAGCCTTTAATCAATGGAAGAGAGGCTTTGGCATTCAGGGACACAGGAGCAAGTGTCACAATGGTGACAAAAGATCTTGTGGCTCCTGAGCAGATTATACTTGGTGAGATGTACCAAGTGACCAATGCTAGCAATGTCAGGACAGACCATTCCTTGGCAGTTGTTAATTTCTCCTGGGGAGGGGTAACTGGCCTCAAGAAAGTTGTGGTAAGTGCAGACCTCCCTGTTGAATGTTTGCTTGGCAATGATCTAGAAACTTCAGCTTGGGCAGAAGTGGAGCTCAGGACCCATGCAGAAATGCTGGGGATCCCTGCACATGTGTTTGCTGTGACCAGGTCACAGGCCAAAATGTCAAACACTGAACAGGCCCTGGATTCTGGAATAATGGACCAGGTGCCTCCCAAGAGGAGGAGCAGCAGGGTTAAGGCAGTGCCTTCCCCCTGACTCAGAGTACAGATCAGTCTCCTGAGGGAGATGATCTTAGTCCTGAAGAAGGAACTGTCCCAGAGGAGCTTGAACCTGATCAGGTTGAGTTCTTGGGGACAGGGGGCCCTTCCAGGGCAGATCTGAGCCAGGAGCAGCTGAGCTGCCCCTCTCTTGAACCCCTCAGACAGCAGGCTGCTGCTGAGGCTGCTGGGAATGCTAGTGGATCCCATAAGGTCTATTGGGATGATGGACTCCTATACTCAGAGAGTAGAGACCCCAAGCCTGGTGCCACCAAGAGGTTGGTAATACCTCTGAAGTTTAGGGGCTTCCTATTAACACTAGCCCATGATATTCCCCTAGCAGGTCACCTGGGCCAAAACAAGACCTGGGACAGAATTGTCCCTCACTTTCATTGGCCCCACATGTCTGAAGACACCAAGGAGTTTTGTCGCTCCTGTGTCACCTGTCAAGCCAGTGGGAAGGCAGGTGGAACCACAAAGGCCCCCCTGATACCACTACCTGTGGTGGGGGTTCCCTTTGAAAGGGTGGGGATTGACATAGTTGGTCCTATGGATCCTCAGACAGCCTCTGGGCACAGATTTATCCTGGTGGTGGTGGACCATGCCACTAGGTACCCAGAAGCTATTCCACTTAGGACCACCACAGCTCCTGTGGTGGCAAGGGCCCTCTTGGGAGTATTCTCAAGGGTGGGTTTTCCTAAGGAGGTAGTATCAGACAGGGGTGCAAACTTCATGTCTGGTTACTTGACTGCAATGTGGAAGGAGTGTGGAGTGAATTACAAATTCACCACACCCTATCACCCACAATGCAATGGTTTAGTTGAGAGATTCAACAAAACCTTGAACGGCATGATCAAAGGTCTCCCAGAGAAGCTTAGGCGGAGATGGGACGTCCTTTGCCCTGCCTTTTATTTGCCTACAGGGAGGTGCCTCAAAAGGGGGTTGGTTACAGCCCTTTTGAACTTTTGTTTGGCCATCCTGTCAGGGGCCCATTGTGTCTGGTGAAGGAGGGATGGGAGTTACCTCTCAAACCCCCTAAACAGGACATAGTGGACTATGTACTTGGTCTCCGCTCCAGGATGGCAGAGTACATGAAAAAGGCAACTAAAAACCTTGAGGCTAGCCAGGAATTACAAAAGACCTGGCATGCCCAAAAGGCTGTGCTGACTGTGTACCAAGCAATACAAAAGGGGATGATGGACGGAACGTTTGAGCCAATCAAACACTCACCCCCAGTCAACTGATCTGGGTTTAATCCATCATCATTCTTTAGCTCACTCCACCACCCCAGTTCAGACATGGCCATATGCAAATCAGTCTGACCCTGTGCCTCATGGGAACAGTCCAGCCCGAACTGCCAAGCCATGTCTTCCCTGGACCGGAAAGAAGCATCCTAGGACCTGTTTCTGGCATTCCAGCCGTCATCAGCCAGGCTTGCTTGAATCCAGTGGCAAAGTGAGCAAGGGACCCACGTCTGGGCATACCCCCGCCAACTTAGGGCGAACAAAGCAATACAAAAGGGGATGATGGACGGAACGTTTGAGCCAATCAAACACTCACCCCCAGTCAACTGATCTGGGTTTAATCCATCATCATTCTTTAGCTCACTCCACCACCCCAGTTCAGACATGGCCATATGCAAATCAGTCTGACCCTGTGCCTCATGGGAACAGTCCAGCTCGAACTGCCAAGCCATGTCTTCCCTGGACCGGAAACAAGCATCCTAGGACCGGTTTCTGGCATTCCAGCCGTCATCAGCCAGGCTTGCTTGAATCCAGTGGCAAAGTGAGCAAGGGACCCACGTCTGGGCATACCTCGCCAACTTAGGGCTGAACAAAGCAATACAAAGGGGATGATGGACGGAACGTTTGAGCCAATCAAACACTCACCCCAGTCAACTGATCTGGGTTTAATCCATCATCATTCTTTAGCTCACTCCACCACCCCAGTTCAGACATGGCCATATGCAAATCAGTCTGACCCTGTGCCTCATGGGAACAGTCCAGCCCGAACTGCCAAGCCATGTCTTCCCTGGACCGGAAACAAGCATCCTGGGACCGGTTTCTGGCTATTCAGCCGTCATCAGCCAGGCTAGCTTGAATCCAGTGGCAAAGTGAGCAAGGGACCCACGTCTGGGCATACCCTGCCAACTTAGGGCGAACAAAGCGATACCAAAGGGGATGATGGACGGTGCGCTGAATGGTATCGCTTTGTTCGCCCTAAGTTGGCAGGGTATGCCCAGACGTGGGTCCCTTGCTCACTTTGCCACTGGATTCAAGCAAGCCTGGCTGATGACGGCTGGAATGCCAGAAACCGGTCCTAGGATGCTTCTTTCCGGTCCAGGGAAGACATGGCTTGGCAGTTCGGGCTGGACTGTTCCCATGAGGCACAGGGTCAGACTGATTTGCATATGGCCATGTCTGAACTGGGGTGGTGGAGTGAGCTAAAGAATGATGATGGATTAAACCCAGATCAGTTGACTGGGGTGAGTGTTTGATTGGCTCAAACGTTCCGTCCATCATCCCCTTGTATCGCTTTGTTCGCCCTAAGTTGGCGTGGGTATGCCCAGACGTGGGTCCCTTGCTCACTTTGCCACTGGATTCAAGCAAGCCTGGCTGATGACGGCTGGAATGCCAGAAACCGGTCCTAGGATGCTTCTTTCCGGTCCAGGGAAGACATGGCTTAGCAGTTCGGGCTGGACTGTTCCCATGAGGCACAGGGTCAGACTGATTTGCATATGGCCATGTCTGAACTGGGGTGGTGGAGTGAGCTAAAGAATGATGATGGATTAAACCCAGATCAGTTGACTGGGGGTGAGTGTTTGATTGGCTCAAACGTTCCGTCCATCATCCCCTTTTGTATCTGACTGTGTACCAGCCAGGACAGAAGGTGTGGGTGTTGGAGCCAGTGGCCCCAGCAGCTCTCCAAGATAAGTGGAGTGGCCCCCATACAATTGTTGAACAGAAGGGAGAGGTTACCTACTTGGTGGACGTTGGAACTCCCAGGAGTCCCCACAGGGTACTTCATGTCAACAGATTGAAACCATATGTCGACAGGGCAGACATGGGCTTGCTCATGGCTACTGATGAGGGACAGGAGGAAGAGAGTGATCCACTCCCTGACCTGCTCTCTCAGAACCCTGATGATGGATCAGTAGATGGTGTAGCCTTGGCAGGCAGCCTCACTATCCAGCAACAAACTGACTGCAGAACAGTTCTCAGCCAGTTCAGGCATATGTTCTCCCTGACA
Source organism: Calotriton arnoldi (assembly GCA_963921515.1). Taxonomy (NCBI): domain Eukaryota; kingdom Metazoa; phylum Chordata; class Amphibia; order Caudata; family Salamandridae; genus Calotriton; species Calotriton arnoldi. The sequence goes on along the minus strand of CAWUFW010008462.1, from coordinate 387,523 downwards.
CCTAGTCAGACTACCTGGTGCACTCATGAAGTGGACACTGGGGACAGTCTGCCTGTCAAGAATAAAATCTACAGGCAGCCTGATCATGTCAGGGATTGTATCAGGACAGAGGTCCAAAAGATGTTGGATTTGGGAGTCATTGAACCCTCAGATAGCCCTTGGGCTAGTCCAGTAGTCTTGGTGCCCAAACCTCACACCCAGGGTGGTAAGAGAGAGATGAGGTTTTGTGTAGACTACAGGGGTCTCAATGCAGTCACTAGGACTGACGCCCATCCCAAGGGCAGATGAGCTTATAGATACTTTGGCCTCAGCCAAGTTTCTGAGCACATTTGACTTGACAGCTGGCTACTGGCAGATCAGACTAGCTGATGATGCAAAGCCAAAAACAGCATTTTCTACCCCTAGTGGGCATTATCAATTTGTGGTGATGCCCTTTGGTTTGAAGAATGCACCTGCCACTTTTCATAGGTTGGTGAATACAGTCCTTACAGGTCAGAACTAAGCCATACATTACTCAACGTACTTTAAGGTCATCCTCAGAGAACCTTTTAACAACACCCAATTTTAAACGTAAAACCAGGGGCGGAAAGACACTGGCGGCCATAGGGATCAAAGCCTGGAACTCCTTGCCAACTCAACTTAGACATACACAAACTGAACTCAATTTCAGGAAGTCCTTAAAAACATGGATTTTTGGTATTCCAGATAATATTGCTTGGGCTTTTCTCTGAATCTCTATTATCTAAATCTACGTCAGCTCTCTCTCCTGGTAGGTGCCCCCCCTTTCCGCATACAGCGCCAAGATACTCCTTGGAGTGAACGTTGCGCTATACAAAAACTCATTCATTCATGGAAGCCTATAGTGCAGCATATCTAGATGATATTGCGGTCTTTAGCTCCACCTGGGAGGATCACCTGGTCCACCTCAGAAATGTTTTGGAGGCCCTGCAAAAGGCAGGCCTAACTATCAAGGCTACTAAGTGCCAGATAGGGCAGAGTCAGGTTGTGTACCTGGGCCACCTTGTGGGTGGAGGCCAGGTTCAACCATTGCAGAGCAAAATCCAGACCATCATGGACTGGGTTGCTCCAACTACCCAGACTCAGGTGAGAGCCTTCTTAGGCCTGACTGGGTATTACAGAAGATTTGTCAAGGGGTATGGATCTATAGTGACACCCCTGAATGACTTAACCTCTAAGAGAATGCCAAAAGGTTCAGTGGACAGTCAGCTGTCAAAAGGCATTTGATGACCTGAAGCAGGCCATGTGCACTGCTCCCATTCTACAAAGTCCTGATTACTTCAAAAAGTTCATTGTCCAAACAGATGCATCTGAGTTGGGGGTAGGGACTGTACTGTCACAGTTGAATGATGAAGGTCAGGATCAGCCATTAGCTTTTATTAGCAGAAGGCTGACCCCCAGAGAGAAACGTTGGTCAGCCATTGAGAGGGAGGCCTTTGCTGTGGTTTGGGCTCTGAAGAAGCTGAGGCCATACTTGTTTGGCACTCACTTCCTAGTTCAGACAGACCATAAGCCCCTCTTATGGCTAAAACAGATGAAGGGTGAAAACCCCAAACTTTTGAGGTGGTCCATTTCCCTACAGGGGATGGACTATACAGTGGAACATAGACCTGGGAGTAGCCATGCCAATGCAGATGGACTCTCCAGATATTTCCACTTAGAACATGAAGACTCAACTGGTCAAGGTTAGTTTAATGTCCCTGCATTTGGGGGGTTGTGTAGGAGAGTAGGATCTGCTTCCTATGGTTACCCCTACTTTTTGCTGATGTTTCACTGTTTTTCGACTTTAGTCTGGCTGGGGCCCTGCTATCCAGGACCCCAGCCTAGCTGCTTCCTCTCTAAAATGGATTCCATGTGCCTTAGATACACTTCAGATTGGATTCTGGGGTGCCCTTATAAGTCCCTAGTATATGGTATACTATGTACCCAGGGCATAGGTACCCCAGAGGCCTACCAGGGGCTGCAGCATGTATTATGCCACCCCTGGAAGGCCCTCCAAAATGACACCACAGGACTGCTACAGCAGCCTGAGTGAGGTGGTGCATGCACCACTTACTGAGATATAGGTTCACTATATCTCACTATATCACTGCACATATAAACCTATCAGTCACCCCTATGGCAGGCCTTATCAATCCTGAAGGCAGGGTGCCTGGTTTTGTGAGAGGATGCCCATGCATGAGCAGAGCCCCTCTGCAGCCTTCGGAATCTATCCTCCGGGGTTGTCTGTGAGTGCAGCCTGACCATATACTCTTAAGTGCATTATATCTTAAATGGTAAATGCTAACTTTGGGATGGCTGCACGGAAACATGTTGTGTTTGGTGTCAAACACCTTGGAATCATACCCCCACACCAGTCCCTGGTGTGGGAGTATGATCCCACCCTTCTAGAGGGAGAGACATGACAGCACCGGTATACCCGGTACCAGCTAAACAGAGCCCTGGCATCACAAAATGGATGCTGCAGCCACAGACACGAGTCTGACCTCCCACTGCTGACCGAAACTCCGGCAGGGGAGGCCTGGACAATAGGTTTCCTGTCAAAGGGAGGTGTTACCACCTCCCAGACAGGCTTTAGTGTATTGGGGCTGGGTGGGTGCACTCTCTGAGTGCTTTGAAGTCCTGCACTGGGGGCACATTTGGTGTCCCTGTGCATACCCCAGTTCAAACCGGTTGCAGGGGCTGCCAGCCCCTGCTCTGGCGCGAAACTGGACAAAGGAAATGGGTGTAGCCACCCCTCTTTCCAAACCCTCCCATAGGTGGGTCCCCTGAGTTAGTCCAACCCCTTCCTTGGGTATAAGTAAGGAACCCCTGGCAACAGGACTTTAGATATCCCTGGACGAAACTCTGAAACTGAATCCTGGACCTTCGACGATCTGTTAAACGCCAGATGACTGAAGAATCTCCGTTGGAGTAAAGGAGTTACTCCCCTGCTTGGCAGGCACCAAAGACGCATCTGTCCGGTCTGCATCTCCGAAGCTCCCGCCGGACGCCGACGACCCTGCAACCCAGAGGGTGGATTTCGAGACTTCCCAGAGGCTGACCCGAGTCCCCAGCAAAGCTGAGACCCGTAGACCTCGTGGGTACCGTGGAACCGGAACCCCTGGACACCGTGCACATTTGCAAGTGCATAAGCTTCTGGTTGATCCTAGAGGCTGTGCTTTGGGTTGTTTGTAGCCCTGACCCCGAGCAGTGAATCCACCGAAGATTGCCGGCCTGGCCTCTCCGAGTGACCCGTGGGCCGCCATTTCGTGATTCCGCCCGAGGTCCCTTCGCGATCCCTTGTCCGTCGACTTGTGGGTCCCTCAGAAGGACAGCTTTAATTTCAAAGGACCTCCCTGGTTGCTCCAGGCCTGCCCTGACTCTCCCTTGCTTGGGGAGTCCCTCGGACCTTGCTGATCCGCTCCAAAGCCTTTGTTCTCTTTCTGCGTGGGTTGCTGCTACCAAGGCTTGTTGGGTCCAATCCGGGCACCGACACCGCAGTCAGCTTCTACCTTCGTGGGACAGCTCGATTCCAGCTCCTGGTCGTCGTCGACGCCTCCTGGTCCTCGTGGCTGCAGAGACAATCTTCACCTCTTCGAACTTGAAGCACCCGACATCGGTGGGCATTCGACTATCGTGCCCCTGGTCACTGGCTAGTGACCTAGACTCTGTCCCCTCTGCTTTCAGGTTCTTCTCATCCTCGATCCAGGCTTGGATCTCTTTGGACACTTCGCAGCTTCCCGGCAGCAGCACTTTTCAGCCAGCGGCCATTGAAAACGACGGCGCGGCCCGACACCATTTGACACCTGTGCACCCGGCTTCCCTGGGTGAGGTAACACGAGTACTACGGTGCTCCCGTGGGTGTTGGCCCTAGAACCCTCTAAGTCCAAAAGGGTTTGTTCCTAGTCCACTCCGAAGTGTCCCTAAACTTTAAAACTCTAACCGCGACTTTCCCCATAGACGCTAACGGAGCTCGCGGCTGTGTTCACACACTGCACACGTCCCCGTGGATCCCCTGTGTCACTACCTTGGGTGGTTCCTTGGGGTCCCAGCGATTCTACAGGCTCTATGCCTTGTGTCTAGTCAAGTCATGGTTCTTATACCACTTTCTTAATATATGGTTTGGTACGCCCCTAGGGCTAATCGTATATTGTGCTAATTTACTGTGTTATTTGACTTGTAACTTGTGTATTTCGACCTCTAGCCTCATAAAGAGACTAGTGGGTAGTGTTTAGTAATAAATACATATATTTTATATATATACCTGGTGTGGTTCTCCTTTCATTTGGTCATTCATGAGATTATAGACTGGTAAAACAAATAGCTTAACACTCCTTCAAGACTTAGCCTGAAGGCTGCTCTCCATAGCTACCACTAGGATAGCTTTCATTTAAGGTTGTCTTTTAACCTACCATCAATAAAGATCGTTTGGACTGGTGCAAGGTGCCCACTATAACTAGTGGACAGCATATGCCAGGCCAACTTCTCACAGAATGGAGTACCAGTATGACATCAACAGGGTTCTGTTACTAAGAAACCACATAACCTCATGTGTTTAACTTAGTAACCTGACTACTGGGGGGTTGCTGAGCGCATGTGTGATACTGTCACACAGGAGACCCACCCTTCAGAGTAGTGCCAAGGGGATTCAGATATTGGCACATACAGGGGCAAGGCCAAAAGCAGGGCCACTGGGATTATGTGGTCACCACGTTTGCCACAAAACCAATCATCTGTTGCATAAACTGCAGATTTTAACAACAAAAAAATTTCTAGCTCAAATGGATCAAAAGTTACTAAAAGCGCAGGGGCGTGTGCCCTCGCGTAGTAAAAAGTTCTTTGCAAAAGTTGCCTGGTCGTTTTTCAACTGCTTATTGCTATATTTTGGTGTTTAATCGGTAGAAACAAGGTAAAATCTTCGTCAAGACGGTGTTACTATGTGTAAAAATGACAAACTAATTAAGTAATGCCATCACAAAATGTGCCGCATTATTTATATTTTCTTGCTGCATTTTTAGTCAACGCTGCAGCATAATTTGGTTCTCCCTTGCTGCATAATTCCAATGGGCCAGGCCATAAGTCATAATGGCCCTAAACTGCCTGCTGATTAGCCAGGAGCAGAGTCTAAAGCACAAAATGTAAATATGTTTAAAAATACGGGCTCTCAGCGCGTTACCTTTTCTGAATCTGGGCACAGCTCATAACTTCTTCCTCGGGCAGCCCAGCAAAGGCAGGCTGTTGAGTTCATCACAACTGCGTGGCTCTAATGGAGACAGCAACTTGTGAGTCATCCTGCATATTAGAAACTAGACACCCCCCTGTTGTGTTTAACAGTTCACTTTGCATTGTTTATGCTCGTGCTCCCGCACCTTGTATTGGTCTCGCGACCTGCCTCGCGCTGTCTCCCTGGTCGCGAGCCCTCGCCCAGGGTTCTGTGACGTCCACCCGTTCTAGAATGGAACCTTGGGCGAGGGTGGCGGTTGGAGAGACAGGTGGTCTTTACACCCCCCCCCCTCCAAAAGGGCTGCACAGTTTCAGCTTCTAGGACCCACAGTTGTTGAACTGCTGTGGCTCAGCTAGGCAGGAACTAGCACTGCAATCTCTGCCTCATCCAAGTATTTCACAGATCTTCAAAAGACCATTTATTGGTAATGAGGCTTTGTTTGTGTTTTTAAGTTTAGCCTCCTACAGCACATGCACTGTATGTGCTCTCGCTTGTGAGAAAGATTGTATACAAGTGGCTTAAGCCCACCCATTACTTAACATTCATTGGTTTCATTGTCAGTTTGATTTGCTGTCTTCTAATTGACCAGTGCGTGCTGGCTTGACTTCCTCTTCTTTCGGCTGGAGCATGGACAAAGTAGGTTCACTGACAGAACATCGATGTAAAAAATATAGATGTAAAAAATAGCGATGAAAGAATATAGAATGCAAAAATATCAACTCCCTATACTCAAACAGGTAAGTACAAAAATATCAACAACAAAAAATCGATGTTAAAAATATAGTTGTACAAAATATCGATTTTTATATATAAATAAAATAAAATAATAAATATTAAATAATAAAAGTAATTAAAAAAATAAAGTAGATTTAATATACATTTTACAAATATAACAAATAAACTTTATTAAAAAAGTTAAACACATATATAATAATTAATATATATATTTAATTTAAAACAATTAATAAACTATTAATTTTAATTGATTTTATAATTTTAAAAGTATATAAAATTTACTATATATATATATATATATATATATATATATATATACACACCAATAACCTAAAATCTATTAAAAAAACATTCTATTATAAATTAAAACATTAAACTATTTAAAAATCTTTAAACTTAAATTTACCACTGCACTCAGTGCAACAGTAGGGAAAGTGCTGGATAGCGGAGGGGTAAAAATTACTACTCCCACTCCAGTGAGTGTAACAGTAGGGAAAGTGTTGGATAGCGGAGGGGTAAAAATTACTATTCCCACTCCAATAAGTGTAACAGTAGGGAAAGTGTTGGATAGCGGAGGGGTAAAAATTACTATTCCCACTCCAGTGAGTGCAACAGTAGGAAAAGTGTTGGATTGTGGAGGGGTAACAATTAATATTCTCACTCCAGCCAGTTCAAAATTCAAAACAAACAAAATATCAACAACAAAAATATTTAAAAAACAAAATAAATAAAAAAATATATAAATATGTTAAAAATTAAAATACAAATATATTTAATAAAAATTAAACATATTATAATGTTAAATACATATGACAAATACCTACAAATATTATATTAAATAAAATAAAAAAATGTACAAACAAATAAATATGTTTAATTAGACAGTATCTAGAAACAAAAACATTAATTACATAAATTTACTTTTTTAAATATTTCCTACCCTATAACACCACACAATTCACAACCCACATCTAAATTTAAAAAAATGTACTTCCATAATTAACATAATTAATTACCAATTAAAGAATTATTAATTAAAAAACAACTTAAAACTCATAAAAATGAATAAACTTCCCACACTTTACCCCTATAATCCCCACAACCCACAGCTAAAATTAAACTGTGAAAAAATGTATTACACAATTAAAACTTATTTTCAATTAAAAAACTAATAGTATTTAACAACTAATTATAAAGTAAGTAAAATTAATTTACTCCCCACCATTTACCCCTATAAAAGTAAAACCCCACACAAAAAATATAAACAATTACCCTAATAAATATCAATTAATTAATTATTATTAATGATCAACTATTAATTAATTAAACAAATTACTTCCCACCCTTTACCCCATAAACCCCACAACCCACACCTAAAATTAATTACACAATTGATATAATTAATTGAATATTAAATATAACACCTAATTATTAATTAAACATAAATTACTTCCCACCCTTTACCTGTATAAACCCCACAACCCGCACCAAAAATTAATTACACAATTTCCATAATTAATTTACAATCAATTAATTAATATAAATTAACTAATTATTAATTAAATAAACATAAATTACTTCCCACCCTTTATCCCTATAAACCCAACAACCCGCACCTAAAACTAATTACACAATTTATGATTAATTTTCAATCAATTAATTAATATAAATTAACATCTCAATATTAATTAATCAAAAATAAATTACTTCCCACCCTTTACCCCTATAAACCCCACAACCCACACCTAAAACGAAATTACACAATTACCATAATTAATTATCAATTATTTAATTAATTAATTAACAGCCAATTAATAATTAATTACAAAAAGTACTTCCCACAATTAACCCTATAAAATCTCAATTAAATGAATATTAATAAATACAAAATAATAATTCATTTATTATCATTAAATTACTTCCCACCCTATTCCCCTATAAACCCACAACCCTCTACGGAACAAAAAAACGCAAAATGTAATTAAAATAAAATTGATAACTACTAAAAATTTAACACATATATTAAAAAACATAAACACATACATCACATACATTTTAAATATAAAGTAAAATACGTAACACTAATTAAAAAAATCGATATTTTAAACAACTATATTTCTGCAAACGATATTAAGGACTTCTATATTTTAAAAATGATATTTCTTACCTTAAATTAGATATTCTTGACCACGATATTCTTACTGTCTATATTTCTGGGTCACGATATTTCCAACTCTATATTTGTGTAAGTCGACATTTCCAACTCGATATTCTGTTTACATACCGACAAAGTACTGATTGCTTCAGCTTCATTGCTGTCATTCCACTGTTCGTGCTGTAATTGAGGCACTAATTTAATTTTTTTTCTTCTTTCTGTCCACCTTATTGAACCTCTTGCCATTTGTAGCTATGTTTTACTATGCCACAAACATTTAAAAGAAGCCATTTTCTTGTTTGAAATGGATGTTTATGTGACAACAGATGTTATCGGTTTACAAATATATTTTCACAAAGATTTGGGCACAACTGCTTTCTTTGTGTGATAGGGTTTTTTGCCAGATGTCAAACTTTTTTTTTCACGCATGGGGAGAATCACAGAAATGTTGTACTGAAACCCAACAAACACTGGCAAAGCCAATAGGTCGTGTCTTTGAGACTATTGCCTCTGCAATTGCCTTTTGTTCATGCTGTACAACATGGGCAGTGCCAACTTTAGCAATGATTTGTAGACATGCTGTATAGCAGTGTGGCTAAAAATAAGAATTATAGGAGACTATGATGCATCCCACGTTAATGCACTTTGAGAGGAGAAAAAAAAGCCTATTAGGCCTGGCAGTGTCATAGTTTTTTTTAAATTAGTTTTAGCCACCCTGCAAAGTTTCTGCGCAGCTGTACAGCATGGCTCTAAACCACTGTCAATAACTTTCATATGTGAGACCTATTGGCTTTGCCAATGCTTGTTTTGAACTGTTTCCATTGCATCTTGTGGTGCCAACTCTGCCTATTCCTTCCATTTGCTCTTGACTGTTGCTGCCACAGTGGGAAAATGTATTTCGCAGCCGCGGTCCGTGCAGGTAACATCGGTGGGGCCGGGTAAGGGGGGATATCTAGGGACGATGCCGAGGGAAAATTTAAATAAATAATTCATTTTCCCTCGGCATCGTCCCTCGAAATCCCCCCTTACACGGCCCCACTACTGTTACCTGCACGGACCACGGCTGGTATTTCGGGAAATGTAACTGACTAACAGTTTGTTATTGGATTAGCAAATCATTTTTTTGCTCCACTCTAAATCCCTGATTGACGCCATGAAAAGAATATTTAAAATGGCATCTGAAACCCCACTGACCAACCCGTCAATGACAGATGGAGTTGCTCAGTGGGCCTGCGGATAGATAATCCTGCATTCAAACAGCTCACACGTCACTCGCAGAGCTCACACTTCCTTATCACCAATCACACCACTCACCTCACCCTGCATTTATACCACTAGCCTTCCACTCACACATGCAGCCCACTAACTGTCACTCTCACAGCACACCCTTCATACACCAATAGCACAATCGTCTGCAGGAACTTACATGGACACATAATCCACCCTGCACTAAAATGGGCACTGTGATATTCCCAGGACAAATATACACACAGCCGGGAATTGTTTGAGGTGTTTTTATTGATATTTCAGTTCTCAGGGTTATTCTTCTCTCCTTTAAAATTCTACCTTCCCCCATATTGTTGCTGGAAGTTAGGCCCTTCTTCATGAACCTTCCAGTCTCTCCTTCTACACAAGGGTCATCCTCTCAACTTCCAATGGACCCAAGGGGAGGGAGGAGTATCTTCGGAACAAAACAGTATAAGAATGTAAGTGTTTTGCAGAATGGGCCTTGTATCCAATCGTGTACCCTCCACCTTCAGCATGCAGTGTGCAGCCCACTCATGATGGGTGGTCTCCCTTCACCTGCTTGTGTACTTCCTCACTGAAAGGATACAGTTCCCCACACCACCACTTGCACAAATATGAATAGGGTATGGAAGGCACTTGCCTAAGGCCACGGCCCTCCTCCGGGGTCGTGGCGTGGGGAACCTCCGCATCCTCCTGCTCTCCTTGGCCTCTGGGTTCAGAAGCATTGTAGGGAGTACCTCCTAGTCCTCGGTGTCCTTAGAGACTGTCCTTCCCCTAAGTCGGTGTCTTCTTCCTGAGTCTCCACGGGTGTTGCGGTCTCCCTAAAAGTCTTGGCCCACTTCACCTGGAACGTATCTTCTGTCGGGGAGTTTCCGTCCTCCCTCATATACTCTATGTCATCACCTCTGTCTTTCGTGCTATCACTCTCTGTCTCGCCTCCTCTCCTCGCACCCTCCTCCCTTTCACTCTGCCTTCTTAATGCGTTGGCCCTGCGCGGCATTCTGACATTGCTTCCATCTACAGCAGCTAGAGCTTTGCTGCTCCGTCTATCTTCGGGGTTAATAGTGGGCATGTTGGATTTCTCGGCCTGGGTACCCACCAATACCACACTGCCACCCTCCTAGGAATGGCCGTTGGGGCCATTTAGTGACAGGGCATCGAGAGAGAAAGTCCACATTACCTTGAAGTTTCCTCGGTATATGTAATGCCTGAAATGAAAAAGGTTGTAAAGCCAGGAACCACCTTAGAATTCTAAGATTGATGTCTTTATGACAAGCCATTTTTCAATTAAGGGTGTGCAGTTCCTAATAGACAAGGGAAATTCATGAGTTCCAGGTTACAGGAAAGAGCTCCAAGAGGAGCAAGTGCCCTCACACACCCCGAAAGGTGTCATGCTTCATCATTTGGGCATGCTCCTTGTCGGGCCGGTGCTGCAATGCCCGACAGGCACCCTCTAGGGGGCTCTTTGCCGGAGATCTTTTCAATGCCGTCAGGTGAAGTGTAACCTGGAACTCATGAATTTCCCTTGTCTATTAGGAACTGCACACAATTAATTTAAATTCACCTATAGGAGCAAGTGTGCTGGACCTGTATATGCTCCTGGTTCATCTTTGTTGAAGAGTTTATGATGAGCCAACCATGTGAGCGGAACATGATCGTTCAAGAGGATGAAAGAGTGCCCTAGTAGATAATAATGTAGTGCTTTCATAGCCCACTTGATGGTGAAACGCTCATTCTCAATGGCACAATAATGCAGTTCTCTTGGGACTAGTTTACGACTAAGAAATAATATGGGTCGTAGTTCTGGTCATCAGGTTGCGAAAGTACTGCTCCTAGTGATCTGAGGCATTGGTCTGAAGAATAAAGGTCTTTTGGAAGTTGGGGTAGATGAGAACGGGAGCATTGCATAAGGTGTCTTTCAGTTGCTGGATGCTACGGTCCTGGGCGTCTGACCACTGTATTATCTTTGTGGAATGTTTGTTTGTTAACAGATCGGTAAGTGGGCTCGCAATTTCTGACAACTGTGGTATGAACCTCCGATAATACCCCACGAGTCGTAGGAAGAAACGTATCTTTTTCTTTGTTGTGGGCTTTGGAATCTTTTGGATAGCCTCTATCTTATTGATTTGAGGTCGAATGGTTCCTGAGTGAATAGAGAAACCCAAAAATTGAATGTGGTCAGTGGCAAGAGTGTTATTCTTTGGGTTAAGGATGAGACACGCTTGATGTACTGTTCTTAGTATGTGATCTAGGTGTTGTAAGTGGGCTTTCCAGGTAAGACTAAAGGCTATAATGTCATCTAGGTACGCAGCTGCATACTCCTGGTGGACTCTTAACAGGATATCCATGAGCCGTTGGAACATAGCTGGGGCCACCTGAAGGTCAAAGGGCAGTACCATGAAATGTTAAGGACCAAAGGGAGTCCCAAAAGCCTTTTTCTCACGGGCCTCGGGTGCCAGAGGGATCTGCCAGTACCCCTTTGTCAATTGAGGACATTACTCTTGCTCCTCCTAACATGTATTGAACGGGGAAATATTATATAACTGCCGTAAATCGATACAAAACCGTAGACTTTCCTCTCCTTTTGGTACCAATACTATGGGGGAACACCAGGCACTTTGGGAGAGTTCAATAATGTCTGCTTTTAACATGACTTCTACCTCTTGTTCTACTGTCTTCCTCCTAGCAGCAGGGATTCGATATGGTTTCAACTTTACAACATAGGATCCATCTGTGACAATATTACGGCACATCAATGAGGTTCCTCCTGGATTCCCCGAGAGAAGGGAGGGGTATTTCTTCAGAAGTTGGCTTGACTGATTTTTGAGCCTCACTAAGGGACTCCCCAATATTAACGCTCTCATTTTTTGCCCTTGCCAGAGCTGAAGAGGTATATCTATGGATAAGTAGTATTGATATACCCAATTGGTACCGTTTGTTCCCTTACCACTAGGGTGGGGAGTTCCCATTTCTTTAGCAAGTTTATGTGGAACACCTGTCCCTTCATACAACTATGAAGAATAGTCACTCTACAGGTGACTAGGGTTACTTTTTTCTCTATGGTATATGGTCCCCGCCATTAAGCTAAAAGCTTACTATCTGTGATGGGAAGTAGAATCAGAACCTTCTTTCCCACTGTGAAGTCCCCCAATACCGCCCTTCTGTCATAGGTTCTCTTTTGCTGTCTCTGGGCCGTTTCTAGATTGTCATGGACCTTATCCCACAGGGTTGAGAGGGTTTCCTTAAGGGTCGTGGTGTATTCAAGGAGTGGTTTCTCTTCATCTTCTTCCTCAACCTACTGCCATATCTAAACAAGCATTGGCATAGCCAATAGGTCTCGCCTTTGGGACCTTATAAGTATTTAATTATGCAGCACAATATCCTTGGTGCAACATCAACTGTTGATGGCTAAACACTTATAATGTCCCAAAGGCGAGACCTATTGGCTATGCCAATGCTTGTTGTTCCTTGGTGGCATTGGCAAGCATCAGGGAGCATGGGTCACAGGACATGAAGTCATGTTTAGACCTCAGGCACCACGGGCAGACAGTGTGCTAATTAGTGACAGGCATCTGCTTTCGATATGGGCAACATGGTTCGAAGCCTGTCATTTTCAGTGGAGACATCCATCCACACTGCATAACTCGCAAGGCTTTGGGAAGAACTGAACTCTAAAAGAGAGGAGCTCCAGGTCCACATCAAACGGTGCAGATAATCAGGCACTGGCGTCAGACATGAAGGGGAGGCGCTCAGAGGCGACAGGGTCTTGAGTGAGTCCCATGGCGCCACCTACCAGCACGCAGGAGCTATTGCAAGACTCTGTAAGGCATCTGAGGAGAGTCGCAAGTTGAGGAATCTGTGGTTAAAAGTACTCATCACAAAAAGAGTAAACAATGACAACCATTAAACACGATTTGACGTTTATTACCCAGCTGGAAAAAAGGCTGAATAGTGCCACGTCTGCACATTTAAAAGGTAAAGTTAATGCATTACTTAAGCTCTTGGCTTACATTTCCAACTAAGGGGCCGATTCCAATCTCGGCCGGTAGGGCTCCGAATCGAATTCGGCTTAACCCGATCCGATTCGGAGCCCTATTTCCCGACCGATTCGTACGCGCGTCCGGGCGAGCGAGTAAGATGCGAAATCGCCGACCGACTCGTCCGGGCGTCCCGACCGCTCCGACCGACTCGTTCCCGGGTCTAACCGCACCGACCGACTCGCTCGGACTCGACTCGCACCGCGCAATGGAGATGTTCCCCGGCCGGGTAAGTACGATGCGCGCCGCGAGCAGTCCGACCGAGCCGCGCACTCCGGCTCCAAAGAGCAGTCGGAGCCGTACTTTGGTGGTCCGTGTCGGACCCCCCTGTACGCGTAGCCGCGCGAGTCGCACACAGGGGGGACCCATGGGTCCCCCTACCTGTGCGTGTACGGCGCGAGTCGCTTCGCCGCGTACACGCTGTAGGGGCGCCCTTGTCCGCTCTCGCACCCATTGAGTCAATGGGAGCCCGCGTACGCGTTGCACGACAGGCTCCCATTGACTTCAATGGGAGTCCGACCGACTCGAGTCCGATGGCATACGTGCGCATCGTACTCGTTCGGTCGGGCTGCACGGGTCCGATTCCGTCGGAAATCACTCCGGGTCCGGCTCGGTCGGAGAGATTTCCGGCCCGAATCGGAATCAGCCCCTAAGTGTCACGAACAAAATTAAACCAATTTGTAAAAAGGTTACTCAAAATTTAAACGCACATAACCAGGAAACATTGTGACAACATAAGAAGCAGAACGGTAAAGAAAAATAGATGGAGAGAGAGGCTGAGGGAGCCTGGACGCCGTCATATTGCACCCAAATGAAACAAAAGTTTTTTGCCAGGAACTAAGTACAGCATTACCACAAATAAGAAAAATACAATTCAGAAGGGGAAAATAGATGTAATAATGTCAAAGAGGCGGTTCAGACATTGAAACATTTTCTACATTCATCTTAACACGTAAAAGGGTGATACATAGTAATACCTACCTCTTAAAATATGGTAAATAAAAACTTTGACATGATCAGAGCTGAGAGGTTGAGGGGATACTATAATTTTGTGGAGGTCACTCTGCATCAATTCTGTGACAACGTATCTTGAAATTGATTGTTAAGGAAAACGTGGTATTCTGGTATAACATTACAGTAAAACCAACATGCAACCGCCATTCTCCATACAGTTTAACAGCGTAGAATGAGTTTACAACAAAACATGTTACAACAGCACCATCTAGAGGAATCGCACAGAATCGAAATTTGTGTCTACATACCCTCATTTTAATTAAAAAGCTAATTAACTGAAGAGGCTAATACGGATGGGATGGGAGGTGCCTCTTACTCCACTGGCTCTTCTCCTCGGGGTGATGGAAGGAATGGATGGCTCCCGAGCCGACAAATCGTTCCTAGGTACAGCCATTCTGATTTTTAAACATTGCAGTGGCCTGGAAGGATTCCAAGCCTCCTTCTATTTCGACATGGCGGAGGGGAGTTGATTGATGTGCGATCCAAGAAAAAGCGGTTTATGAGGCAAGAGGGTGCCCAAATAAATATGAACGAATATGGGGTAAATGGATGGGAATATTGGACTGATTGTTCATGGTGCTAAGGGTGGACTCTTTCTTATTCAATCTTAAATTTATTGCTAGGGAGATAATAAGTGGATATGTAATGAAATGTCATATGTCACAGTGGTACAGGTGTTTTTTATAGCTGTCTTGTTTCTGTTTACAAAATGCCAATAAAGTTGGTTATAAAAAAAAAACGTAACTTTTAAAACAAAAAATAATAACTAAAAATAGTTATAATTATGTCAAGTAACTATAACTCGTGCCCTAAGGTAACTCGCTCCCTCGCCATGCACTGTTAATTACCCCACATATTATATCACTCAAGATATCTTCTATGACATCATTGATATTATCACTGCAACATTTGCAATTCAATTATTTTTGAGAAAACTGTGCAAGGAGGGGCGCAAGTTACAATTACCTTTTTTTCCTTTGAACTTTTTCTAAATCTTTCAATTTTAAGCAGCAAGAGGTAAGCATTTTTTTAGGTTTCATAGTAGCTTATTTGGGATTTATTAGTGTCATTTATTTCATAACAACTTCCATCTCTTATATAAATAGTATAATGTCCAGAAATAGTTTGGTGTCCATCATGATGTAATACCTATTGTACATGTTTTCGTACCTGAAAAACTGTGTTTAAATTAAAAATCAGTTATAGGAATTTGTGTGCCATCTGTAGTGCACAACAGTAACATTAATACAATGCAAGCTTGTGGGTGAGTATGGGGGGGGGGATATATGCAGGCATATTTTAAGTAATCATGGAGCCCTAGGCGAAGAATTATTTTGAGCCCCAATATGTGTTAGAAATTATAAAGAAAAATGAAGAAATGTAAGATGGACAAAAGTATGACCCTACTTGCAGAAGGAAGGCTGGAATGCTGTTGTGGTCTCAGGGGGCTTAAGGCTGTGTGCCATTGGGAGAAACAAGGAGAAAAGAGTAGGAGATCATCAAGCTGCTATTCATTCTTCTCAGTGTGTTGTCTGGCAGTAGGAAAGCTGCAGAGCAGTACGCAGACATACTTACTGAGCATCTGAGTATTGGGCAAGTCTCATTTGGCTCCAAACTCCCAAGCACAGCTGGCATTTATGATGCATGGGAGGGTTGAGAAAGACAGAAACCTCAGCGTGGCTTTATGTGTATTACCTGACAATAGTTTTAAATCGGTGTGTGTTTTGTGGCGTTTACCTGAAATCTGGTGCTCATGCTTACTATATCATCACCCCGGGAAAAGGGAGTGGGATACTTAGTATAGTGTGATCACCTTTCACAGAGAGCGAAGGGATGGGGTGGTTCCGATATCTGGTGGCCATTTTAGACATGAGATAGAGTTTTCTGCATGGGATTTTGTTTCTTGAGGTCACCACTACCAATTTTGTGACCGCTACTGTCGCACAGTGCGCATTCCTGGCTCAGATGGGCCATTCCCAATGTCTGCTGTGAACCCTGGCA
Organism: Calotriton arnoldi; assembly: GCA_963921515.1. Taxonomy (NCBI): domain Eukaryota; kingdom Metazoa; phylum Chordata; class Amphibia; order Caudata; family Salamandridae; genus Calotriton; species Calotriton arnoldi. The sequence continues at coordinate 371,109 of CAWUFW010008462.1, read as the reverse complement.
TAAGGTGAGAAGCCCTGGCATCTTGTGGCCTACCCTCCCTATGGCAAGAATCATGGAATAACTGACATCCCCGACATGAGATGTTGATAAATCAGCATTTAAGGCTATATTTGGCCTTGTGGGGCACTAGTAAATATGAGAATTTATTGTAACAAACATGCTAATGTTTGGGGAGCAAGCTAGTATATCAACAAACATGTAAAGCAGATATTTCCTTGAAAATAATGTTTGCTGATAGTTGCAACCTGAAAATGAGTTTATTTGCTAAAATACAAACGTATTTGAGGGCAAATCGTGTGCATTTTTAGAAAACGATGTATTGACTGATGGTTGAAGAAAATGAGTGTGTTTCCACATTAAATTTACAGCTGATATTTAAGTGATAATTTATGCTGAGTTGGGGGATGCATACTGTTTAAGTAATTTTTTGGGGACAAGACAGCAGTTGCTGCTATTTCATGACTTGTGTGAAGGATATTTACGATCTATATCGACAGTATATTATGGCTTTAGCATTACTACTTCTGTCATAGGCCTTAGTATACAAGATTGATGCATTCTAAAAGACGTGTGCTGCCGAAACGCAAAGGCCGCTGTACCCTGAGTGGCAGTGCTTCTGTTTGGGACCATAAGCTGTTAGTCTTCAGGCATAGCTATTCCGTCTACGATATTAAACTATGAAATGAATATAACAAGGTATTTTCCCATTCTGAGCAGATTATCAGTCGTAGCATATTCAGAAAGCATGCAACTCAACAATTATTTGCATCATGGTGCTACAACAGAAGGAACTTCTTATCTATAATGATTTGTTGAGGCCGTGCATGGTTGCAATGATCTGGCTTGCAGATTGTTAATATTAAAACAAGCATTGGCATAGCCAATAGGTCTCGCCTTTGGGACCTTATAAGTATTTAATTATGCAGCACAATATCCTTGGTGCAACATCAACTGTTGCATAGCTAAACACTTATAATGTCCCAAAGGCGAGACCTATTGGCTATGCCAATGCTTGTTGTTCCTTGGTGGCATTGGCAAGCATCAGGGAGCATGCGTCACAGGACATGAAGTCATGTTTAGACCTCAGGCACCACGGGCAGACGGTGTGCTAATTAGTGACAGGCATCTGCTTTCGACATGGGCAACATGGTTCGAAGCCTGTCATTTTCAGTGGAGACATCCATCCACACTGCATAACTCGCAAGGCTTTGGGAAGAACTGAACTCTAAAAGAGAGGAGCTCCAGGTCCACATCAAACGGTGCAGATAATCAGGCACTGGCGTCAGACACGAAGGGGAGGCGCTCAGAGGCGACACAGGGTCTTGAGTGAGTCCCATGGCGCCACCTACCAGCACGCAGGAGCTATTGCAAGACTCTGTAAGGCATCTGAGGAGAGTCGCAAGTTGAGGAATCTGTGGTTAAAAGTACTCATCACAAAAAGAGTAAACAATGACAACCATTAAACACGATTTGACGTTTATTACCCAGCTGGAAAAAAGGCTGAATAGTGCCACGTCTGCACATTTAAAAGATAAAGTTAATGCATTACTTAAGCTCTTGGCTTACATTTCCAACTAAGTGTCACGAACAAAATTAAACCAATTTGTAAAAAGGTTACTCAAAATTTACACGCACATAACCAGGAAACATTGTGACAACATAAGAAGCAGAACGGTAAAGAAAAATAGATGGAGAGAGAGGCTGAGGGAGCCTGAACACCGTCATATTGCACCCAAATGAAACAAAAGTTTTTTGCCAGGAACTAAGTACAGCATTACCACAAATAAGAAAAATACAATTCAGAAGGGGAAAATAAATGTAATAATGTCAAAGAGGCGGTTCAGACATTGAAACATTTTCTACATTCATCTTAACACGTAAAAGGGTGATACATAGTAATACCTACCTCTTAAAATCTGGTAAATAGAAACTTTGACATGATCAGAGCTGAGAGGTTGAGGGGATACTATAATTTTGTGGAGGTCACTCTGCATCAATTCTGTGACAACGTATCTTGAAATTGATTGTTAAGGAAAACGAGGTATTCTGGTATAACATTACAGTAAAACCAACATGCAACCGCCATTCTCCATACAGTTTAACAGCGCAGAATGAGTTTACAACAAAACATGTTACAACAGCACCATCTAGAGGAATCGCACAGAATTGAAATTTGTGTCTACATACCCTCATTTTAATTAAAAAGCTAGTTAACTGAAGAGGCTAATGCGTATTGGATATTAAACAAAAACATTTACTGGTAATGATACTCGGGAGCGGGAAGCTCTGATCTTTCAAGAATTCAGATTTCACACGCGGCTATCACCTCTTATTGGCATCTGCAACACTCATGTACGGCTGTTGCTCCATGCCTCGACAGATGTGCGACCATGTTTAAACAAGCCCGGGAGTGGTGCGTGCGTGCGCGCGCAGTCTGCTCTTTTTGGGAGCACATACTCGTGCTTGTGGCGCGCCCCTGCTCGCTCCCGCAAGGTGGATGCCGCCACAAGCACGAGTATGTGCTTCCAAAAAGAGCAGAGCGACGGCTAAAGGTCCTCCTATGCGGCGCATGCGCGCTGCGTAGGCGAGACCTAAAAAGTGCGTGGCTTCCTTCCAAACAATAATTCAAATGGGGGAAAACTCATTGACTTCTGTTCATGTGATTGTATAGCAAAAAAGACTAGATGTAGCTTCTGATCACATCCCTCCTTGTCTCGTTTATCACCTTTCTCAGCATAGTTTTTATTGTATATCTCGACCAATACGATTGTCTGTTAATGATAGACTGATATACGGATTTGCCATATCCCCAATAGTTTACATATTTGTGCCATCAAACATGACTTAAAGAGAGTGCCTTGTTCAGTGAGTAGTTCAAGTGGCAATCCCACCCCGGAGAAAAAGGTGATCATTGCCTGGGCAACTGCAATGGCCGTCATGCTGGTTTAATGGGATTGCTTTTGGATAACGTGTAGCGTAATCCACTAGGACCATTATATGCTGATGTCCTCGGGTGGAGGGCGTAACTGGCTCCACTAATACAATCCCTACCCTCTACAAAGGATCCTGGATAATGGCAAGGGGTTGTAGTGGGGCTTTTACCACTCCAGGGTGGTTTGTCAGTTGACACTGTGGACAGGAAGGGCAATACTTCGCTACATCTCTACACCCAAGGCCAATAGAACCGTTCTAGGAGCTATTTCAAGGTGTGTTCTTTCCCATAATGCCCTCCCCCATCTAGTTACGTGCTAGATGCATTACCTGATCTCGAAAAGCCACAGGCACTAGCAATTGTTCACTGCAGTGTTCACCCATATTTGTTACCCTATATACCAGGCCTCTCTTTATACAAAAGTAATGACCTAGCTGATTTTGATCTCTCTCTTTGGCTTGTTCCCAGCCGTGCATCGAAGTACTGTCCTCTCTCTGAGGCCGTTCAGAAACTAAGTTGAAGGGTCCGTGTTACCTCTGAGGGTGAAAGGATAGATGTGGTTGTGGGGTTATTATTCAAATAGTATTTCTGTCGTTCTCTTCTACTTTCTGGATTTTACCACTCATACTGGGGTCGTTTCTATGTTAATCTCGATAAAGGGTGCCTCCCGGAGCCAACCATCTTCTGGTCCCTGGCTTTTCAAACTGGACAGATACTGACTTAATTTGGAGTGATCAGAACCAATGACAACTTTCTCTGGTAGGGAGTATCCCCTACAATTTCTATTAATACTTCTGCCACCGGGCATGTTTTCTTTTCCCTGTGTACACAACTGACTTGTACATATTCTTCTTCTCTCATCTGGGTTGTCAGAACCAAGTCCTGGCTGACTACCGTGCAGTGGCAACCTGTATCCAGTAATGCATGAAGGGCCCTACCATTGAGCTAGACCTTCTTCCTATAATGACCTAGAACTGTCCCTGTGGCCAATATTTGCCCTTAGGCATACCCTACTTCCATGGGTTCTGCTGCTGGAGACCGTTGTGAACACTGGCGGACTATATGCCCCCATTCTGCACAGTGAAAGCACTGTGGACCCTTGAGGCTGTCGATTTCCCCCTTGTGATGGTCTACTGAAGTTCTTAGGATTGATGGCTATATGGGGTTCCCCTGCTCCTCCCCCTCAGATGGAACCTCTGGGAGGAGTATAGGTGGGTCGTGGCACATGAGCCCTGAAATCTGGCGAATGGTGATATGTGCAGGCCAACTCAACCGCTGTTGTGACCATGAGGTTAGGGTGTTGCCTAACCCATGTTCAGTTATTTAAGGATAGGGCATCATAAAACTGCTCCAGATCTTCTCTGTGATCTCATTCACGCTCAATGTGTAGGGTTGTAGCCATGGGTTTCCCAGATCCTGTATCCTGTAATACATAGCTCGTGGGTTGTACAGAGTACTCCATTTTTCTTTCCGGAAACAGGTTCTGTAGTACTCCGGGTCACACCCCGATAGTTCTAGGATAGCCTTCTTAATGCAGGCATATGCAGTTGTTTCTGGGGGATTTGTGGCTTGGTAGGCCGCCAGCAATTCCCTGGAAAACAAAGGTGCAATGTATTGCCCCCATTGCTCCTGTGGCTATGCTGCTGTCGATGATACTCTCTTGAAGTTAACAAAGAAATAACCAGGGGCATCCCCTTCTTGAAACTTCTGTAATACTGTCTTGGGGACATTGGGGTGAACTTGAGCACTAGTCATAGCATCATTTAGTTGCAGTGTCTTGAACCTGTTAATTGCTGGTTAATAAGGTGACCTGTTCTTTCAGGGTGGTCTGCAAAGTCTCTTGGTCTTGTTGTGTCGTTGGTACTTGTTGTTCTAACACCAACTGTATGTGGCGCTGTCCTTCCTCCAGCTGGGTGATCGTATCCTCTAGGGATATAGACTGTGTCATGATGCCAGACACACTATCTGACCCCACTTGTGCTATTCCTGGGAAAAATATATAGACAACCGGGTATTGTTTGAGGTGTTTTTTTATTGATCTCAGTTTGCAGGGTTATTCTTCTCTCCTTTGGAGATTCTCCCTTCCCCATGTCGTTGCCAGATGTTAGGGTCTTCTTCGTAAATCTTCCAATCTCTCCTTCTATACAAGGGTCGTCCTCTTAACTTTCAATGAATCCAAGGGGGAGAGAGTATTCTCAGAACAAAACCATATAAGAATGTGTTTTGTAGAATGGGCCTTGTACCCAGTCATGCACCCACCACCTTCAGCATGCAGTGTGCAGCCCACTGGTGATGGGTGTTCTCCTTTCACCCGCTTGTGTGCTTCCTTACTGAAACGATACCGTTCCCCACACCACATTCACAACTATAAATAGTGTATGAAAGTCTCTTGCCTGAGGCAACGACCCTCATCCGGGGTTGTGGCGTTGGTAACCCCTTCGTGCTCCTGCCCATGCACCTTGGCCGACAGATTCAGAAGCGATTTAGGGAGCAGCTTGTAGTTCTTGGTGTCCCTGCAGAGGATCCCCCTCAATCGGAATCTTTTCCCCGAGTCTCCATGGGTGTTGCTGACTCCCAAAAAGTCTCGGCCTGATTCACTTGGAACGTAGCTTCTGTCAGGGAGTTTCCGTCCTCGCTCTTGCGCTCTCCGTCATCAGCTCCGTCCTTTATGCTATCACTCTCCATCTCGCCTCCTCGCGCCCTCCTCCCTTTCACTCTGCCTTTTTAATGTGTTGGTCCTGCGCGCCGTTCCGATGTTTCTTCTGACCACAGCAGCTACAGCACTGCCGTTCCGCCCATCTTCGGGGTTAATGGTGGCCATGTTGGATTGATCGGCTGGGGCACCCACCTGACCACAAGCACATCACTCACTCCGCTCCCCCTTACAGGCACACCACTAGCCCTGCACTCACACGGGGCTCAATTGTCTGGCGGCGCACACACACAGGTACACCGCTCACCCTGCACTCACGCCTCTCACCCAGGCACTCCACTCACCCTTCACTCTTACTGCTCAGCCTACACTCACACTAACAGAATGATCTGTGTAATGACCCTAGTACCGCGAGAGCAGGGCTAGGGGTATGACCCGGAAGGATCCACACACAATGTATCACCCTCTGGCCAGGCGTGGCCAGAGGATATAAATGAAGGGGTGATGGCCGCTCGGAGTCTTCCGCCCGTACCACTGTCAATATGTGTACGTGTATAATTTCAATGCGCTATTAGGGTGCGCTGCCACCCTATCACCTGGGCACTTTACACTGGCAACGAGGATGCTAACCACCCTGCGGCACCTCTCCCCGTGACTGTGTCCGCGGACCCACCTTCGGCGCAGGGATCGCTGCGCAGTAAGCCCGCCGTGTTCCGCTGGTGATCACTGCCATCGGACGCAGAGCCTGCTCCCAACGCCAAGACGTCTGCACCATTTCCCTGCCTGCCGCCGCACAGAGACAGCGGAGCGCGGAGCCCATCAAGTACCGCAGCTCCTCCGCCGCTGCCACGAGATTGAGCGCGAGTGAGCACGCTCTGTCCCCGCACCAGGCCCAAAGGATTCCTAGAGGCCGCCGCCCACGCTCGACGCCGGAATCAAAGGTACCACGTGGGAAGCCCAGAAGGCCTGGGTGAAAGAGCCTACTCCAGCGCCACATGGGGAGGGAGCCTGAGAAAGACAGCACCAGAAATCTTACACATACCATACAGCCTTTCCAGGCAATTGAAGAAAACAAAAACCAAAAAAAACAAGAAGGGGAAACAGAAGAGACAGTGCCACATCGTGTGACAGTACAACACACAGCCCAGGGAGGTAAAGAAAGAAAGAAAAACTGTTTGCATTGCAGTGACACCACCCAGCAGCCATGACGGACAATGCAGCGCACGCAGGTCCACAACAGGTGCAACCAATGGGGGAGCCCCCCGTCGCACCAGCCATTCAACACGCACACGTCAGCGCGCTGCCACCGTTTAGTGAGCTCGCCGATCCCGCTACTGCCAGTGGAAGATATTGATTAGCTGCCTAAACAACTACTTCATCGCAACAAGAGAAACGGACAATACCATCAAGAGGTCGTTACTACTACACGTCGCAGGGGAAGAAATATACAAACTCTTCGCGCACCTGCCGAACACTGGAGCTGCCAACGACTACAACGCAGCGGTCAGAGCCCTGGATGCGCACTTTGACCCACAACTCAATCCGGACTATGAACGATTCTAGCTCCGCCAAGCCCACCAAAGAGAAAGGGGGTCTATGGACGCATTCCACGCACGCCTGAGAGAGCTAGCCAGCACGTGCACGGCAGACGACCAAACCAAGGAGGTGAGAGCACAAGTAATACAAGGGTGCCGCAACAAAACCCTTAGGAGTCTCATCCTCCGCCAACCTTAAATCCCGCTAGAAGACATCCTCATCATGGCACGGTCCCATGACCTGTCGGATGCCAGAGCAACGGAAATGGATATAGGCATCACTCAGCAACCAGAAAAGCCCCCTGCAGTGACAGTAGAGCGAGCAGATGCCATTCGAACACAAGGAAGAGGAAGCAGAGGGAAGCAACCGGCAAAGGCAACACCTGGTTCTCGGTGTGGATACTATGGGCGAGAAGAGCACCCCCTGGAATAATGCCCTGTGCAAGGACAAACTTGCTCAAAATGCGGCACCCTCAATCATTTTGCTACCGCATGCAGAGGAGGGCCCAGAAACGGAGGCGCTCGAGGATGGAGGCCACCATCCAAGTCGGTGAGGCAACTCTCCCTGGAGGATCCCAAGAATTAGAAGACAAGCAAAGGATCACAGCGGCAGCGACACTGCCTTGAAGACTCATCCAAAGAAGATGAGGACGAGTGGTTCCTCATATCATTCGCCAGCGACTTGAAGCACAGGAGGCGCCCGCATCCCATATGCGTACTAGAAATAGCAGGATCCCGTGTCACGGCTTTGATCAACACTGGCGCGTCCGTCAACGTTAAGGGTAACCAACAATATAAACAACTATACCTGCGGCCTCAGCTAGCCCCGACCAACATCAAAATACTCACCTACGGAAGCCAAACTCCGCTACCTCTGAAAGGAAAGATGACTGTGCGGGTGAAGGAGGAGGACCAAGAAATCACAACCACATTTCATGTAGTCGACAGAGAAGCCGACATCCTGGTAGGGAGCCATACCGCAGAAGACCTCGGCCTGGTCATGTTTGCCTGCGCTGTCAAGGCACTCCAAACGTACTTGAACTATTTATTCTGACATCTCTTCAGTGGACTAGGGTGCATGAAGAGTCAAACTCCACATTGACCGATCGGTCAAGCTAGTAGCACTCCATCACAGACGCATACCTTTTCACCTTCGACCCCTCGTCGAACAAGAACTGCGAAACCTGGAACAACAAGGGGTAATCGAAAAATTCACCGGCCTGACACCATGGGTCTTGCCTATGGTGATTGTGGGGAAACCTAAACAGCCAGTCAAGATACAGCTGTGCATAGACATGCGCCTACCCAACCAGGCGATCAAAAGAGAGAGGCATATCACGCCCACAATGGACGATATTATAGCCGACTTGAACGGATCCCGATGGTTCTCTAAGCTAGACCTTAATGCGGGGTACCATCCACTAAGGCTAGCCGAGGAGAGCCGCTACATAACCTTCTCGACACACATCGGGCTGCACCGTTACAAACGGCCAAACTTTGGCATATCATCTGCTGCCGAAATCTTTCAAGACGCAGTCTGAGACTCTTTCTGGCCTACGAGGGGTGCAGAATGTCAGAGATGACATCCTGATTCACTCTTCATCTATCGAAGAGCACCACAAACATCTCAGAGCAGCTCTGCAATAACTGTCAGACCATGGGGTCACGCTTCATAAAGACAAGTGTTCCTTTTTTAAAACTCCATGGAATTCTTTGAATACGTTTTTAACCAGGAAGGGGTGCAGGTGGACCCATGGAAATCCCACGCCATCCAGCAGGCACAAGCACCAACCACGGTGTCCGAAGTACGTAGCTTCATGGGGATTGCCACGTATTGCGGGCCGAAATGTCGACACTCTCCCCCAGTGGGCCTGTACCTGACATCATCCCAGCCCTGCCTTTTCACAGATGAATGTTCTCTGTGCGCCATCAGAAAATCATGAAATGAATATGTGTAAATCCATAAGGGACAGGCCTATCTGTAAAACTGGTGCCACTATGAACCACGACCAGTTTTACCAAGGATACCTGAATGTATAATTGATTGGTTATTGAATTTACCTGTTGGATTCCCCTCCTTTATATCTATCCTACCACACGAGCACTTTTCTTTTTCACACTCCCCTTGGAGCAACCTCTTTCTCTATTTTGAGCATTGAATATGGTGATCGGTTATAAAAGTAACTAAATAATAAACGGACACCTTTGGAGCGATATTTTGTGCCTTTGTGTTTTTCGAGGATATACTTGTTTGCATTATAAAGAAAATGGTGGTACATTAATGATACAGATGCCAACTCTATATGTACCTGATGCCCTTTGACCAATGAAATGTCTTTCATAACTGAATTGTAACTTCAAAGAAGTCTAGGACCATTGTTTCCTCACACCCAGGGAAGCGCAGTGCTCCCAAATGGAGAGGGAAGCGTTAGAAATTATGTGGGCGTGCAGCCACTTCCATCTTTACATCAGCGGTCACCCATTTCGACTGGTCACCGACCACCAGCCACTTGTCCCACTGTTCTGAGGTACGGCCCCACACCCTCCACCACAAATCAAACGATGGGCACTCCAACTGCAACACTACCAGATGGATCTGGTGTATCAGGCAGGAGCGAAGAACCCTGCAGATTTCCTCTCCCGGCATCAGCCAGATCCAAGAGAAGGAGACATCGACAATGACGCCAGAGTAGAAGAGTATGTAGACATGGTGACACAAGGATTATGTCCCCGTGCACTCACCATTGAGGAGGTCAGCTCAGCATCCAAGAACAACCCGGTTCTAACGAAGGTAGTCAAGTCCCTACTTCGGGGGTCGTGGGAGAATGTCCTACGCGATGCCAACAACTGGTGCTGTCCCGACAAAGAACACCTTGGAAAACTATGGAAGGTGCGGGATGATCTGAGCACGACAACGGAGGACTTGGTGTTAAGGGGATCTCGAATCGTGATCCCTGAGAGCCTTCAAGACAGAGTGACAATCCTTGCACACTGGGCCAACAAGGGACCGTTCAAATGAAGTCACGAATGAGGGAGAAGATCTGGTTCCCAGGGCTAGAAGCCGCCGTTGACAACCTGGTACGAAACTGCCACTCATGCCAGATCACCAGTAGTCAGGAACCCCCGGCGCCAATAATCACAGAAGAACCTGCCTCGGCTCCCTGGTCCCAAATCAGCCTCGACTTTGGGAGCTTCCCAGTTGGAAGAGTGACAGCAGTACTGGTCAACATCTACTCCAAATATCCAATAGTTGAAGTCGTAGACTCCACAGCGTATGCCCATGTCATGCCAGTCCTAGAAAAAGCATTTGCTCTGTTTGGTTTGCCCCAAGAACTGAAGACGGACAATGGTCCACCCTTCCAGGGAGGAGAATTGTTGGAACCGGGTTTACCGAGTCCGCCACGGTAGCATGGCGCGAAGCGGGAAAGCACGCGAAGGCAATGTGTAAGGCAGTTGTGCAGCACACTCTTACTCTGACTCAGAAATGCGAACGCAATAACATGACACCACACCAGGCTTGTGTATTTAAAATCAAGATCTTTTATATATAAATCAAGTTAGCATCAGATGAGGCAGATTAATTCAGATCTACATTTAAATTCATTGCATTACTCAACTGGTGCACATTTTAAATAAAGCATCATGGCTCATCAACATTGTAGGCCAATAAGAGGCCGCAGGAATTATCTTTTAAACGTAGCACTTAATAATGATCTCAAGGTACGTTAATAAAACATGGGCCTAAACATGCAGTTCACTTTAGCATATTCAATTACTTAAAGGAAGGCTTTTCACGTTACATTTCAATAGGCCTGCATTAATCTAGGCGCGCCCACATTCAGTACAGTGGGCGTCGCAATTCCAGTACACCTGTAACATAAAACACTTCAACTCTTGGCGGTGTACACTTCAGCTCAATTCAATTAAACACTTTCCCCCTGTGGTAAAGACTTTGCAGTTAAAAGCATGGCCTAGGCAGTAATTACAATAGGCATCTGCAATAAATTAATAAATACTGTGGGGAACCCCTCAACATGTCCTGTATCCTGGGGCTTCTATGTCCCTTAGGGGTTAACTCCAGGCTAGGCCCACTCCTCTCCGGGGCCTCGCCTCATGGGGAAAGTTACACAGTTAATTTTAGGGGTTAATGGTGGCCCCCGGCCCCCAGTGGCGTTTTTGTGGGCCCTAGGGGCCTCCTGGGCTCACCTGGTGCTTGTTCGTTGGTCGCGCTTCTTTAGCGACTGGCAATCCCCAGGCCCGGCCCGTGTTCTGGAGGGCGGGGCCCGGTCGGGGTACCTCGGCCTTCTGCCGGTATGACGGGTCGTTGCGGGGGCCGGTATCACCTTCCTCCGGCCCCCGGGATCAGGGAAATAACTTGCGGCACGTTGCGGGGGCCGGTATCACCCTCCTCCGGCCCCCGGGATCAGGTGAGTGGGTTTCGCGGGCTTCAGGGACTTTGGGGATGGGAGCGGGAGCCAGCAGTCCTCTCCGGCCGGCTCCCCGTCTCCCTCTGCACGGCCGGGGCTCTTCCTCGGCCTCCGTCGGCGCTGGGGGCGTGGCGGGAGCCGGCGCCCAATCGTTGCGCGGCCTTCCTGGGGGCGCGGCCGGCGTCCCCGGTTGCTCGGCAACGGCGTCGGCGGGGCCTGGAGGCCTCGCTGGTCGCGCTAGGCCGCGGTGGGGATTTCTTCGGCCGCGACAGCGGCGGTGGGGATTTCTTCGGCCGCGACGGCGGCGATGGGGCCCTGGGCCCGGTGGCAATGCTTTGGGCAATTTGTAGAGGCTTCGGTGAGGGCGCGGACGGCGCACCTCACCACATCCACTAAAGGGGCTTCCCTCACCTCAGCGCTCCCTTCGGTGAGGGCGCGACGGTGCACCTCACCACACGGCACTTCTCCTCACGCGGCCGCGGCGGTGATTTCCTCACAAGGTCAGTGACCTGAGGGGAGGCAGAACGCAGGGCGCACCAGCAGCCTGTGGGCAGGGCTGACTGGAAAAGTACTTGAGGGCAGCCCAGCAGCAGGCAGGAATAGATAGGGGGTGAAGGTCTAGCGCTTCAGGGTACGGCGCTTTACCTGGTGATCCCCAGTTGGGCAGTTTTAGGCTTCAGGCCTGGCTGGTCGGTCAGGCCTCCTCAAATTAAGGTGTCTTGCGACTGTTCTAGATTGGTTGCTTCTTAGGCGCTTCTTGTCAGGAGTTTCTTGTCAGAAGTTTCTTATTATAAGTTTCTTGTCAAAGTTTCTTGTCAGAAGTTTCTTCTTATGGGGGGGAATGAGTTGGTGGTCTGGGAGTGCTTGATGTTCCTCCCCGCACGCTGAAGGTGGTTCCCTGGGTCCCCTCACACTGGGCAAGGTCAGTGGGTGGTGGGCGTTCCTCAGCTATCTTACTACAGCAGGGCCTCAGCCCTGTCAGCAGCAGTAGTGTAGGTCTCCCCCTAGGCCCTAAAGCCTGTACTCCGGCGGAGGTTCTCCCAGGATCAGTGGTGCCTCATCAACTGACTCCAACTGACTAAAAGTTTTCCCTCCAAGCCTTTTATACTCCTAGGTCAGGTGACTCTCCCAAAGGCGGCAAAACATAACTCCTCCCACAGCCCGGAAGGTTCTGGAACCTTCTACATGCCTGGCTATGTGGCCCAGAGGCGGGGACGGAATGGATACTGTATCCCTATGTCCCAGCCTGACCCTGGCTACTAGTGTGTATGCGTGTAAGGCCCCTCTGCAGTAGCAGGGGCCTGTGGCAGCCATCTTGAGTGAGTTTCACACATGGTAAAACGGCTAGGGGAAAAACGAAAAATTTCTGGGAAAAAGAGCCAAGTCCAACACAACCCCCTCCCAGCCAAAAGCCAGGGTAGACCGATCAATGCCTTGATGGGCTTCCCTGCTTCGGGCGAGAAAACTTGGACGCGGGCCTTTTTCCCAGCTGCAGGAAGGTCCTGCAGGTCTTTCTCCACTCTGGAACCCGATGGTTCCCTCTCTCAAACCTCCCTGGACCAACGAAGCCACCCCACTGGTGCACCCTAGTTGTCCGCTGCCAGGACCAGGCGCTAGGCCGTCCAGATGTCTCTGGCCCTTGCGGTCTCACAGAGCGGGGGGCAGTAGCCCCAGGCCCGTTGGCCACTCTCCTATGTGGGGCACCCTCAGACCACCACTCTCTCACTCTTCCAGGGCCGTGACCCTGCATCCGATCCACCAACCCAGGGTCTAAACCCTTAGGTTGCCCCGGTGCCAGAGGCGAGTCCTCTCTTCCTCTGCACCCCCTCCCAGAGTTCAGCACCCTCCAACCTGGAGAAGCACCCCTGGGAGTCAGCTCCGGAGGGACACTGCTTACAGACGTCCCTCCCGCCAGGTCAGGCAGCCCCTGAACCTGGCACCCCAGCCCAGGATCTAAATCCTGTGGCTGGGCAGACCCCAGAACCCCTGGAGCTCTGAATACATACGCCCCGGGTTCTCCTGTCACTGGGGGATCCCCTTCCATGGATGGCCCATCGGGACAGCCTAGGCTCCCAACCTGGGGTTCCCTTATGGAACTCTCCAGGCCCTGAGACTGCGGTTGGGGCACCTCGGGACACCTCCCCGTCTCACTCCTTCCTATGGATAGGATGTGAGGCCCTACAACCCGCTCACTATCCTGGGACCTAGCTGGGCTATTCTCCACCTCTCCCACCTCGCTGGGTTGGAAGATCCCTGCACCACTCCCTTCAGGATCACTCCCCAAACTGGCTATCACCTCCCTGGGTAAATAGAATTTGGGCTCCTGTGGAACCCCAGCAGGTACGCTGCCACCATTCACTTTGCCCTGCATCTCCATCTGCAAGGTTCGGAGCTCTAGTTCCTTCAGGCTAAGCTCATGCGCAAGCTTCCTTTCCTCCATGGCTAGCCTTGCCTGTTCTCGCTCCCTTTCCATCCTAGCAAGTTCTAATGTTAATTGCCTCTGCTCCCTCCTGTCCTCAAATTCCTCTGCCGACAAACTCCCCCCTGACGCACTACTGCCTGCCCTGGAACGTCTTCCTGGCAACACATTCTCGCTAACATCAATGTGCAGTAGGTCCAGTTCTCCTGGGTTGTCTGCCTCCCCCTGCTCCTCGTCCCCTCTTCCCTCTGGGTGGGCCATTACCCATGCCCACAAAGCTTTCTGAAGCACCTCCTTCCTGGCGCTCGCTTGACGGCCACCCCCCTCTCTAGGCAGAACTCCTTGAGCTGTGTCACCGTATACCTTTCTAGGTTGGCTAACTCAAACTCCATCCTCCTAGGTGGGGTCCCAGACAATTTAAGGAAAGGGTTCTAGACTGTAGGTAGCAGGTCTAACGCAGGAATGTACACAATCGGCAATTACAAAAGAATTCCTAGCACTTGCATTACAATAGGTATCTAATTGCGGCGCACACTGAGTCACTGTAGGGTGCTGCACAAACACCAGTCCTTATCCAACCGCTGAACACCAAATGTTGGAACCGGGTTTACCGAGTACGCCACGGTAGCATGGCGCGAAGCGGGAAAGCACGCGAAGGCAATGTGTAAGGCAGTTGTGCAGCACACTCTTACTCTGACTCAGAAATGCGAACGCAATAACATGACACCACACCAGGCTTGTGTATTTAAAATCAAGATCTTTTATATATAAATCAAGTTAGCATCAGATGAGGCAGATTAATTCAGATCTACATTTAAATTCATTGCATTACTCAACTGGTGCACATTTTAAATAAAGCATCATGGCTCATCAACATTGTAGGCCACTAAGAGGCCGCAGGAATTATCTTTTAAACGTAGCACTTAATAATGATCTCAAGGTACGTTAATAAAACATGGGCCTAAACATGCAGTTCACTTTAGCATATTCAATTACTTAAAGGAAGGCTTTTCACATTACATTTCAATAGGCCTGCATTAATCTAGGCGCGCCCACATTCAGTACAGTGGGCGTCGCAATTCCAGTACACCTGTAACATAAAACACTTCAACTCTTGGCGGTGTACACTTCAGCTCAATTCAATTAAACACTTTCCCCCTGTGGTAAAGACTTTGCAGTTAAAAGCATGGCCTAGGCAGTAATTACAATAGGCATCTGCAATAAATTAATAAATACTGTGGGGAACCCCTCAACATGTCCTGTATCCTGGGGCTTCTATGTCCCTTAGGGGTTAACTCCAGGCTAGGCCCACTCCTCTCCGGGGCCTCGCCTCATGGGGAAAGTTACAGTTAATTTTAGGGGTTAATGGTGGCCCCCGGCCCCCAGTGGCGTTTTTGTGGGCCCTAGGGGCCTCCTGGGCTCACCTGGTGCTTGTTCGTTGGTCGCGCTTCTTTAGCGACTGGCAATCCCCAGGCCCGGCCCGTGTTCTGGAGGGCGGGGCCCGGTCGGGGTACCTCGGCCTTCTGCCGGTATGACGGGTCGTTGCGGGGGCCGGTATCACCTTCCTCCGGCCCCCGGGATCAGGGAAATAACTTGCGGCACGTTGCGGGGGCTGGTATCACCCTCCTCCGGCCCCCGGGATCAGGTGAGTGGGTTTCGCGGGCTTCAGGGACTTTGGGGATGGGAGCGGGAGCCAGCAGTCCTCTCCGGCCAGCTCCCCGTCTCCCTCTGCACGGCCGGGGCTCTTCCTCGGCCTCCGTCGGCGCTGGGGGCGTGGCGGGAGCCGGCGCCCAATCGTTGCGCGGCCTTCCTGGGGGCGCGGCCGGCGTCCCCGGTTGCTCGGCAACGGCGTCGGCGGGGCCTGGAGGCCTCGCTGGTCGCGCTAGGCCGCGGCGGTGATTTCTTCGGCCGCGACGGCGGCGGTGGTGATTTCTTCGGCCGCGGCGGTGGGGATTTCTTCGGCCGCGACGGCAGCGGTGGGGATTTCTTCGGCCGCGACGGCGGCGATGGGGCCCTGGGCCCGGTGGCAATGCTTTGGGCAATTTGTAGAGGCTTCGGTGAGGCGCCGACGGCGCACCTCACCACATCCACTAAAGGGGCTTCCCTCACCTCAGCGCTCCCTTCGGTGAGGGCGCGACGGCGCACCTCACCACACGGCACTTCTCCTCACGCGGCCGCGGCGGTGATTTCCTCACAAGGTCAGTGACCTGAGGGGAGGCAGAACGCAGGGCGCACCAGCAGCCTGTGGGCAGGGCTGACTGGAAAAGTACTTGAGGGCAGCCCAGCAGCAGGCAGGAATAGATAGGGGGTGAAGGTCTAGCGCTTCAGGGTACAGCGCTTTACCTGGTGATCCCCAGTTGGGCAGTTTTAGGCTTCAGGCCTGGCTGGTCGGTCAGGCCTCCTCAAATTAAGGTGTCTTGCGACTGTTCCAGATTGGTTGCTTCTTAGGCGCTTCTTGTCAGGAGTTTCTTGTCAGAAGTTTCTTCTTATGAGGGGGGGGGGGATGAGTTGGTGGTCTGGGAGTGCTTGATGTTCCTCCCCGCACACTGAAGGTGGTTCCCTGGGTCCCCTCACACTGGGCAAGGTCAGTGGGTGGTGGGCGTTCCTCAGCTATCTTACTACAGCAGGGCCTCAGCCCTGTCAGCAGCAGTAGTGTAGGTCTCCCCCCTAGGCCCTAAAGCCTGTACTCCGGCGGAGGTTCTCCCAGGATCAGTGGTGCCTCATCAACTGACTCCAACTGACTAAAAGTTTTCCCTCCAAGCCTTTTATACTCCTAGGTCAGGTGACTCTCCCAAAGGCGGCAAAACATAACTCCTCCCACAGCCCGGAAGGTTCTGGAACCTTCTACATGCCTGGCTATGTGGCCCAGAGGTGGGGACGGAATGGATACTGTATCCCTATGTCCCAGCCTGACCCTGGCTACTAGTGTGTCTGCGTGTAAGGCCCCTCTGCAGTAGCAGGGGCCTGTGGCAGCCATCTTGAGTGAGTTTCACACATGGTAAAACGGCTAGGGGAAAAACGAAAAATTTCTGGGAAAAAGGGCCAAGTCCAACACAAATTCAAAGACCTGCTCGCATCACTGGCCTTACGACACCGCCGGATCACCCCTCAATGGCTGCAAGCCAATGGCGAAGCAGAACGGTTCATGCGGACGCTGACCAAAGCCCTTTGCATCTCAGTGGCAGAAGAGGCCAATCCAAAAGTGGCACTACATCGGTTCTTACGAGAATACTGCAGCACCCTTCATTGTACCACACAAAGGTCCCCCTGGTCCTTGATGCTCGCTGGACACAGACAGGACATTTTCCCCATATCCGATCACTGGATTCCTACACCCTACGAGCCAAACAACACTCAAACCTGACGAGCCCAAACCAACGAGCGGGCTAGCAAGAGACGAAGAGCCAAGTCTCGGCTCCTTGTGCCAGGGAGTCTGGTGCTGATTCGAAACCGCCGAGCGGGAGGGAAGTTCAAGACACCCTACGAACCAGGGACCTGGACGGTATTGCGGGTGAACGGAACAGCCATCACTGCCAAGCGTGGAGAGGAAGTAGTCACCAGGAATGTGTTGTGGTTCCGGAGAGTAGAATGCCCAAATCAAGGAAGTGTCGATCTGGAAGACACCGAAGCAAGAATGGACTGGGTCGAAGGAACCCCACAACCTAATCTTGGGGGGTCAAACTTGGCTGATCCTCCGAGCCCTCAAACAGTCCGACCCGAGGAGACCAGAGAGTCGAATGTCAGCTCCCAGCCAGACCCAAACACCCAGAGTGCAGGTTACCGGTCAAATTCTCAACACTACAATTTGAGGCCGAATCCACCACCCAGTCAAAGACTAAAAGACTTTGTTTGTTGAATTTTGTTAAGACAGTTTAATACCAAGTTGGGAAGGGATGTAATGACCCTAGTACCGCGAGGGCGGGGCTAGGGGTTTGACCCAGAAGGATCCACACACAATGTATCACCCTCTGGCCAGGCATAGCCAGAGGATATAAATAAAGGGGCGGGGACCGCTCGGGGTCTTCCGCCCGTACCACTGCCAATATGTGTACATGTGTAATTTCAATGCACTATTAGGCTGCACTGCCACCCTATCACCTGGGCACTTTACAATCTGCTGTAACAGGGACACTCTCCTTACCTCGCTCTCAAACTCAATTTGGCACATCACACCACTGATCCTGCGCTCGATCCTTTCATGGGCACTCCACTCACCCAGCTCACCCTTTACTATCTACCCTCACTCTGCACTCACGCGGGCACAACAGTCTGCTGAAACTTACAAGGACAACCAACCCATTTGGCACTCATTCCTTTCACCATGCACTCTCACAGCTCACCCAGCACTCACACAGGAACACTGGACACCCGGGACTCACTCCTCTCAACCAGCCCTTACATGGGATCACCTCTCAACATGCATTCATCCTGTACTCACACTAGTCACCATCACACAGCACTTACATGAGCACACCACTTACATTGCACACGAGAAATTACCAAACACTTGAGAACAGGCATATTTCTACAAAGACACCCGCAGAATACACGCTCTTTTCATGATATTAATTCCATTTGCAACTACGGGCCTGGGGCAAGAGGAGAAGTGCACCAACTTCTTTTGGGCACTGGGGCTGAAGCCTAGTGATATTTCATCTGAGAGGCTGGGGCTTGAGACAGCATACAAACGCCTGTGCTTGGCATGGGAACACAGGCACCAGCAGTGAGGCTTTCTGTTCATCTTCTCAATTCAGACATGTGAATTTGCTGGTGCTACACCGTGTGACCAGAGGATGGGTGTGTGTTGCTATGACATTGGGTAATCAACTTTTTAGCAAGCTCTTTTGTTTTAGCAGTGTGAATGTTTGCTAACATCTGCATATGAAATGCAATCTCTGTCCTTTAACAACTTCACTGATTAATCCTGGTATGCTTCCAAGAATAAAGGCCAAAACTCACAAACTGAAACTTGTTTGTAAACTTTTTACATAGTTGCCCATTGTCGTGTTTGCCACCTTCAGACAGCTCTGGCTTTTCAGGCTGCACTAGGCTTCTTTCTGGACTCATACTTGTTTTATATTGTAAGCAGGGTCTGAAAATCCCTACATGCAAAGTGCTACTGGCCAAAAACCCACAATTGCTTTCAAGAGTGAAGCATGACTTAAGATCAATTGAACATTGTGTTATTAAATTTTGGAGAGTAGCTAAGTCATTTTCCAGTACTGTTACTGCTTTATCCACGTGTGATACCAAATTGAAGCTCTTTTGAGCTGTTTTAAGGAAGAGTACTTTTTCCATTAACATCATACTTTAAACAAGCATTGACAAGGCCATTTTTTAAACAGTGTATACAGAAAATGTTTTAACTAAGTTTGACTAACAAGCAAGACAGGCATAGCAAGACGACAGCAAGCTATTCTGACACAACACAAGCACATTGGAATAATGGGATTGTGTGTGAGAAAGCACCAGAATGTACAAGTGAACAATAGAGTTCAACCAATATAGTTAAAGAATGAGTGTGAGAGAATGTGTAAAACTGAGTGTGTGAGACAATGCGTGGGTCTGTGAGAGAGGGAGAGAGAGTGTTTGTGTTGCTTTCAAGTTTGCTGCTGGCCTGGTATACCGGAGGTAAATATTGCCTTAAGGAGGAAGGTACAAATGGCATATGGATAAGCAGTATTACCTATGGCAAAATGCAGGACCTGACCGGATTCAGGTATTTTTTGCCATACAAGGAGCACCAATAGCAAAATGATGGTACTGACATATTAGTAATTATAATTCTTGACAGAAGAGAACTGGCATTCATGGTATGAGGGGTACCAATGGCTATGGATGGGTTACGGAGTGCAGCACGGAGGCGGAGAGAAGGAGCCACGCTGAGGCCTGGGTGCCATGTGCCTCTGAGGCCTGGGTGCAACCTGGAGTCACCAAGGCACTGCTCCATCAGGTAGTCAAGGTGGTGAAGGCATGCCCGCTGTTCACCAGTGTCCTGGACCTGCTGACTGACTTTTTTCAAGAATACAGCATGTGCACGCCAGCGGCAGACACTGTAATTGGACTGCTCTGGGGAAAGCTGATCCATTTGTAATGGGGGGGGGGGTTTGGGGGCAGCCGACCACCAGGAGCTCTGCCCCCTGGGAAGATTGGGAGGGTGGTGCAGTCTAACGACTGCCATTTTGTATTGGCCTACATGTGTAGCCCAATACAGATGGGGGGTAGACCCATAACAATTTGTCCTTAAAAGCAATTCCTAACAGTTTTCCTGTAATGGTAATCCGAGAGAGACCCTTTTCTATTAAGTCCAGAATGTACTGAATCACATCTTCTGCCCATAACTATGCTTCCTCCCGTTGGCGCGCTTCTGAACCTAGAAACTCCTTTCATGCGTGCGAGTACGCTAACCGTGTCGATTCAGAGAGGGACCCTACCACCAGCTGTACCATCTGGCGTTGCCTACGGACACAACTTCGCTGGCATGGACATCGGGTCTCTGTCAGTGTCCTTGGCCAACCCATGGAATCTCCCCCACTGTGAACGAGACAAAGCATCCGCAATGTCATTGGCCACACCCGGAACATGTTGCCCCTTGAAAGAGATGTCATACTGCAAGCATCACAACACCAAAAACTGCAGAAGCTCCAGTAACTGAGTGTCCCTGTCAGATTGTTGATTCACGACCTCCACCACTGACAGATTGTTGACTCGAAAGAGCACCTTCCTGTTGCTAACTTTTCGCCCAACAGTGTCACTGCTACCACCAGAGGAAACAATTCTAAGAAGGCAATGCTTCTGCCCCCATTGCATCATTGTTCCGGCCATGGCTCTGCACTCTACCGGGTGCAGGTGGAAACACGTGGGAGGATGTTTCCAGGAGGGAAGGTTGGTTGGAGATATGGCTTAGCCGCTCCAAAACAGATCAAAGGAGTTCAAAAAAAGAGTGCCATGTTGCATGCTGTAGGCTTAGCAGGCCCATGTCTGGTTGCGTGGCCTGAGCGATGGGCGATTTGTTATGGGATGGCCTCCAGGTTCGTTTGTGTGGGGAAAAAGCAACGGCTTATCAGCTGCTGTTGTTGCTGCGCAATGCTTTGGTTCAGCTGGGAGTGCCTGCTGCAGATTACAGCACACATCCTTTCGCATTGGTGCAGCATCTAAAGCAGGAAATAGGGGCTGGGCGCACGCATGCATGAGGATATTATGCAGCTGGGCCGCTGGTCGTCTGAGTGTTACAGGCACTACGTGCAGGGATTGAGGGGTGTGGGGCACGCGGTGGGTGCAACCATGTGAAATCCTTACTGCTCTTTTGTTTCTTTCCAGATTCGGTAGCAAATCCAGGGGCAGAAGAGGTGGCTATTTGGGTGGTGGTCAATTCAAAGGGTATGCAGTTCCTAACTGTTTGTGGGGAAACAGGGGGGTTTTATGTGGTCATGGGTTACTGGGGGAACAGGGGGTTCCTCCTGTTGGAATTAGGGCCGTCACACACCCGGCTGGGTGTCATGCTTCATCATAGGGTGTGCTCATCAGGTCGGCGCTGCAATACCTGACGAGCACCCTATGAGGGGCTCTTTGGGGGAGATCTTTTATTCCAATTAGCCGTATGGTGCCATGGGGGTGAGGGGCCTAAAGGTGTAGATGGAGTTAGTGGAAGTTAGTGATCCAAAAGAAAGTAAAACAGGAACTGGAAGTACCAAAGAAAACAATTTTAATCAATAGGCCTTCCAACCTGATTAAAAACTGGGTGGCACACTTCTGAGGTAATGTCTCAAATTTGGCGCTCTGTTAGAAGGTCAACATGTTTCTCGCCTATCAGTCGTGTGATCTAGTGGCGATTCGTCAGGACCAATTGAAAAATTCTATCTGCACAAGGGTGGTTGTCTGGTGATATTTCCCTGATGAACCATCCTAAACAAACTCACAGTGTAGTACCTGTATAATCATGACCAACCTAATGGGATAAAAATTATTAAACATCAAAGATTGTATTACAGTCTGATATCAAGCACACGTGTCCCCTTAAGAATACCATGCTCAAAACACACAGTGGTGAGTTTTAAAAATAAAAAACATGGTGAGAGCCAAGTGAGTGTTGATCATAGGATCGTATAATGGCTCTTGCATAACTAAAATGGTGGGACACCCACCATGGTAGCAGAGAGAAATGACTCACCCTAATTGGGTTGGCAATTTATAACATCGAGACCCGGCAGGTATGACACATGGAATTTCCTTGTGTCCTGGGTGGGGTTCAGGGAAGAAAAATGCAGCGTACACGTCATTTGTCAAACAGTTGTAAAGGTTTTTTGGCGGGTACACATACGACATGGCAATCAATGAATGTGTGGTTAAAGATCAGCAGGTAAAATATAGGCAAGTTAAACGTGCTGTCTATTAATTTAAAGCCACTGCTATATTGTACAGGGCTCGAATCACCGTATAAGTGATGTCTTTAGCGAGCGCTGCAGTAATTTTAAATCTCCGTGAGGCAGTGCACTTATATGTAGGAGATGCTGAGTTAGCCGAATTCCGAAGTGTCTGTTATGCGTCACAACCTTTAAAAAGAGTGTTTAAGCAATGGGGCCAGCACGATTTAGGTTAAAGGTACTGCAGTGTGGCACAAGGCTCCAAAGCGACTAGCTAATGTGGTTGAAAGAGCGGCAATCGTTTAAAATTCAAAGTGACGCTACACCCGTAATGTCTATGTTGTATCAGGAGCATTGCGTTAGTTGCGATCAGGAAAGTTCGACAGGAGTCGATACGTAAAAAAGAAGAGAGTGACAGAAGCAGTACAGGAGGTTCGAGTGTTAACTCGTTGCAGCAGAATGGAAGGAAGCAATGCAGATCCTTAGTGGATCAAGGTTTTTACTCAAGTTTGCTTCGTCGCAACTCAGCCAGCAGACCTACCCACTCACTACCGGGGACCGGGAGGTAGTGAGCTGGCGTGGAGTGCTCCTACATATTCCCGAAAGTCCGGCGTGGGAGGGCGGGGCGAATGCCTCGCGCTGGTGGTTGACACTAGAATCGGAGTAGAGGGACTCAGTGTATGTGGCAATGTGTGGCCGCCATCTTGAATGAGGTAGTTATTAGGAAAAACCACTGCCATCTTGTAGTGGCTCATTTGGACTACTATTTCCATGGAAAATGGGTGAAAAATTCACATATTGGTTAGTGTTAAGGGGAGGGGGGGAATGCAGACTGCAAACCACCCCTTCGTACCGAAATCACAAAAACGAGTGTATTGGGTGTAAATGAAAACACCCCAGCACACAAAATATTGTCTTTTTCTTTTTAATCCTTGAGCCTTCAAAACAGCCCTTCAAAACAGCCGACACGTGTTTCGTCGTTTTACAAGGGAAATCGTCCCGCGACTTATTCAAGGCTGCACAGAAACAAATAAGAGGGCAATGTATCATAAGATACATCCACAGATGTACACAATGTATCTACATTTTCACTCGCTGAGAAGCGAAAATGGAAAATCGGTGAGTCTGAGAAAGACAGCACAAGGTGTAAGATCCTAGACGATCTCTTAGTAATGTCTCGTTTAGAATGGATATAAAATTATATCCCACATGCCAAAGTATACATGGAGAGAAAACGTGAAACACACGTGAAGAAAAGGAAATGGAGGTCAATTTGAAATAAGTAAAATAGTGGCTAGTCTGGGAAAAGTGGTCGCAAAGCGCAAATATATTTTTTCTCATATACCTATCTTTTTTGTGAGGACGTGAGTAGTGGGGGAAAGTGGGGGGGGGGGGTGTAGTGACCCTGGTGAGCCCAAATACTATTAGCAACAGAGTTTTTATAAATACCTATGATCCTTGCTTATGTTTCTCTGTAAAACAACAAGAGAAAGAGCCTAGAGTAAGTAACTCTCTCGTCAATCACACAATAACTACTGTAAAAATTATACAAATAATAGTCATCACCTACTTAAATTGTGGTGATACTTCCAACCCACAAGGGGTTCTGTTTCTTGCGACGTCCACTAAGGTTGTGCGTCTATTCAAATGGTCCCAGTGTCTTGCACAATCTCTGAATCTAAAGCCAAATAAAACCAGAAATAGTCTCAGAGGTGAGTTTCATATATGCAGCCAGGCATCTGCTGTTCCAACTAACCCGTTATGCATATCATTTGAAAACCATTCCCAAACTAACCCAAACGCTACATGTTCATCATACGTCTAGATTTGTTAAATGGTGCATTAAGATTCCTGAAACTACCCAAATCACACCGTGTGGCCAACACAAGTCACAAATGCCATAAATAATATCTAATATCCTCAAGCGATCACCATACGAACGCTTCACGATTATCAGGACATGCTGTAAATATGGAGTCCCGAGTGTCTAACTCAACAACGGGAATACCCACTATTGCAAACCCCATGTGTCCATAAACAGATCAAATAGATTACGGGAATCCTTATACACTTTTCGAATATCATGTACACCATTACATTTATGCTTACTATGAAGTCCAAGTGCCGCACTGGTCAGGTACACCTCTAAACTCACTCTTAGTTGCTAGAGCTATCAACGTGGACAACAACATTCTACAGATACGGTCGCGGCAAGTTGAGCCGCCTGTCACTACAGAGTACTTTCAAATGAATCACCATGCCAAAATGCCGTCCCCTCCTTACCGTAACGGTTGAGGATAAGTCTTCGGACGTCGCTTGCAGTGTAAATACGAGTACGGAACACTAGCGGGTCTTCGCGGTATGCGCGCTAAATGCCGGCTTCCACTTCCGGTCCGGCCTCATAGAAAGAGGACTAACCCATTTCAAACCCTCACGCAATGGAAACAGACAAAGGCTAAGGTCCGAGTCTTCATATTTGGCGGCCATATTGTAGTGCCACTAGATAAGATCGGTGTGGGTCACTCTCTATTACTCACACAATATTGGAATCCCGATATCGTGATTTAAAATCCTACTAATAATACAAAAGTGTGATTCTCATAAGTGTTGTGCACATGATCCGACATTTATATAAATAGGCCAAATATTATGCCCGAGCTTGTGGCCCGATGTGGAAAAGGAATTTTTTCACTTTGACACGGTGACGTAAGTGCTCGTGATGAGCGTTGTCAAAAGATTGAATGCAAGCACTATTATCAGGGAAACCAAATGTGGGATTGCGCTTGAATTCCATATTTCTCATCCATCATCTCAGGGTAGTGAAAACGTGATAGCTGTAATGTAAATAAACGGTAAATATAAAAGGACAAACCTGACAAATGGCGAGAGATGGTTGCTTATCTCTCAGTTAAAAGTTATTCCAACAATAGACATAAGCAGCATCAAACACGTTACTCCGCATATACAGCAAAATTCAGAATGGTACTACTCAGTTGTGTATTGCAGGCAGTATAGTTGTGCATGGTAAGCATCCTTGAAGCATCAAATATCAGACATGTTACTCAGCATATACAGCAAACTTCAGAATAGTATTACTCAGTTATGTATTGCAGACAGTATAGTTATACATGGTAAGCATCCTTGAAGCACAGAGTGTGGCAGCCCTATGCATTTATCTTCCCAGAAAATAATGTAGTTCAGAATCTATATTTAACCCTATCTCTGTACTGCGCAACCTTAGAATCCAGAGTGCCTCGCGCCTCCGTAGGGCTAATTCTCTGTTCCCACCCCTGGGATGTCTCTGGGTGTGTTCAATTCCAAAAAATTCGAACTGTTTATGGGATGTCTGTGCATGGCAGTGAGACATGTGTGCAGCAACGGGATATCTAGCATCCCCTTGCTTTACTGCTCTTATATGCTCACCCATTCTCTCACGTAATGTCCTGATTGTACTCCCTATATATCTTTACTTGCATCTACACTCAATGATGTAAACTACGAACTTCGTCATGCAATTAATGTTTGACCCAATATTGTATGTTCTGTCGCCAGGGCCTTTGAATTCTGTCTTCTTTTTACATGCCCATTTGCATGCGCTGCAGTGTCCACACCCAAAGAAGCCCTTTCATCGTTGTGTCAGCCAGGTCTCATTCTTCTCAGTCCTAGGGTAACTCGGGCTCAACAGATTTCTGAGGGAAACTCCTCGTCTATATGTGATAGTGGGTCTGTCAGTGATGTAATTCGTGAGTGATTTGTCAGCCTTAAGCAGGTGCCAGTGTTTGTTAAGACTTCGCATTAGGACACCTGACCAGTTGTTATATCCAGTCACCATACGTATTTTATCTTCCTTACGGACAGGATCATTCCGATCCCTTAATGTGTCCTGTCTTTTTAACCTGCTTATCCGTTGTTCTGCTTTGTTTAGTGTTGCCTTATCATAGCCCCTACTTTGGAAGCGGGTCAGCACTCCCTTTTTGCATTCTTCAAATTCGGGTTCGAAACTGCAATTGCGTCTCACTCTCACAAGTTCACCATATGGGATTGACTTAATCTGGTGTGCGGGGTGGGCACTCGTTGCATGAAGTAATGCGTTGCAAGCTGTTTTTTTGCGGAAGAGTCTACTGTGTATCTTGTTGTCTCTAATGTATAGCTCAACATCAAGAAAGGAAATTCTATTTTTGTTGTGCTGGAAAGTGAACCTGATGTTGTGTTCATTGCTATTCACATAATCAAAAAACTCAATCAGCTTTTCTGATGAGCCTGTCCAGATCATCAGGCAGTCGTCAATATACCTGCCCCAGTATAGTATGGAATCATTCCATCGTGATCCCATTGGGCCCCAGATTCTCATCTCCTCGTACCAGCCCATAAACAAATTTGCATACGAGGGGGAGAATCTGGAACCCATGGCTACACCTTGCTTCTGTCTATACCACTTATCTCTGAAAAGAAACACATTGTTGTCTAAAATCAACTCGATCATTTCTATGAGCATTTCTGTGTGATCCCAAGAGCTAGCTGACCTGGTGTTCAGTATTTTTCTAGTATTGGGTGTGTTGTACCCTGGGTTAGATTTTACTGGAGAATTGAATTGCTGCTAGATGCGGTGTGTACCTAAACAGCTGACCCAATCACAAAGGCTCACTGGTGTATTATGAAAAAGTGAACCCTTAGGTATTTAGTGGTAAAGCATTCGTGGAGAGTACGACCCATCCTAAGATATTAAAGATTGAGTTCACTCCAGGGGATTTCTTAGTTCAGCCCCTCCCTGTCTGTTGCGAGGCGGTGGACCCATCTTTGCTCCTTCATAAATAGTGGTTGTGAACAACAGGGGCAACCCTAGAACTTGAACCAGGGGTTAAATAATACTGGAATCCAAATAGTGGTTCAAGTACAACATTAAAAATAAAATCAGAATCAGCAACCCAAAAAAAGGGAGGGAGAGAAACCTCAAAACATTTTGAATAGGAAAGAAAAAAGAATCAACAGCTAGTGCTAACCATATAATGGAACACCCGATAACCCATGTACATAGAATCACGTTGAATTTATAAAATTTATTTCCAAAAAGTTTATATATATATATATATATATATATATATATATATATATATATATATATATATATATATATATATATATATAAAAACAGTAATGGCGCTCACAAAGTTACACAAACAGTGTTACAATTAAAGACAGTGACATGTGTAAACAAACAAAACGTGGTTGAGTGAAATACAACAACATGGTTCAAAACTGTCAGGTTCCGCCTTCCAGACTCCTCGGGACTGTGCTGATGCTCAAAAAGGGGTCCACCTCTCGACCGTCCCAAGTCCGGAATATAAAATACATGCGGACTAGTGAGACACTCAAGCGAGGGAAGGAAAGGGTAGGAACAGCATGGAGGGAGATCTGTGGATGACAACAAAAGACACCGTAAATACCCTGCTTACTATAGAGGAACACAGGCAAAGGAAACACCACTACATCAACACATGTACTGTAAGTAACTCTCTACCTGTAAAGCAAGAGAAGGATGTAGCGATACCAGAAGAGAGAAGAGGGCGGTTGCAAGCTTCCAGCATGAACTAACGGAAAAAGATAAACAATCATGGAGGGTAAAGTCTACATCAACATAACATTTAGGCACTTTGGTCACCAGAGTGTAAACCTTCTCCCCCTACCTCCCCTAGGGTACATGTGGTAAAGGCTTGAATGCAAAGCAGGGTCTTCCTGCACCCCCTCTGTGTCTCTCTCTCTCCTAGGAAAAGAAACAAGGCGAACAACCAAACGTGAAACAAAAGAAGGCGATGGTACAATCACTTCCTTGTACAATGCCGTTGCAGAGCCGACATCGGTTTGTTCAGAAACACAAAACCATAAGCATTGCTCATTATCTGTCCATATCCATATACAAGTATAGCATAATATCCAAATCCTCAGTTGTGGTAACCTCCTATCGTTACTCTGGTCACTGAGGTGGTATCTAAAGGTGTGGAGACTACACAGTTCAGCAATCCACACCAACAGACAAGGTTCGAAAGTTAGTCTAGAGCTACAGCAGCAGCTTCTACTTGGAAATACAGACTCCCCGCATGAGACCCCAATAGCTGGCTAGTCTCGCCAACGGGGAGTGCAAGTGTGGGGGTTCTTTCCAAATCGTGCAATAAAATACTCCTCTGCACGAGACCGCAGAGGAATGCGTGTCTCATCCAACAGAAGAGTGAAACGTGCAGACAAAACCCCTCCGGAAGGCACAGTAGCGCTCCTCTGCATGAGATGCCGAAAGACGCATCTCCACCAACAGAGGAGCAGCGCATTTGCCGGATAACCCGGCCAAGGATTACGGACTCACTGAATATACGTGAAAGACGATGCAGGAAAGTGCCAAAGGCACTCTTACCTCCTCCACGCTCGTCGCTCGAAACAGCAACCTCGGAAATATCCGCCAGGATAATCGGCAGCTTCTAATCTCCTGACTGCCCCTATATCCGGGTCCGGTGAACATCTAGATCACGTGGGACGTAACTCCTGCTCCGACTGCTGGGAAATGTAGTCTCTTGACGTCGGGTGCTTCCTAGTCCACCCAAACGCTGGCAGTCAGTGCTTACCGGCCGCCAAGGCCTGACAGTACATCCCCCTCACGAGGGACACTGACTGACACCAGGTCTGTCCGGACACCTTCTGTGGAACGCAGCCACCAGACGTGCAGCATGCACCGCCTCTGCCGGTTCCCATGAGTTCTCCTCTGGGCCGTACCGCTTCCATGCAACAAGATACCACAGTTTACGCCTAACAATCTTGGAGTCCAATATCCCCTTAACCTCGTATTCGGGATCCTGCTGTACCCAGATGGGCACGGGACGTTTCTTAACCGGGCATTGAGAAGGTTTTAGCAGGGACACATGGAAGACGGGGTGTATGCGAAAGTGTGCTGGCAGCTGTAGCTTTACCGCCACCGGATTAATGTGTTTGATCACTTTGTAAGGGCCTATGTACTTAGGGTTGAACACACTGTTTCTTGAACTGGATATGTTTTGTAGACAGCTACACCCGCTCCCCCTTTTTATATGTGGGGCCCGGCCTACGATGCTTGTCTGCCTGAGCTTTATATAGTGCTTTGGCTCGGAGCAGATTGCTCCGCGTCTCAAGCAAGGTCGTACGGATATGCATTAGCCTCTTATGTAGATCTGGGAGTTTGGTGTTTTGGCTGGGTAGGATCAAAGGGGTGAAACGAGGGTGAAAACCATAGGTGCTAAAGAAAGGAGTGTGTTGTGTAGAGGCATGTTTGGCGCTATTGTACGCTATCTCTGCTAACCACAACCATTCCACCCAGGCTTCTGTGTTATTGTCGACGTAATACCTGAGAAACTGCTTTAGTGTTTGGTTTAGTCTCTCAGTTTGGCCGTCGGTTTGGGGGTGGAAGCTGGTGGAAAGCGAGGACGCTATCTGTAGTTCGGCACACCAGGTTTTCCAGAAAGAGGCAGTGAATTGAGCTCCTCTGTCGGACACAATCGTTTTGGGAAGGCCATGAAGCCTGACAATGTTAGTCAGCAACAGTCGGGCCAAGAGTCCTGCAGAGGGTACTTGTTTGCAAGCGATGAAGTGGCCCATCTTTGATAGGTAGTCGACGACTACCACAAATCGCTGTACATCCCTGATCTTTGGGTAGTCCCACAATGAAATCCACGGAGAACCTTTCCCATGGAGTTTCTGGTGTGGGCAAAGGCTGCAGAAGGCCTTGTGTTCTGCTGTGGTCGGACTTCATTTGGGCGCACGTGGAGCAGCTGTTCACCCATGAGAAGACATCCGGACGGACTGTCGGCCACCAGAACTGACGTAACACCTTCTCCAGGGTTTTCTTCCCTCCAGCGTGTCCTGCCCATGGAAGATCATGACACCATTTGAACACGGTTCTTCGTAAGTCCCTGGTAGGAACTAACACTTGTTGGTTCTTCATCGGTAAGCCGTGGCGCAGCTGCCGCCCCGGGTGGAATTTTATTCAATTCTTCCATTTAAAAGACTGTATACCTTGTCTGGTTTTCTGATGGAAATCATCCGTTTGTAAGGTACACAGTACTTTGTCAGGTTCTATGATCGCCCTTTCGATCTCCTCCGGGTGGTGAGCAGGGTTTTCTTGCCTAGTAAGAGCATCCGCCTTTTTATTGTCTTTACCGGGTCGAAAGGGGACAATGAAGTGGTACTCAGCAAAAAACAGCATCCAACGGAGTTGGCGTGGAGTAAGGTGTCGAGCGGCGCGCATAAACTGGAGGTTACGGTGATCTGAATAAACCGTCACCTGATGTGTTGCCCCCAACAGCCAGTGTTTCCACTCCAAGAAGGCGTCCCTTATGGCCAGCAACTCCTTCTCAGCAATGGTGTAGTTTTGCTCGGCTGGATTGAGCTTCCTGGACATGAACGCAATGGGGTGGAGATATCCTGTAGTTTCGTGCCTTTGGCACAACACTTCCCCTACCGCTACATCAGATGCATCTGCTTCTACAATGAACGGTAATCCAGGGTTGGCATGCGTGAGTACTGGGGCTGATGTGAAGGCTTTCTTGAGGTGTTCAAACGCCATCTGGGCTTCTGCTGACCAAAGAAAAGGTGTCTGTTTCCGCATCAATTTAGTCTGTGGGGCAACCATGTCGGAGAACTGACGAATAAATCTCCTATAGAAATTGGCAAAGCCCAGGAAGCTTTGTATGTCCTTTACGTTCTGGGGGCGAGGCCATTCTATGATTGCCTTGACCTTTCTCTCAGCCATTACTTGACCTGATGGGGTGAGCATGACCCCCCAGGAACTCCACGGTGGTCACGTGAAACTCGCATTTTGTTATTTTGCAAAACAACCGGTGTTCCCTTAGTGCATGCAGCACGCGACCTACATGACCTATATGTTCTTCTTCATTGGAGGAGAAGACCAGGATGTCATCTATATATACCACAACAAAGTGGTCCAGGAATTCTCTAAGGACATCGTTGAGGAAGAACTGGAAAGCCGCGGGGGCGTTACATAGCCCAAACGGCATAACGAGGTACTCGAATAACCCAAACCGCGTCTTGAAGGCCGTCTTCCATTCATCGCCTTCACGCATCCGGACCAAGTGGTAGGCCCCTCTGAGGTCCAACTTGGTGTAGATCACCGCTGTCTTTACTTGTTCCAAAAGAACCGGGATCAACGGTAGAGGGTATTGGTTCTTAACAGTGATCGAGTACAACGCTCTAAAGTCTATACAACACCGTAGATCTCCATTCGCCTTTGGTATGAAAAAGAGGGGAGATGCTGCAGGAGACCTGGAAGGGCGAATGAAACCCAAAGCAAGATATTTGTCCAGATACGTCCGGAGATGTAAATTCTCGGGTGCGGTAAGAGCACATGGAACCACCGCTCCTGGGACCAAGTCGATACGGCAATCATAGTCTCTGTGTGGAGGAAGCTCCTCCGCCTTTGTGTAGCTGAATACATCTGTGTATTCTCTGTAGCATGTAGGTAGGACCACGTTCTTTTCTGCCGCCGTCGCGATGTGATGCCGTGAGGCTAACGCTTGAGACGGACGGGTGCGTGGCTGGTTGCACTGGTTCTGGCAATATGTGGACCTCATATGCATGACCTTGTTGGACCAATCTATAGTTGGTTCGTGCTTCTGCAACCAAGGGAGACCCAATATCACTCCATACTGAGGGGCCTGAATGATATGAAACGACAGCCATTCACAATGATGCCCATCATAGGTTAGCTCATACTCGGGGGTGACATAGCTGATTAGTCCCGACTCCAACTCTTTGCCGTCCACCGCATACACCAGTTCAGGGGTTTGTTTGTGGATGAGTTGGACCCCCAGCCTCTTCGCTTCTTCTCTATCCATGAAACACCCCGTTGCTCCGGAATCCACCATTGCCTTTAAATGTTTTTGTTCATGGTTTATTCTAATGTCTAAGGGAATAAAGAAATGTTCTGATTCCATGAAGGCATATTGATCCACCGAAGGGATCATACATCCGCTTGATGGGTCCCCTTCTTGTACCCTCAAGCTCTGAAGTTTTCCGCCCCTTTGTCTGCGGCTACTGTGGCCACTTGTCCTGGACGGGAACGCCCGTATTTCGGTTTGATGGGACAATCACGTAGATAATGGCCTTTTTTCCCTGCAGTAAAGGCAAAGGCCCTGTTTGCGTCGGTGATCCCTTTCGCTGACCGTTAGTGACGCCCTAACGGTCCCGATCTCCATTGGTTCGGGCTTCGCGGCTCCGGTTTCTGTAGGTCGAGCACGGTCATACTGTGGGGTAAACCGGTCCTTGCGTTTATGTTCCCCTTTTCTTTCCCTTATTCTGTGGTCCAATCGCAGGGTCAATTCTATGAGTGCCGCATATGTCCGTGGTTGCGGGTCTATTTGAGCGATGACATCTTTCAGCTCTTCCTTGAGTCCCTGATAGAAGATGGCAGCTTGCTTGGATTCAGGCCAGTCCGTTTCTGCCACAAGCCTTCGGAAGCTATTGAGATAGCTAATTAAATCTGAGCTGCCCTGTCTGAGTTCCAACAAGTCCCTGTCCGCCGAGAATGTCTCAGCCCTACGGTCGAACGTCTTCTCGAATTCCTCCCTAAACGTCTCCCAGTCATAGAGTAAAGGGTCATCTCGTCTTACTATGGGGACGGACCACTGCGCTGCCTCACCTGCCAGATAGGAGATTAGGAAAGCCACCCATGCCTGATTGGTTAAAAACATTTTGGGTTTACAGGTAAAGTGAAGCAGGACTTGAGTCATAAACACTTGTACCTTATTTATGTCCCCATAAAACCTTTCAGGAGGAGCTAAGGGTATTTGCGAAGGCATTTCTACCACCACCTGAGGAGGTGTCGGGTGTAGTGTCCCTCCTATGTCAAAAGGGTTCCTCTGCATCCGGTCAACCCTGGCTTGTAGAGCAGCTGTCTCAGTACGTGAGGCAGCGAGCTCGGTTTGCACCAGAGCCAGTGCTGCCATGACATCATCCAAGGTAGCCATCTTTGACACCAGCACAGTCAGGAGGATAACTATTCGTGGGCCGATTATTCTGTCAGGTTCCGCCTTCCAGACTCCTCGGGACTGTGCTGATGCTCAAAAAGGGGTCCACCTCTCGACCGTCCCAAGTCCGGAATATAAAATACACGCGGACTAGTGAGACACTCAAGCGAGGGAAGGAAAGGGTAGGAACAGCATGGAGGGAGATCTGTGGATGACACAACAAAAGACACCGTAAATACCCTGCTTAATATAGAGGAACACAGGCAAAGGAAACACCACTACATCAACACATGTACTGTAAGTAACGCTCTACCTGTAAAGCAAGAGAAGGCTGTAGTGATACCAGAAGAGAGAAGAGGGCGGTTGCAAGCTTCCAGCATGAACCAACGGAAAAAGATAAACAATCATGGAGGGTAAAGTCTACATCAACATAACATTTAGGCACTTTGGTCACCAGAGTGTAAACCTTCTCCCCTACCTCCCCTAGGGTACATGTGGTAAAGCCTTGAATGCAAAGCAGGATCTTCCTGCACCCCCTCTGTCTCTCTCTCTCCTAGGAAAAGAAACAAGGTGAACAACCAAACGTGAAACAAAAGAAGGCGATGGTACAATCACTTCCTTGTACAATGCCGTTGCAGAGCCGACATCGGTTTGTTCAGAAACACAAAACCATAAGCATTGCTCATTATCTGTCCATACCCATATACAAGTATAGCATAATATCCAAATCCTCAGTTGTGGTAACCTCCTATCGTTACTCTGGTCACTGAGGTGGTATCTAAAGGTGTGGAGACTACACAGTTCAGCAATCCACACCAACAGACAAGGTTCGAAAGTTAGTCTAGAGCTACAGCAGCAGCTTCTACTTGGAAATACAGACTCCCCGCATGAGACCCCAATAGCTGGCTAGTCTCGCCAACGGGGAGTGCAAGTGTGGGGGGGTTTTCCAAATCGTGCAATAAAATACTCCTCTGCACGAGACCGCAGAGGAATGCGTGTCTCATCCAACAGAAGAGTGAAACGGGCAGAAAAAACCCCTCCGGAAGGCGCAGTAGCGCTCCTCTGCATGAGATGCCGAAAGACGCAGTCTCCACCAACATAGGAGCAACGCATTTGCCGGATAACCCGGCCAAGGATTACGGACTCACTGAATATACGTGAAAGACGATGCAGGAAAGTGCCAAAGCCACTCTTACTTCCTCCACGCTCGTCGCTCGAAACAGCAACCTCGGAAATATCCGCCAGGATAATCGGCAGCTTCTAATCTCCTGACTGCCCCTATATCCGGGTACGGTGAACGTCTAGATCACGTGGGACGTAACTCCCGCTCCAACTGCTGGGAAATGTAGTCTCTTGACGTCGGGTGCTTCCTAGTCCACCCAAACGCTGGCAGTCAGTGCTTACCGGCCGCCAAGGCCTGACAAAAACAAAACAGAAACACATAACAAAAATTGTATCCTCTTCATTTCAGGCCACATATTGGCGTCGACGGCGTTTCGACCCGAAATTAATTAAAGGGTCATCATCAGGACAAAACATATATTAGAGCGTCCACTGGGTATCAATAAAATATCTGTATTGGTAAAATAAATTACTCCAATATGAAGGTGCCTCAAACATGCAACCTTCAATTCAGCGATCACGAAACACAAGACTCTAAATAAAATGTCAGTGCCTCATAAAAAGTAGTCGATACTGGTCCACAAAGCTTTAAATAGCAAGATAAGAAAAAGTGTATACGGATCAAATCACAAGTACAGGAAGTCCACCGATTATGCTGTTAATGGAAACCTAATCAGTATGCTCATAGAAGTAGCAATTTTCACGTGATAGTTCTGACAGCATAACGGTCCGGACCCACTCCGCTCAGGTCCGGGTCCGGACCGTTATGCTGTCGGAACTATCACGTGAAAATTGCTACTTCTATGAGCATACTGATTGGGTTTCCATTAACAGCATAATCGGTGGACTTCCTGTACTTGTGATTTGATCCGTATACACTTTTTTATCTTGATATTTAAAGCTTCTTGGACCAGTATCGACTACTTTTTATGAGGCACTGACATTTTATTTAGAGTCTTGTGTTTCGTGATCGCTGAATTGAAGGTTGCATGTTTGAGGCACCTTCATATTGGAGTAATTTATTTTACCAATACAGATATTTTATTGATACCCAGTGGACGCTCTAATATATGTTTTGTCCTGATGATGACCCTTTAATTAATTCCGGGTCGAAACGCCGTCGACGCCAATATGTGGCCGAAATGAAGAGGATACAATTTTTGTGATGTGTTTCTGTTTTGTTTTGAACCATGTTGTTGTATTTCCCTCAGCCACGTTTTGTTTGTTTACACATGTCACTGTCTTTAATTGTAACACTGTTTGTGTAACTTTGTGAGCGCCATTACTGTTTTATATATTTATAAAAAAAACTTTTTGGAAACAAATTTTATAAATTCAAAGTGATTCTATGTACATGGGTTATTGGGTGTTCCATTATATGGTTAGCACTAGTTGTTGATTCTTTCTCTTTTTCTTTCCTATTCAAAATGTTTTGAGGTTTCTCTCCCTCCCTTTTTTTGGGTTGCTGATTCGGTTTTATTTTTAATGTTGTACTTGAACCACCGTTTGGATTCCACCCTCATAAATAGTGACCCCTTACTCATTTTAGGGTGTGCCTCGAGTATGACCCATTTCAAGGTGTCTGATGTATGATGTTGGTGATCGAAGTGTGTACACATCTTTGTGGTCAGTCTGTGACACCTGATGTTACTCCGGTGTTCGGTAATACGTGTTTTCACCGCTCTTGTCGTCATGCCTATGTATCTAAGGTTACATGGGCATGTGATCAAATAAATACAATTGGGTGTGTTGCAGTTAGTGTGTGTTCGTGATTCACATTTAAATGTATTGGAAAATGTGATTTCCTTGGTTACTTCAGTCAGAGCACACACAGTATATGACCCACAGGGGTAATGTCCTTGACTGGTGGGAGATCCCAAAGTTGTCTTTGCGGGTTACTGACAGGAGGTTTTGGTCTGCTGTTGATCAGCATATTGTGAGAAGTTGGCCTGGTATATGCTGTTCACTAGTTAAAGTGGACACCTTGCACCAGTTCAATTCGACTCTTATGGTAGGTAGGTTTAAGACAACCTTTACAGAAAGCTATCCTAGTGGTAGCTGTGGAGAGCAGCCTTCAGGCTAAGTCTTGAAGGAATGTAAAGCAGCTTGTTTTACCACACAATCTCTTGAATCACCAAATGAAGACACCACACAGGTATATATATCAAATATATATGTATTTATTACTAAACAACTCTCTACTAATCTCTTGTGAGATTAGAAGTCAGGAACATATGCACAAATCAACGTTTCACAACAAATTGAGCACAAATATGGCTGGGGCCCTAGGGGCGTACCAGACCATATACTAAAAAAGAGACTTAAGAACAACGACTTGCAAAGGGACAAGGCCCAGGGCCTTCAGAAGTGCTGGGGACTCACGAAACCACCCAAGGCAGATAAGTAAAGGACCCACGGGGGACGCGTGCAGTGAGGGAACAGAGGCGCGGATCGCCGTAGACTTCAATGGGGCAAGTCGCGGTTGGAAATTAAGAGTTTAAGGGCACTTCGGGAGTAGCTACAAGCAAGTCACTTACAGGGTAAGTAGTTCTAGGGCCAACACCCACAGGAGCACCGTAGTGCTGGAGTTACCTCACCCAGGGAAGCCGGGTGCATAGGTGTCCTTTGGTGTCGGGTCGCGGCGTCGTTTTCAATGGGAGCCAATGAAGACTTGCTGCTTGTGAAGCCAGAAGAAGTGTCCGGTGGAATCCAAGCCTGGATTCGGAAGGAGGAAGACCTGAAAGCAGAGGGGACAGTGTTCAAAGTCACTTGGCAGTAACCCGGGGCAAGGAAGATGAATGCCCACCGTCGTCGACAGATTCAGGTCGTTCACGGGTGTCTTGACTCTTCGGCCACGAGGTCCAGGAGGCTTCGTGGACAACCAGGAGCTGGATTCAGCGTGTCCCACAAAGTCTGCAGCTGACTGCGGTGTCGGGGACCCGATTGGAGCCAACAAGCCTTGGTAGCAGCAAGTCTCGTGGAAAGAACAAAAAGTCAATGGTGCAGACCAGCAAGGTCTGGGGGACTCACCCAGCGAGGGTAAGTCAGGGCAGGCCTGGAGCAACCAGGGGAGCTCTTTGGATTTGTAGAAAAGTCTTCAGGGGACCCACAAGCTGGCTGGCAAGGGATCGCAAAGATGCCTCGGGAGGATTCCTTCAACAGGGGCCCACGGTCACTCGGGACTGGGTAGGCCTCTGATCTTGGGAGGAATCTCTGCTAGAGGCTGGGACCACACGTGGTCCAAAGTACAGGTTCGTAGAACGTCGTGAAGGGGTTGCACTCGAAAATAGTGTACGGTACCCAGGGACTGCGGTTCCTCGTCACTCGTGGGGTCCACTTGCCTCAGCTTCGCTGGGGACTCACGATGGCCTTGGAGAAGTCAGGAAATCCTCTTCCTGGGCTGCAGGGACTTCGGGCTCTGGCGGGAGCGGCGTAGTTTGCGACTGTCGTTGCAGTTTTTGGTGCCTGCCAAGCAGGGGAGTCACTCCTTGACTCCAAGGGAGATTCTTCAGTCTTCCAGAGGTAGTGGAAAGTCGAAGGTCCGGGATTCTTCTTTAGAGCGTCGTCCAGGGATATCTAGTTTGCAAGGTCAAGGGTTCCCTATCTTATACTAAAAGGAAGGGAGGGACTAGCTCTATGACCCCACCTATGGGAGGGTCAGGGAGTAGGTGGCTACACCCACTTCCCTTTGTCCAGTTTCGTGCCAGAGCAGGGGCAGGTAGCCCCTGAGCCGGTTTGAACTGGTGTATGCACAGAGGAGCCTTCTGCTCCCCCAGTGCAGGACTTCAAAGCACTCTAGGAGTGCACCCACCCAGCCCCAATACACTAAACCCTGTCTGGGAGGTGGTCACACCTCCCTGTGACAGGATACCTATTGTTGGGCCTCCTCCACTGCGAGTTTCGGTCATCAGCAGGAGGGCAGCCCAGTGTCTGTGACTGGTGGCATCCATTTTGTGATGCCAGGGCTCTTCAGGATTCTACCACGTTTCCACAGTAGGTACATGTCTATCCCTCTAGAAGGGTGGGATCATACTCCCACACCACTGGTGTGGGGGTATGATTCCAAGGTGTTTAACACCAAACACGACATGTTTTGATGCAGCCATTCCAAAGTTAGCATTAACCGCGAGGTTATAATACACAAGAGTATATGGTTTGACCGCATTCACAAACAGCCCCAGAGAATGGACTCTGAGAGCTGCAGAGGGGCCCTGCTCAGGCAGAGGCACCCTCTCACATAGAAACCAAGCACCCTGCCCTCAGGATTGATAGGGCCTGCCTTAGGGGTGACTGATAGGTTCCCTATATCTCCCCTGCACACACATTTAAACCTATGTCTCAGTGAGGGGTGCTAGCAATTCCTCACCCAGGCTGCAGTAGCAGGCCTGTGGTGTCAGATTTAGTCTGCTTCCCAGGGGTGGCATAATACATGCTTCAGCCCCTGGTAGGCCTGTGAAGTACCTATGCCCTTGGGACCTAAGGTACCATAGACTAGGGACTCATAAGGTACCACAGTATCCAATCACTAGTGCACCTAGTGTGCACTCCAAGTCGTTTAGAGAGAACAGAGAGGCTGGGGCCCTGATTGGCAGGGTCCCAGCCAGACTATAGCCAGAAACCAGTGTAAACATCAGAAAAAAAGTGGGGGCAACATAAGAGGCAGATCCTACTCTCCTACACAACCCCCCCCAAACGCAGGGACACTAAACTAACCTTGACCAGTTGAGTCTTCGTGCTCTAAGTGGAAATACATTGAGAGTCCATCTGCATTGGCATGTTGGGTCCCAGGCCTATGTTCCACTGTATAGTCCATCCCATGTAGGGAAATGGACCACCTTAAAAGTTTTGGGTTTTCACCTTTCATCTGTTTAAGCCATAGGAGGGGCTTGTGGTCAGTCTGAACTATGAAGTGAGTGCCAAACAAGTATGGCCTCAGCTTCTTCAGGGCCCACACCACAGCAAAGGCCTCCCTCTCTATAGCTGACCAACGTTTCTCTCTAGGGGTCAGCCTCCTGCTAATAAAAGCTACTGGCTGGTCTTGACCTTCATCATTCAGTTGAGACAGTACAGCTCCCACACCCAGCTCAGAAGCATCTGTGTGGACAATGAACTTTTTGGTGTAGTCTGGACTCTGTAAGATGGGGGCAGTGCACATGGCCTGCTTTAGGTCTTCAAATGCCTTCTGACAGCTAGCTGTCCACTGAACCTTTTTTGGCATTTTCTTTGAGGTCAGATCATTCAAGGGGGTCACTATAGATCCATATCCCTTCACAAACCTCCAATAGTACCCAGTCAGGCCTAAGAAGGCTCTCACCTGTGTCTGGGTGGTGGGAGCAACCCATTCCATTATGGTTTGGATTTTGCTCTTTAAAGGCTGAACCTGGCCTCCACCCACAAGGTGGCCCAGGTACACAACCTGACTCTGCCCTATCTGGCACTTAGTGGCCTTGATAGGGAGGCCTGCTTTCTGCAGAGCCTCCAAAACATTTCTGAGGTGGACCAGGTGATCCTGCCAGGAGGAACTAAAGACAGCAATATCATCTAGATAAGCTGAGCAATAAGTTTCCATCCCTGCCAGAACTTTGTTCACCAACCTCTGAAAAGTGGCAGGTGCATTTTTCAATCCAAAGGGCATCACCACAACGTGGTAGTGCCCACCAGGGGTCGAAAATGCTGTTTTGGCTTTTGCACCATCAGCTAACCTGATCTGCCAGTAGCCAGCTGTTAGGTCAAATGTACTCAGATATTTGGCTGAGGCCAAAGTATCAATCAGCTCATCTGCCCTTGGTATGGGATAGGCATCAGTCCTGGTGACTGCATTGAGGCCTCTGTAGTCTACACAAAACCTCATTTCTTTCTTACCACCCTGGGTATGAGGCTTGGGTACTAGGACTACTGGGCTAGCCCAAGGGCTATCTGAAGGCTCAATGACACCTAACTCCAACATTTTCTGGACTTCAGTCCTGATACAGTCCCTGACATGGTCAGGTTGCCGGTAGATTTTACTCTTGACAGGCAGACTGTCTCCAGTGTCCACCTCATGGGTGCACCAGGTAGTCTGACTAGGGGTCAGGCTAAACATATGTCTGTACTGCTGCAGAACTTGTCTGCACTCAGTTTGCTGATGGTCAGTGAGGCTGCTTGCCAAAGCAACACCATCGACTGACCCATCATCAGCGTTCTGTGAGAGCAGGTCAGGGAGAGGGTCACTCTCCTCCTCCTGTTCCTCATCAGTTGCCATGAGCAAGCCCATGTCAGCCCTGTCAACATATGGTTTCAATCTGTTGACATGGAGCACCCTCAGGGGGCTCCTGGGAGTTCCAAGATTCACCAGATAGGTGACTTCTCCCTTTTGCTCAACTATTGTATGGGGGCCACTCCATTTGTCTTGGAGGGCTGCTGGGGCCACAGGCTCCAACACCCACACTTTCTGTCCTGGCTGGTACACAGTCAGCACAGCCTTTTGGTCATGCCAAGCTTTTTGTAATTCTTGGCTGGCCTCCAGGTTTTTGGTTGCCTTCTTCATGTATTCGGCCATCCTGGAGCGGAGACCAAGTACATAGTCCATCACATCCTGTTTGAGAGGTAACTCCCAGCCCTCTTTTACCAAACATAATGGACCTCTTACAGGATGCCCAAACAGAAGCTCAAATGGGCTGTAACCAACCCCCTTCTGTGGAACCTCTCTGTATGCAAACAACAGGCAGGGAAGAAGAAGGTCTCATTTCCGCCTAAGCTTCTCTGGGAGTCCTTTAATCATTCCCTTAAGGGTTTTGTTGAAACGCTCAACCAACCCATTGCATTGTGGGTGATAGGGGGTGGTGAACTTATAAGTTACACCACACTCCTTCCACATTGCTTTCAAATATCCTGACATGAAGTTTGTTCCTCTGTCAGAGATGACCTCCTTTGGGAAACCCACTCTGGAGAAAACTCCAATGAGGGCTCTTGCCACCACAGGGGCTGTGGTGGTCCTCAGGGGAATTGCCTCTGGGTACCTGGTGGCATGATCCACTACCACCAGGATAAATCTGTGCCCAGATGCAGTTTGAGGGTCAAGGGGACCAACAATGTCAATCCCTACCCTTTCAAAGGGTACCCCCACCACAGGTAGTGGTATCAGGGGGGCCTTTGTGGTGCCACCTGCCTTGCCACTGGCTTGGCATGTGACACAGGAGCGACAAAACTCCTTTGTGTCCTCTGACATATGTGGCCAATGAAAATGTGGAACAAGCCTGTCCCAGGTCTTGTTTTGGCCCAAGTGACCTGCTAAAGGGATATCATATGCTAGGGTCAAGAGGAACCCCTAAACTTCTGAGGTATTACCAACCTCCTGGTGGCTCCAGGGGCTGGATCTCTACCCTCAGAATATAGGAGTCCCTCATCCCAATAAACTTTATGGGACCCACTAGCACTCCCAGCAGCCTCAGCAGCAGCCTGCTGTCTGAGGGGTTCAAGAGAGGGGCAGCACTGTTGCTCCTTACTCAGATCTTCCCTAGAAGGGCCCCCTGCCCCCAAGAACTCAACCTGATCAGGCTCAAGTCCCTCTGGGGCAGTTCCTTCTTCAGGATCTGCTCCTCCTCCCTCAAGAGGGGAATC
The DNA here is from genome assembly GCA_963921515.1 of Calotriton arnoldi. Classification (NCBI taxonomy): domain Eukaryota; kingdom Metazoa; phylum Chordata; class Amphibia; order Caudata; family Salamandridae; genus Calotriton; species Calotriton arnoldi. Next base: position 329,059 of record CAWUFW010008462.1, on the reverse strand, counting down.
AGTGATCTGAGACAGAGGGGAAGGCACTGCCTTACCCCTACTGCTCCTCTTCTTGGGAAGCATCTGGTCCATGGTTTCAGGATCCAGAGCTGGTTCAGTGTCATGTATTTTGGCCTGTGACCTGGTCACAGCAAATACCTCTGCAGGGATGCCCAACATCTCAGCATGAGTCCATAACTCTACTTCAGACCAGGCTGAAGTTTCTAGATCATTGCCCAATAGACATTCTACAGGGAGGTCTGCACTGACTACAATCTTCTTGAGGCCAGTTACCCCTCCCCAGGAGAAATTCACAACTGCCAGACTATGGTTGGTCCTGACATTGCTTGCATTGGTCACCTGGTACATTTCGCCCAGGATGATCTGTCCAGGGTCCACAAGATCCTCTGCCACCATGGTGACACTAGCACCTGTGTCCCTAAATGCCAAAGCCTGTTTGCCATTTATTACAGGCTGCTGTTTGTATTTGCCCAGATTACTGGGGCTCACCAGGAAGGACATGTCAATGTCTCCATCACAAATCAGCATTGGCTGAGTGGGTACTCTGACTAGGCCAGAGTCCACTTCAGAACCCAGGGTCAACCCTACTACACCCTTATTCTGAGTACCACCTCCACCAGTAGCTGAACTAGGGGGAACAGTTGCCTTAGGGGCAGGAGTGGTGGTGGTTTGGTCTTTGGACTTGTTACAATCAGAAGTCCAGTGCCCTTTCTGTTTACAGAATTTGCACCAGGGCTTCTTTTGGCCTTTTCCCTTGTTGGATTGTGACTCCCCACCAGATGCAGATTTTTGGGGCCCTTGTGAAGACTTCTGGTCTTTTGACTTATCCCCACTTTTCTCAGAGCCCTTAGAATTCTGCTTCTTTGTGTCACCCCCTTGGTTCTGGGTTTTCTGCCTCACCCTGGTTCTGACCCACTTGTCTGCCTTCTTTCCCAATTCTTGGGGAGAGGTCAGATCTGAGTCCACCAGGTATTGATGCAACAACTGGTTCTGGCAATTATTAAGGATCTGTTCTCTCATCATTAGATTATACAATCCCTTGAAATCAGTAACCCTACTGCCAACCAGCCAACCCTCCAGAGCCTTGGTTGCACAATCTACAAAGTCAGTCCAGTCCTGAGTCTGTGCCTTCTGGGTGTCTCTGAACTTCAACATGTACTGCTCAGTGGTTAAGCCAAACCCATCTATCAGTGCACTCTTCAGGACTTCATAGTCATCAGCATCCTCTTCTCTAACAGTGAGGAGCTTGTCTCTGCCTTTATCTGAAAAGGAGAGCCACAAGATTGCTGCCCACTGCTTTTGGGGGACCTGTTGTACTCTACAGGCTCTTTCCATAGCAGTTATCCACTTGTGGATATCATCCCCACTCTGGTAGGGAGGAACAACCTTGCTCAGGTTCCTATGGTCTGGAATATTTTCTCTGCCTCTAGGGACACTGTTGCTGCCACCAGGGGGTTCTAACCCCTCTTTTCTAGAAGCTCTCTGGAGCTCCAGGGCTTCTCTATCTAATGCCAACTGCTTGGTTTTGAGGGCAAATCTTGCTTCCTCATACTGCAGCAGTTTGTACATTCTGTCAGAGGAGGTCTCTCTTCTTGGGAAGTAGGAGTTCCTCTGGTAGACAGATTCTCTGCCAGAGTGATAGGAGTGGTCAGATTCCCTAGAAAGTGACCTAGGCCTCTCCTCCACTATGTCAGTTCTCTTAGGGAGAATTCCTCTGTCTTGTTCAGACCCCTTGGGACCTGGCCCTACAACCACAGAGTCTTGGTCATCCTGATGTCCATCATCTGACCCAGACACTGTAATTGACCCACTCACTGATTCAGACCCATTAGCTCCCAGAGCTAATCTAAGATCATCTGCTGTCAGCAGATCTATCAGGTGTAGTGTGGAGGGACTCTGTCCTATCTTCAGGTGCCTTGCAGCACACATGGCTTTCAAGTCAAAGAAAGTCATGTCCTTATACTGAGGCTGAGTGGATCCACTGGGTCCAACCCTTAAGGACATTCTAGTGTTGTGCAGTGTTGTACTACCTACACTAGTTTGTGGCCTACTGATACTAGCTTGAGCTGTAGAAAGGGTGTGCTATCCCTTGGCACACAGCTCTAAGTTCAGTAGAACTTATTGATACTAAGCTTGACTTTATATGTACCTTGAGTACCTGTAGTGGTTTTCAGTTAGTAATTCAAATAGAGATTTTTCTGGTAAAACAATAGCAAGCTGGAATCCCACACGCTGCCACCAATGTGAGAAGTTGGCCTGGTATATGCTGTTCACTAGTTAAAGTGGACACCTTGCACCAGTTCAATTCGACTCTTATGGTAGGTAGGTTTAAGACAACCTTTACAGAAAGCTATCCTAGTGGTAGCTGTGGAGAGCAGCCTTCAGGCTAAGTCTTGGAGGAATGTAAAGCAGCTTGTTTTACCACACAATCTCTTGATTCACCAAATGAAAAGACACCACACAGGTATATATATCAAATATATATGTATTTATTACTAAACAACTCTCTACTAATCTCTTGTGAGATTAGAAGTCAGGAACATATGCACAAATCAACGTTTCACAACAAACTGAGCACAAATATGGCTGGGGCCCTAGGGGCGTACCAGACCATATACTAAAAAAGAGACTTAAGAACAACGACTTGCAAAGGGACAAGGCCCAGGGCCTTCAGAAGTGCTGGGGCCTCACGAAACCACCCAAGGCAGGTAAGTAAAGGACCCACGGGGGACGCGTGCAGTGAGGGAACACAGGCGCGGATCGCCGTAGACTTCAATGGGGCAAGTCGCGGTTGGAAATTAAGAGTTTAAGGGCACTTCGGGAGTAGCTACAAGCAAGTCACTTACAGGGTAAGTAGTTCTAGGGCCAACACCCACAGGAGCACCATAGTGCTGGAGTTACCTCACCCAGGGAAGCCGGGTGCATAGGTGTCCTTTGGTGTCGGGTCGCGGCGTCGTTTTCAATGGGAGCCAATGAAGACTTGCGGCTTGTGAAGCCAGAAGAAGTGTCCGGTGGAATCCAAGCCTGGATTCGGAAGGAGGAAGACCTGAAAGCAGAGGGGACAGTGTTCAAAGTCACTTGGCAGTGACCCGGGGCAAGGAAGATGAATGCCCACCGTCATCGACAGATTCAGGTCGTTCACGGGTGTCTTGACTCTTCGGCCACGAGGTCCAGGAGGCGTCGAGGACGACCAGGAGCTGGATTCAATGTGTCCCACAAAGTCTGCAGCTGACTGCGGTGTCGGCGACCCGATTGGAGCCAACAAGCCTTGGTAGCAGCAAGTCTCGTGGAAAGAACAAAAAGTCAATGGTGCAGACCAGCAAGGTCTGGGGGACTCACCCAGCAAGGGTAAGTCAGGGCAGGCCTGGAGCAACCAGGGGAGCCCTTTGGATTTGTAGAAAAGTCTTCAGGGGACCCACAAGCCGGCTGGCAAGGGATTGCGAAGACGCCTCAGGAGGATTCCTTCAACAGGGGCCCACGGTCACTCGGGACAGGGTAGGCCTCTGATCTTGGGAGGGATCTCTGCTAGAGGCTGGGCCCACACGTGGTCCAAAGCACAGGTTCGTAGAACGTTGTGAAGGGGTTGTACTCAAAAATAGTGCACGGTACCCAGGGACTGCGGTTCCTCATCACTCGTGGGGTCCACTTGCCTCAGCTTCGCTGGGGACTCACGATGGCCTTGGGGAAGTCAGGAAATCCTCTTCCTGGGCTGCAGGGAGTTTGGGCTCCGGCGGGAGCGGCGTAGTTTGCGACCGTCGTTGCAGTTTTTGGTGCCTGCCAAGCAGGGGAGTCACTCCTTGACTCCAAGGGAGATTCTTCCGTCTTCCAGAGGTAGTGGAACATCGAAGGTCCTAGATTCTTCTTTAGAGCGTCGTCCAGGGATATCTAGTTTGCAAGGTCAAGGGTTCCCTATCTTATACTAAAAGGAAGGGAGGGACTAGCTCTATGACCTCACCTATGGGAGGGTCAGGGGAGTAGGTGGCTACACCCACTTCCCTTTGTCCAGTTTCGTGCCAGAGCAGGGGCAGGTAGCCCCTGAGCCGGTTTGAACTGGTGTATGCACAGAGGAGCCTTCTGCTCCCCCAGTGCAGGACTTCAAAGCACTCTAGGAGTGCACCCACCCAGCCCCAATACACTAAACCCTGTCTGGGAGGTGGTCACACCCCCCTGTGACAGGATACCTATTTTTGGGCCTCCTCCACTGCGAGTTTCGGTCATCAGCAGGAGGGCAGCCCAGTGTCTGTGACTGGTGGCATCCATTTTGTGATGCCAGGGCTCTTCAGGATTCTACCGCGTTTCCACAGTAGGTACATGTCTATCCCTCTAGAAGGGTGGGATCATACTCCCACACCAGGTACTGGTGTGGGGGTATGATTCCAAGGAAGTTTGACACCAAACACGACATGTTTTGATGCAGCCATTCCAAAGTTAGCATTAACCGCGAGGTTATAATGCACTTAAGAGTATATGGTTTGACCGCATTCACAAACAGCCCCAGAGAATGGACTCTGAGAGCTGCAGAGGGGCCCTGCTCAGGCAGAGGCACCCTCTCACATAGAAACCAAGCCCCCTGCCCTCAGGATTGATAGGGCCTGCCTTGGGGGTGACTGATAGGTTTAAATGTGTGTGCAGGGGAGATATAGGGAACCTATGTCTCAGTGAGGGGTGCTAGCACTTCCTCACCCAGGCTGCAGTAGCAGGCCTGTGGTGTCAGATTTAGTCTGCTTCCCAGGGGTGGCATAATACATGCTTCAGCCCCTGGTAGGCCTGTGAAGTACCTATGCCCTTGGGACCTAAGGTACCATAGACTAGGGACTCATAAGGTACCACAGTATCCAATCACTAGTGCACCTAGAGTGCACTCCAAGTCGTTTAGAGAGAACAGAGAGGCTGGGGCCCTGATTGGCAGGGTCCCAGCCAGACTATAGCCAGAAACCAGTGTAAACATCAGAAAAAAAGAGGGGGCAACATAAGAGGCAGATCCTACTCTCCTACACATATCTTTAAGGTTTTTTTGTGCGTTTGAATGCAAATCTTGGGGCTTCCAGATCTAGTGAGCCTGTTTTCAAAATACCCCAATGTTTTCTGACAATATTTCAAATTCTGTTTGAATCCGAGGTGTATGTCGTCACACAGGTAAGAGTCTCACTTTTTTTTTTTGTCTTGTTTCCAGTAAAGCCTCTTGGTTGTTGTTCCTAGCTCTTATGTTAGAGAGGGCGATGCTATGATGTGGATATTCTCGACTGCTCAAGTTGCTAGCTAGTCGGTCTGCCTAATTTTTGTAGTCCTCTAGGGAGCTGCAATTTCTTCTTAATCTTAGAAATTGGCCAAAAGGCAGATTCTCTTTTAGTGCTCTTGGGTGGTGGCTACTAAACAACAAAAGACTATTGCAGTCAGTCGGTTTTCTGTAGATGGTTGTACTCAGTAGACTGTCTTCAAGTCTTATTGTCAGGTCTAGGAACAGGATGCTGGTATGGGATATAGTACCCGTGAACCTTAAGTAAGAGTTCAGCGTGTTTATCCACCTACAGAATTCCTCACAGGTTACTCTTTCTCCCCTCCAGAAGATGAGAATATCGTCAATGAATCTCTTCCAGGGGGCGTGGCCAAGAGCGTCAAGATGGCGATCGCACCTTAGGAGTGCTCCGGACCCCTCCGTCATCCGCTCTTCAATCGCTCGCCATCGGGACCCCAGTAACCTGCTAGCTGTTCGCCTGCTTACCTGGGAGTCCGGAGGGTCCCTTTGAGGTGCTGCCTGGTGATCCGGGACGAGACGGGCGGCCCGAACTCCAGAGCCGGCCGCGAGGTCTTTTCAAAATGGTGGCCGCGGTTGATTTTGCCGGAGTCCTGCACGGCCTCAGGCCCTGAACGTTCTGCTCAGAGGGAGCCGATCCTGGAGATCTTCCGGTGCTGCCCGGTGGACCCCGTGACCCTGCCACCCCGCTGCTGACTGCCCGCCCGCCTCTGGTGCCCTGGTGCTTCTCGGAGGCCGCCTGCCTGCTCCGGTGCGGCCCCCCCTGCGGAGATTCCCGGGGCCTGTTCGGCCGCCGATCGGGCGGTGGAGAGCTGGTGTGCGCGTCTCCCCCCGAGAGGCCTGCGGCGTTGTATCACTGGAGCTGTGGCTGTCCTGGGACTCCGCTGCGGCCTTGCTCCGTTGTATGGTGGTGGCTGTGGGCACCTGGCGCTCCTCGGCCTCCCCAGTCCCTGGACTGGCGCTGAGTCCGGTGCGCGGCGGCCCCCCTTCGAAATCGGGCCTGGAGGCCTGGGGCCCTGAGACTTTTGTGACAAGGTGAGGGGGAGCTTGCCGGTGGCGATCGCCTGCGGGGGGTGCCTGCTTGAGGGTAAATCGGCCGATCGGGCGGCGGGTGGGGGCGGTTCCCCCCCTCACTGCTTGCTCCTGAGACCCGGTGGTGTCCAGCGTTTTGCATGATCCTGCATTGCGGGGGTACAGAGACGTGACCTGACTGAGGCGGTAGACCCCCCTGGGAGTTGCAGTGCGCTGGGGCCTCTCGACTGCCATTCCGGGCAGTGGCGTTCCTGCTGCGGTGCCACCACCCCCCTCGTGGACGGAGCTGTTTGGACGCTTGCCGGCCGCCTGCCTAGATCTCCGCCTGGTTGGGGCTCCACATGAGGCCTGAGTCTTGGGGCCTGGGGTACCCATACTGAGGGTTTGCAGAGCGGTGGGGCTCACGGTGCTGTCCGGCTCATCGGAGTGCGGGCCCGGGGGGTTGCAACTCGGCCGCCAATCGGGCGGTGGTGGACGGCCTCTGCACCGGTGTGGCCTTCCCCTCCTCTCTCTTGCTGCGGGGCGGTCCTGAGGCCCTGGATCGAGACGGTCCCCCGCGCTCTGCCTGCCGTTGAGCTGCGGTGCCTGGGCCTGGCGCTCTGGTGGGGCGCGAGGGGTGTATCGACTGCCGGTTCGGGCAGTGGGGACCCTGCCTGTGCAGGGTGTCCCTCCTGGACGGCCGGGTGTTGGGCGGTGGCGATCAGCTGCGGCCTCACCTGGTAGATCTCGGCCACTACATCGAGTGGCGGTGTCTTTGTGGCCTTGGCTTGCTCCAGTCCCTCCCAAGACTTTGCCTTGATCCCTCATCCTGACTCTGGTCTCTCCGCTCCGACGGACCCGGGGGTCCTGACCTGACACCACCCTTGCCCCCTGCGGATCAGTGCGCCTGAGGCTCTTCCCGTTGTCCGCGGAGGTCTCCTGCTGAGGGGATCGGCGGAGGTCGTGGAGCGGTGTGGCCTGGATGTGCCTTGGCCCCTCTTCTCCTCCCTAGCCATCATCCCTCCCCCGACCTGCCTGCCCGGCCGGAGCCCGCGCCGCTTTCTCTCCTTGTTCGACGGTAGCCATGGGCAGGGACAAGGCGCCCAAGACTCCCGCCACCCAAACCAAGATGGATCGGTTTACCACCACGGACACTGGGGCCGCTGGTGGTCCCGCGGACAAGGACACCCCTGCCGCGACAGACCTCTCTACCATTCTCCAGGTGATTCATGCATCGCAATCCTCGGTCAAGGGTAAGATTGCGGAAGTCCGAGTAGACATGACCCTGATCCGGCAGGACCTCCGCAATGCTACTGCCCAGATCACAGAAGCGGAGTCCCGCATATCTACCGTGGAGGACGACGTCCACCAGCTTAAGCTCCAGGTGACTCAACTCCAGTCCCACACGCAGGAGCTACATCGGCGGGCCGAAGATGCCGAAAACCGGTCCCGTCGCAACAACCTTCGCTTGGTTGGTTTTTCCGAAGGCGTGGAGCAGGGTCGGGCGGCGGACTTCGTGGAGCGCTGGCTACGTTCCTGGATGCCCGAGGGCTCTCTCTCTCCCCCTGGTTCGCGGTCGAGAGGGCACATCGTTCGCTTGCTCCCCGCCTGCAACCGGGCGCCCCTCCCAGACCAATCATCCTGCGGATTCTCAACTTCAAGGACCGAGACGCTATCTTGACCGAGTCTCGCAAGAAGCAGCCTCTTAAACATGAGAACCGGACGATTATGGTCTTTCCTGACTACACCAGAGGTCCAAAGCCAGCGTCGCTCCTTCGGGGAGGTCAAGCACAAACTACGCTCGCTTAACATCCAGTATAGGCTCCTCTTCCCGGCTCGTTTACGAGTGGTTTTCCACGACAAATCTCTTTTCTTTGACACGCCTGAGGAGGCATGGACTTGGGCAACGGAGGAACGTCCGCTGAGACTGAATGCCCAGAATTCAGCACCACCCAACGACAATGGAGGCGCCTGGCGGGACATGCCGGTCCTCCGACCAAGACGCAGACTCTCCGGTAGGCGCAGGGGCCAAAGGCGCGCGCGCTCGGACTCTCCGACGGACCCCTCACGGCGACTCACGCCCAAGCCACCTGGAGAAACCTCCCCTGCTAGGCGGCGCTCCGGCTCCTTAGGCCGCTCTGACCCCGGGTCCGCTTCACCCCGCCTATCTTTGCTGGACCTCCCGGACACTGAACTCTACCGCAGCCCGACGCTCCTCCCAGGGCCGGCTTGAGCTGCTTGCTGAACTGTTAACTTTTCCTTTCGTCTCTTCAGATGTTGGTTGGCGTCATCTGGTGCTGACACTCTGCCTAGCGACTAACTTGTCACCGATGGCTATAGATAGGAACATCCTGCTACGAGGAGGGGTCCTCCACGACTTTCCCGGTTTCCAAGCGTTTTAGTTTGGTTCTTTTTGCTTCACTGTTTATTGTTCGGGAGACAGATGCTTCCGTTCCTGAAGTGTAGGGTGGGGGGAGGGGGGGTTGGGGGAGGTTGGGGCTGCGGCCCTGGTTTGTTCTGTTTCTTAATTTTTTCTTTGTTTTTTTGCACCAGTCTCGTTTTCTTACATCTGGGTGATCGCATGCCACTCACTGCTATGACACCATGTCCACTAGCCCTAGGCGTAGTCTCACTTTCACGACCTCTGCCATACTGGCCGGCTGCCCGGCCCCTTATACAGCTTCCCCCTGTCCGGCGACTCTAGCGGGGCGTCATCGCTCCATATAATGTCCTGGAATGTTAATGGCCTACTAGATAAGATCAAGCGCGCAGCCGTCCTGCGATATGCCCAGCATCAAGCCGCAGACGTACTCCTGCTTCAAGAGACCCATTTGCTGGGCAATCATTGTCCCTTCCTGGCGCGGCATGCTATGGCGCAGTCTGGCACTCCGGATTTAGTAGGGGGTCAAGAGGGGTGGCTATTTTGGTGCGTCGCACTCTTCCTCTGGTGGCGCGTAAAGTGACGCACGGCCCTCAGGGTTGTTTTATTCTTCTGGAAGGGAACCTCGGAGATCGCCCCCTTAATCTACTAGCTGTCTATTCCCCTCCCACCCTGTTGGCTTCCACACTCCAGAGACTTACCTCAGAGGTAGCGGCATTGCCCCTGGGGCGGACCGTTGTAGGGGGTGATTTTAACGCAGTTATGGACCCCGGCCTTGACACCGCATCGCCCCCCTCCGCCTCCAGGACTGCCCAATCCGGCCTCCTCTCGACATGGGCTGCTAACCTGGGTCTCGGGGATGCCTGGAGACTTTGGTACCCGACAACGCGGCAATATACCCATACCTCGGCCTCTCACCACACGCACGCACGCATAGACTACGTGTTTCTGCCGGCCCAGGACTGCCGGGCGATTCAAACAATTTCTATCCTCCCCAGGGGCTTGTCGGACCATTCCCCGGTGATGCTACACATAGGTTGACTCCCCCCGTCCTCACGCCCAATTTGGCGACTCAACGCCTGGTTTTCCAGGATGAGGAGTTTAAGGACCAACTAGGTGCCGAGCTTCGCCGTTATTTCACCACTAATCAAGGTTCGGTGTCCTCCTCTCGCACCCTCTGGGAAGCCCACCATTCGAGGTTTCGCCAAGGGCCAACTCAAACTCACCCGCGCGACTCCCAGCTCACGCTTTTGGAAGCGCGGGCCGCCCAGCTCGAGACACTGCCCCCTGATGACAGAACTGATGCCCAAGACAGGAGACTCACGTTCCTAAGGGATGAAATCAGACAGACCTCCCTGGATGCTGCCAAATTGCTTTGGCGATCCTCCGTGGCCCGCGTGTATGGTTGGGGAGATAAAAACGGGAAGCTCCTCCACCGCCTTGCCACCTACCCTATGGCCAATCGTATAATACCGGAGATGGCTGACATGAACGGCGAGATTCATCGCGCTCCGATAGCGGTGGCCCAATGTTTTGCCACTTACTATGCTACCCTCTATTCGGCACGGACGCCTGGTCTTTCGCTCCCCGAGCTCCTCCGGTGGGAACGGTTCCCCCCTTCCGCGCCTTGGTGAACCCGAGGCGGAGGCACTGGACCTTCCGATCACTCCTGAGGAGGTGTCCGATGCCATATCCCACTTGGCGGCCGGCAAAACACCGGGCCCGGTCGGGCTCCCCCAAGAATTTTACGCGTTTTACCGAGACACCTTGGGCTCATCTCTCCTGGCGATGTACCCGTGAAGCGGTGGAATGTGGCTCTTTCCGCCCGGAGACGGACCTAGCCACCATTGTAGTGATCCCTAAGTCTCAGCCCCCCTTGAGCTGCTGCTCGGACTATCGTCCCATCTCGCTTATCAATACTGAGCTTAAGATCTTCGCCTCTGTCCTGGCCAACCGCATAAGACCGCACCTAGCTACTCTGATTCATCCAGACCAATGCGGCTTCATGCCCCTTCGAGGGACTAGACACTGTCTTAGACGCCTTCATCTCGCTCTTGCGAACCGGCACCTGCTGTCCCCCTACTTGTCTCTCCTTCTTGTAGATTTTGAGAAGGCTTTCGATTCGGTTGACTGGGGCTATTTGGAGGCAGTGTTGGAGCAGATGGGCTTTGGAATCACTTTCCGCAACCTGGTGAAGACTATCTCGGCGGCCCCGGGCGCAGGTCCTTGTCAATGGTGCTCTTTCTTGTCCCTTTCCCAGTAGCAGAGGTACGCGGCAGGGGTGCCCCCTCTCGCCGATCCCATTTGCTTTGGCAATGGAGCCCCTTGCCTGCCTTATTCGATCTGACCACTCCCTCACTGGATGGAGGTGGCCCGGCTTTGAGGAGGATAAGATCGCGCTCTACGCAGACGACGTACTGCTGTTTCTGGCAGACCCGGCTCAATCGGGGCCCAGATGCCTCCGAGCATTGGACCTCTTTGAGTGTACCTCCGGCCTCCGGCTAAACCCGGCCAAGTCCGTTTTGGTCCCCCTTCACTTGTCACGTGAATGCTTTGATTGGCAGTCGACGATTCCCCTTCGACAACAGTCCTTCAAGTACTTGGGGATCTGGGTGGCCCTTCTCCCCGACCTTGCATGGTCACTAAACGTTATTCCACTGGTCAAGCGGGTCCGCGCTGATCTCCTTAAATGGCGTGCGCTGCCCTTAAATCCCCTAGGCTTTCTTTACATGCTTCAAAATACACATCTTTCCTTTGCTAGCTCTTGGTTCCGTGAGATGGACGGACTGGCCACTAAGTTCTTATGGGGAGGGCGACGACCCAGGTTGGCCTTGGCCCAATGCCGAATCCCGCCTTTTGATGGTGGTCTTGGGATGACGAACCTCTCTCTCTATTATTTAGCGACCCGGCTCCTCACGGTCCACGATTGGTTTAACGGCGGCTGGTCCGACCCGGCGTACCGTCTGGAACTGCACACCCTAGGCATCTCCACTATTCAGGGGATGATGTATGGGGACGTTGTTCCCCAGGCTCTCCCTGAGGTCACACGCGGAGTGCTCCTGGCCTGGCGGGCCTCACTGCGTCATATCCGCTGGTCAGGCAAGCTTACCCAGTATACCCCCTTGTGGTGCGGCACCAGGCTCCGGGAGGTCGCTTCCTTGTCAGGGTTCCGGCCCTGGGACCTCATCGGGATCTCTCTGCTGGGCGATGTCTGGAGCGGTACCCATCTATGCTCCTTTCAGAACTTGCAGACCAGACACTCCCTCCACTCTCAATTTTGCCGATATTTGCAGCTGCGCCATGCCCTCCGCTCCTATATTTCGGATGGCACTTCCTTGCCTGAATATAGTCCACCCGAAGCTCAGGTCATGACCGGCGAATTGGGAAGGGGAGGGATCTCCCGCATTTACCGCTCACTCACCAACAACACCCCCAACTCCCTCTCTCAACTCCGGGACAAATGGGAGGGCTGGCTCGGGGCTCTGGAAGACGCTGACTGGAGAGACGCTCTGATGGCCCCTAGAACTATTGCGGTCTCAGCGAGGCTTCGGCTGGTCCAAGTATACTTCCTGCATGCTGCCCATCTTACACCGCTGCGTCTCTACCGCGCGGGGCTTCGGCCTTATGCCCTCTGTCCCCACTCCCCTGCAGATTTCTATCATATGGTATGGCTTTGCCCTGTGATACAGGGGTATTGGGAGTCCTTAATGGGAGAACTCACGGAGGTCCTGGGCTGGGAGGTTCCTCTTGATCCTACACGTGTTCTCCTGGGCATTACCGAGGGGCTGGATGGCAACAGGGCTGAGAAACTCTTCCTCAATACAGCACTGGTAGTAGCTAAGAGAGACATTGCAGCTCACTGGTTGAACACTGCTGCCCCCACGCTGGCGCAGAGGGGTGGACTGGTGTGCCGCGCAGGAACGGCCTCTGTATGTGGCCAGGGGATGCCCTAAGAAATTTCGCCGAATGTGGGGCAAATGGGTTGGGGTGATAGAAGACTAATTTGGATTGCTATGATCTCTAGATTGGAAGTGGATATGTCGATATTGGTCTTGTGTGTCTATTCTTTTATGCCACTGTGATGTGTTTTTGCCTTGGTTTTGTCTTTTACGATGTAGTCCTGAATGGTGCTGTTTTTCTTTGTTACATTTAAAATTCAATAAAATTGATTATCAAAAAAATGAATCTCTTCCAGAGGAGTAGATTGGGTCCTGTATGGGTTGGAGTTGTTAAAGATCAGTCTTTCCTCAAAAGCTGCCATATACAGACAGGCCACACTCTGGGCAAAGGTACTACCCATGGAAGAGCCCTGGGTTTGATGGTATAGTTCACCTTTGAACTCGAAAAAGTTTTCAGTAAGTGTGGCGCATTCCAACACGAAATGGCTGGGAGTAGGGGAGTCCCAATTCATGTTGCTGAAGGCATCCTCTATAACACTCAAGGTGGCCCTTTGAGGGATATTCGTATAGAGGGCCTCCACATCTAGGGTGACCAACAAATTGATGTCACTGGTATGTTGGGTCTCTTCAATCAGGCGTAAGACATCGGCAGTGTCTTTCAGAAAGGAGGGTGTATTTCTCACCAGTGGCTACAGAAAGTGGTCACAGAATTTTGAGAGCGGTTCTAGAAGGGAATTGATCCCCGAGACGATTGGTCTGCCTGGGATAGGGGTGGTGCCTTTATGGATCTTTGGTAAGATGTAAAAGTACGGCACCTTTGGATCCTTTTTGATGAGGAAATCTGCTTCCTTTTTACTTAACAACCCCTGGGTTTCTGCCGTGAAGACCATAGCTGTAATGGTCATGGTTAGACGCCCCGTGGGGTTGGTAGTAATCGGTGTATAGTACTGGCGGTTGCTCAATTGTCGGTAGCATTCCGTGTCATAGTCCGTGGTTGACATTATCACTGTAGCCCCTCCTTTGTCAGCTTGTTCAATAGTAATATTGGGGTCATTTGCTAGGGAATTGACAGCCATCAATTCCATAGTGGACAGGTGGCAGAAGTGGTTGGTGGTAGCACCCCTTGACAGGTCCTTCAGCACAGCTTGTTCAAAAGTAAGTACCTCATTTGGTACCATACTGCTGTTGAGAGTGAAAGTTGAAGGATTATGGAGCCCAGAATCGCTAGTTGTAGGTATGGTTTTGTCATGAAAGAAGGCTTTAAGTCTCACCTTACGAAAGAAATTCTGGATTTCACAGTTGTCACGGAACTTGTCTATCTTGGGTGTGGGTACATAACCCAGACCTTTCTGCAAGACCTTTTTTTCAATGTCCGTGAGTACTCTAGAAGAGAGATTGACATTCAATTTCTCTTCTTGGTTTGACTCCGTGTCTCCACCATATGTTGTTGTGGTTCTTGCCATTGTACTCTTTTTTGTGGATTCCCTCTTCTTCGCCCTCTTCCTCTGCCCCAACCTCTGTCTAAAAAAGGTGGGTTGTTACCTGGTGGGTAGAATTGAGGGGGGCCTTGTGGGAACATGGGGTACTGCCAGAAGGCGGGCCCCTGGTAAGTTGGCATGTGGAACCCTGAATATCCAGGGTGTGAGCCCCATCTCTGGTTGTTGCTCCCCCAACTTTCTGTGCTAGAGTCGCTGTTGGAGGAAGATCCTCTCCTTGAAGTATGGGATCCATCATCAGATGAGTTATTCATACCAGAGGGAGTGAAATCTGCTTTGAGGTACGGATATACTTTCTCTTTATCGAATTTGCGTATATCTTTTTGCAGTTTCGTGACTTTCTGCTTCATTAGGTACTCTTTATTCTCAGCAATTTCATTATTGATCTTTGTCAATTTAGTCTTGAAAGCAGAGATTTGGATGGTTGTCTTGAGTGCACCTTCAGCTATGCGGATCCTTACTAATAAGGCGTCGGCTATTCTCTTAGCAGTATTTATTATGAGAATCAGCCAGTCCCGAGTGCACTTCCATGCCACTAGGGACCACTCTTTTTTAAAAACTGCATCCTCCAGGAACAGGTGTGGGAAGTTATTCACCAGCAGGCCATTAGGGGCTATATTGGCTCTTAAATATTGAGTCATTAGTGCTCCATGCAGGGTGATTTTAACCCATTCACGTTTCATAGATGTCAGAGATTGCCAGTCTTCTGACTGATTGCAGGAGGCTGCACTGCTTTCAGCTCCAAGTAGTGATGGTGCTTTTAAAATTTCTGCCACCATTTCATCCCCGAAACTAAGACCTTGATTTTCCTCCATATTTCCTATTAGGAGCCTCGAGGTCACTGGTCAAAGTGGGGGTATGAAGACATGGGATTACGGGACTGTACAATAGGGCTTGGGAATGATGCGATTTGCGTTCCCCTCCTCTCAGTAACCCGCAAAGACAACTTTGGGATCTCCCGCCAGTCAAGGGACATTACCCCTGTGGGTCGTGCACTGTGTGTGCTCTGACTGAAGTAACCAAGGAAATCACATTTTCCAATACATTTAAATGTGAATTACGAACACACACTAACTGCAACACACCCAATTGTATTGACATGATCACATGCCCATGTAACCTTAGATACATAGGCATGACGACAAGAGCGGTGAAAACACGTATTACAGAACACCGGAGTAACATCAGGTGTCACAGACTGACCACAAAGATGTGTACACACTTCGATCACCAACATCATACACCAGACACCTTGAGATGGGTCATACTCGAGGTACACCCTAAAATGAGTAAGGGGTCACTATTTATGAAGGAGCAAAGATGGGTACACTGCCTCGCAACAGACAGGGAGGGGCTGAACGAAGAAATCCCCTGGAGTGAACTCAATCTTTAATATCTTAGGTTGAGTCGTACTCTCCACGAATGCTTTACCACTAAATACCTAAGGGTTCACTTTTTCATAATACACCAGTGAGCCTTTGTGATTGGGTCAGCTGTTTCGGTACACACCGCATCTAGCAGCAATTCAATTCTCCAGTAAAATCTAACCCAGTGTCCAACACACCCAATACAGTCGTTTTTGTGATTTAGGTACGAAGGGGTGGTTCGCATTCTGCATTTCCCCTCCCCCCCCTTAACACTAACCAATATGTGAATTTTTCACCCATTTTCCATGGAAATAGTAGTCAAAATGAGCCACTACGAGATGGCAGTGGTTTTTCCTAATAACTACCTCATTCAAGATGGCGGCCACACATTGCCACATACACTGAGTCCCTCTACTCCCATTCTAGTGTCAACCACCAGCGCGAGGCATTCGCCCCGCCCTCCCACGCTGAACTTTCGGGAATATGTAGGAGCACTCCACGCCAGCTCACTACCTCCCGGTCCCCGGCAGTGAGTGGGTAGCTCTGCTGGCTGAGTTGCGAAGAAGCAAACGCGAGTAAAAACCTTGATTCACTAAGGATCTGCATTGCTTCCTTCCATTCTGCTGCAACGAGTTAACACTCGGACCTCCTGTACTGCTTCTGTCACTCTCTCTTCTTTTTTACGTATCGACTCCTGTCGAACTTTCCTGATCGCAACTAACGCAATGCTCCTGATACAACGTAGACATTACGGGTGTAGCGTCACTTTGAATTTTAAACGATTGCCGCTCTTTCAACCACATTAGCTAGTCGCTTTGGAGCCTTGTGCCACACGGCAGTACCTTTAACCTAACTCGTGCCGGCCCCATAGCTTAAACAATCTTTTTAAAGGTTGTGACGCATAACAGACACTTCGGAATTCGGCTAACTCAGCATCTCCTACATATAAGTGCACTGCCTCACGGAGATTTAAAATTACTGCAGCGCTCGCTAAAGACATCACTTTCACGGTGATTCGAGCCCTGTACAATATAGCAGTGGCTTTAAATTAATAGACAGCACGTTTAACTTGCCTATATTTTACCTGCTGATCTTTAACCAGACATTCATTGATTGCTATGTCTTATGTTTACCCGCCAAAAAACCTTTACAACTGTTTGACAAATGATGTGTATGCTGCATTTTTCTTCCCTGAACCCCACCCAGGACACAAGGAAATTCCATGCGTCATACCTGCCAGGTCTCGATGTTATAAATTGCCAACCCAATTAGGGGGGGGGGGGGGGGAGTCATTTCTCTCTGCTACCAATTTTAGTTATGCAAGAGGCATTATACGATCCTATTATCAACACTCACTTGGCTCTCACCATGTTTTTTATTTTTAACACTCACCACTGTGTGTTTTGAGCATGGTATTCTTAAGGGGACATGTGTGCTTGATATCAGACTGTAATACAATCTTTGATGTTTAATAATTAGTATTTATCCCATTAGGTTGGTCATGATTATACAGGTACTACACTGAGTTTGTTTAGGATGGTTCATCAGGGAAATATCACCAGACAACCACCCTTGTGTAGATAGAATTATAGAATTATTCAATTGGTCCTGACGAATCCCCACTAGATCACACGACTGATAGGCGAGAAACATGTTGACCTTCTAACAGAGCGCCGAATCTGAGACATTACCTCAGAAGTGCGCCACCAAGTTTTTAATCAGGTTGGAAGGCCTATTGATTAAAATTGTTTTCTTTGGTACTTCCAGTTCCTGTTTTACTTTCTTTTGAATCACTAACTTCCACTCACTCCATCTTTAGGCCCCTCACCCCCACGGCACCATACGGCTAATTGGAATAAAAGATCTCCACCAAAGAGCCCCTCATAGGGTGCCCGTCAGGTATTGCAGCGCCGACCTGACGAAGAGCACGCCCTATGATGAAGCATGACACCGAGTCGGGTGTGTGAGGGCCCTAATTCCAACAGGAGGAACCCCCCGTTCCCCCAGTAACCCATGACCACATAAAACTCCCCTGTTTCCCCACAAACAGTTAGGAACTGCATACCCTTTGGATTGACCATAGATGGGGCACGTATGCTGGACCTTCTAAAAAAGCCCCCAGTCCCTCCTTGTTGAAGTATTTGGGTGGTGGGCCACTTTTTCTTCAAGTGGGCGGCCATTCAGGCGCACCAAAGGGACTTAGGGACCAATATGGGCTTTAACCACCGCCTTTTTCCTATTACATGGAAAGGAAAGGGGGGCATGTGTTGGAGAGAACTGTAACAGATCTTGAATGGTATGATGGTGGGAGGCAGGTGTCCGGATATTTTGATTTTACCCCTCTGGGAGAATGACCTGGTTAAAGCGCAAGAGGTATTGTTGATGAGGAACATGAAAGGGATTTGTCAATCATAAAGGAAAATTGGGCGGGATGCTGTGCCTTGTGGACTCAGTTTGTGCCAAGGAGAAATTGGAGAGGATCAGCTAAGCCTGCTGCTATTGATAGAGCAAGGCGGAAATTGAATAAAGAAAACGTCCCGTTTTTGTAGGGAGCTTGGTTTTGGGTGGATTTGCCACTCGGATATTAAATTTGAGGCCAGAGAGTTCTTTCAGGGAGATGAGGTACACTTGTCCAGGATTGGTATGGACCACTGTTTGTCGGAACTTAGAGAAGTCTTGGCCAGGACTTTAAATATTAGGCATTAGGACTTGGGCTACCAAGGACACTAAACGGAGGGCAGAAAAAGGCGGTAGTCCTTCCCACCTTTTTCAGGGTGGCGGGGCATGGAAAGTTTGCCAGGAGTTGGCAGAAGTTTGGTTGGTGTTGCCAGTTGATGAACCATGTTCAAGGGGAGGGTAGACAGGAAATTTAAGGTTCAGTTTAGGACATTTGGTTACTTACAGGTTCATACAGGCAGTCTTAGGATGTAGGGGTAATAGAAAGTTGGTAATGATGAAATGCACTACATTTAAAAGAGTTAGCTGCGGGGTGTGTATGTAGTGGGGAACTGTAGGTGTGGGTACATTGGTTAGCTCACTTGATATATAGTGAGGTTATAGTTTTGTAAGGCGTCTGACAGGAAATTTTGCAATGTGCACCTGGTTCAACAAAGCAGCCTTTTTTACACAATTTAGGTGGTCAGTTTTAAGTGCTGCACCCCTCCCTCCCAAGGGGGGTTTGGGGGGCAGCCCACCACTGGGAGGTCTGCCCCTTGGGCAGATTGGGAGGGTGGTGCAGTCCAGCAACTGCCATTTTGTATTGGGCTACATGTGTAGGCCAATATAGCCCCATGATTATTTAAGGGGTGATTTTGGGCTCCTGCCACCATTTTAGGTTCAGGTGACCTGGTGGCAGGGAAAGATTGATGCTGTTTTTAGGTCGAGCCTAGAGGTAGCGCGCATGCGCTGCTCTGCGAGGCATTTTATAATATGTATGTTGAGATAAAACACACCCACGACAGCCCGCCGCTTTTAATAGGCTGCTTAGTCTGCCTTCACTAATTTCACATTGTTGGTTGGTGTCTATTACACATTTGTCCCGCCTTGTGGGTGTTCCGTTCCCGCCCTGGCGTCCGCCCCAGCTACACCGATCCTTACGATATGGCCCATATGTTCTCATGACCTGCACTACTTTTCTTTACTGCTCTCTCCGCTGGCTGGCACACGGCGTCTTGTTCTGCTGGCTTCCCTTCCAGAAGCTCACACACTGCAGCAGGCCAGAGGCTTGCCTTGTAGGGATTGGAGCACTAACTGCTCCTTTATATATATATATATTTTCTTTACAAAAGGCACAGCCTCACTGAGCGCTTTAAGTCGCTCTGCTCCTCCGTTGCCTCTCGGGCTCTGCTGGCGGGGCCATTGGAGGAGGGGGCAGGGTGGAGCCAGGGACGCTGTCTCTCCTTTATTCTCGGAGATATCATGCAGCTGAAAGCAGCCCCGTCCTCCGTTCTGTTAAGCCTTTACAGAGGCATCAGAAGTAGACCGGCTGGCTGAGACCCTCTTGGTTACTCAGCGAGTCCGTTTCATTTTTGCAACATTTCTTCCGTCAACCTGTTAATTCATAAATGCATGAAGGAAGACAGGGGGAAGGTAAGATTCTTCCTGTTTCTCTTGCCAAGTCATGGGCCGGACATTGGAGGAGGGGGGAGGGGTAGAGCTGGTCGCTCTGCGGGCTTGTTTTTCGCTGACATAACATTAGAACCAAGAAGAATTTTACCTTCCACCTTGTCTTCATGCATTTACGAATTAACAGGCTGACAGACGAAATGTTGCAAAAATGAAACAGACTCGCTGAGTAACCAAGAGTGTCTCAGCCAGCAGGTCTGCTTCTGACGCCTCTGGAAACTTTGAAGGCAGCTCTAATCACTGTGCCTCCTGCAGAGCCCGGAACTTCCACAGTAATTATCTGCAGAGTGCAGGAAGCACGAGTCATCCACAAAGCACTGTCAGGGAAGCCGTAAACAAAAATAAACATTCTTAGTTAAGTGCCAGGACAAAAAGTAACAACCAGCATTTGCAATGCAACAGGTCTCGCATTTACACGAGTTTCGGCTAGTGGCATTGTAAATGACAATGCCTTTTATTTATGTTTTGGTTTTTGAAACATAAATAAAACGCATTGTCATTTACAATGCCAATAGCTTAAACTTGCGTAAATGCGAGACCTATTGCATTGCAAATGCTTGTTCCAAGTCCGCCCGTACATTTATATTTGGCTTGCTGGGGTGTCTGTTAGAGGGTTGTCTTTTCTTTAGGGCTCCATTGTTGAGACAGGTGCGCAGGGCTTAATTGTGTACATTGTTGCTTGGAACAGGTGCTCCGCAGTAGCATGGAAAGATTGCCAGGAGTTGGCAGAAGTTTGGTTGGCGTTGCCAGTTGGTGAAACATGTGCAAGGGGAGGGTAGAAAAGTAGTTTAAGGTTCAATCTGGGACATTTGGTTACTTACAGGTTCATACAGGCAGTGTTAGGATGTAGGGGTATAGCAAGTTGGGATTGTTGAAATGCACTACATTTAAAGGAGTTAGCTGCATGGTGGGCATGGGTGGGGACCGTAGGGGTGGAGACTTTGGTTAGTTTACTTGATGTATAGCGAGGTTATAGTTTTGAAAGGTGGTTTGCCAGGAAATTGTGATGTGCACCTGTTTCAATAAAGTGGCCTTTTTCACACAATTTAAGTGGTCACTTTTATGTGCTGCACTCCTCCCTCTCAAGCTGATTCATGCAGCTCTGTCCGTCAGACACCGATGCAGACTGAGCTGTGGAGCCAGTTCCGTAGCTGGTAGTTGAAGTTGCCGGAGCCAGGTGGACTGCCATAGGGTGATGCAAGGCCAGGCAGGAACCTAGCAATCCGTCAACTGCTTACGGGGAATGCCTGAGCCTGGTGGAGCAAGGCACAGAAGGGAATTGGCAATACGAATTCACTAGGCAACAAGTTGGTCAGATACGAATGTATTCAGACCTAAACTGAAAACATGATGAGAAAACTACTTAATGTACCAGTCAGAAGTAGAAATATATCTCTCTTTATTATTTATGCAAAAATATTTAAAAAGGTGGCAAAGTATCAAATAACAGTCTTACACATTTATTTTAACTACAATAAATGATTATGTTGCTGGCTATTACCATGGCCTATAGGCCTAAGGGTAATTTTTGTGCTCTCAAGATGGTCCTATAAACTTAAACTCCAGTTACTATACAGTACAATGTTCAATACACTATGAAGCATTTCACAGAACATGGACACAATACCTGCAAACAAATGCTTTGCCACACTGGAAAAACAGGATTATATACATATATTCTAAATATAAAAAATGTGGAGCTGATTCTCGGAGGTATCGACGCGCATTTCGGCGAGCGTGCCGCCTTCGTCAGGAAACCACATTAAACATATCTATAAAAGTAAAATACGAGGTACATTAAGTGAAACACATCTCAAAAGAAGACATAAGTTTAATGGTGCAACGACACCGAAATATAAAACTCAGATTCCGACACAGCCCAGTCTGTGATCTAAGCAGGGAAAGAGTGATATTATAGAAAGAAGATTTTTTTTTTTTAAAGAAATAGCGAGAGATTTAAAAACTTATTTATGTCTGAGCTGAAGATAGATGTGACATTTGCATATCACCCACAGCCAGAGAGACACAAGAACACCAGTGACCTGTATAGTAAATATCGTGGCAATGCTTACCAAGAGTGAAAGAAAGGGGAGGTTGATTACTTCATGAACCTGCCTAAGGGACGTATGATGGTCCAAATTGGAGCTAAAATAAAGATAAGTAGCAATGAGTGGGTAAAGAGTTATCCAAAAGTAAACAGTAATTAGCTCAAAAAATATATAGCCTGAAACAGGGTCTGTCTTTAATACCCGTTAGTATGCTCTATAAATGATCCTTAGGGGCCGAATCCGCATTCTTGGAAGCAGTCCCTAAAACCACAGAGCAGGTTGTGAACATCAAACTAAGATAATAAGAATACTAAAGATAGTCTGAATGTGTCAAGAGACTGACTTGTAGATGCAGTTAAAAAATACCTTTGGGTTGAAATTGATCTGGCTGACTGGTAGGTGCACCAAATGTTTCAGATCGGGCATGTATTAAGCTGTCAACAATATCTCATATTCGAGCACGCAATAGTCATGCCGGAGTGAAGTCTTGGGGGGACTTGTCGTCATGGAGCCAAGGCAGAGACCTGTCCCTTGAAATAAGGTGATAAAAAGGAAAAACAGAACATCAAGCGGAGTATGAGGTTCTGTTATAATTAGTAATGGCGCACATATAACTACTGCTTGATTAGTGAGAAAAGACACAGAAGGGAACGGCACTTTTATGATTGCTGCGCCAGCCCCGTTCGGTCCATTTGCCCATTCTTCCTTAAGCTCATGTGACTGCTCCTGGTCAAACCCCACTTCCGCCCATCATCCAGGGTGGTCGAAGATGAGTGGAATCTGCTCTCTTCCACCCAAGGTTCCAAAGGGATTTTGTGCTCCCACAGAGAGCGATGTGCAGTGGTGACGAGTGCCTAGTGGCGTTAGCTGCCACAGGCAAGGGTGGGTTCTGGGTGCACTTAGATGGTCAGGCTAGGTCCCAGTGTGGCTTGTGTTCCTCAGTGCCCCTCACCCCCCTCCTACTCTGCCCCATTGCTTTTCCGGGGAGGGCAGCATCTTCCCCATTATTAGAGCAGTTCCTTTGACGTGGCTCAGCGGCACCAGTTTATGACTTGAGAGCTTTTTTAAAGGAGAACTGACTATAACTTATAATAAGTGAAGTGGAACCCTATCTTGACCTTCCCCAAATTTATTATTGATGGAATGCGTTTTTGTTTATATTGTTTTTATTGGCATTTACTAATAATAAACAACACAACAACAGTCTTCTGGTTTGAAGAGTAGCCACATACTGCACCTATCTTATCCACATACATTTTACATGTGGTAATTCCAACAGTATCACATTAAGAATAGGACCCATAGGGAGCGAGTGCTCTGAGACCCTAGGCAAGATGGCGGCTGCGTGAGGTTCTGCAGTTCACCACCCATCCGAGACTCCAGGGAAACTCCGAGGGGACATCAGCTAAAATGTATTAAATGGCCAGAAACTGTCTACTGTATGGTCTGAGGCAACTGCTGGGGCGATCGCAAGGCAAAACGAGCGCATTTGCGTACCTGCTGATCCGGACTGCCGTGAGGATACTGTCGGGTGCAGGCAGCCACGGTCGCCAACCCCGCCGCATCAGTATGCCGCCGAAAGTCCTCAAACCCCCACGGGACCGTGGAGGCAGCGGAGCAACAGGCAACGGAGCGGGAGCTGCCGGGAGTCAGCGCGGCCCCCCAGTGACTCGCAAGGCTCCAAGCGGGAAGAAGGGAGGAGACGCTACTCCCGCGGCAGCAGGAAGTGCGGAGGCGGTCCTCAGGAAATCTAAAACAAAGGAGCAGCGTCCAGGCGAGGAGGCGGGCGCTGCCTCTGACAAGCAACCAGTGATTCCAGGAATGTTTACCGGTCAAGGGAAAGTCCAGGAGAAAGGCAAATCTCTCGCCGAAGCCGTGGAGAGTAATAATGAGGAAACTCCAGTGACGGCAGCAAGCGGTGAGGGTCTTACACCCCTGGCTATTGTAAGTACGGGACTAGTGCCCTTGGCACCCACATGTTCAGACAAATCTATAATTTTACAGGGGGAACCCCAGTTGTTGGTGGCTGACGCCGTGATGGGGGAACAGGGGAATAAGGAACTAGAACAGGCCACCAATGTAGGTTTATCTGCCAACCCCAGACCCACTCTGACGCAGTATCTGACTGCAGGGACCCCTGAAGGAGGTGACAAGTTCTACTCCCTCAATGAGGACTCTGAGCCATCCAATGTTAGTGCAAGTGGGGATGAAGTATCTATGCCAGAGGAATCGGAGGTGGACTCAGACAGCGGTCATTCCAATCTCAATACACAAAAGCGTATCTCCATTCAGAGGCGCCGGAACAGAAATAAAGGGGGAGGGGGCAAAATGCTGTGCGCAAGGCTATCGGATTCCGATCAAAGTCAATCTGAACAATTAAAATGGGATTACTCCGCTACGCATTTCGAAACTGATAACGGGCTGACACCAGATGCTGGCGCTCAAGGGGAAAATAACATATCTACCCTAACGAAGTCCACTTCTGAGGTTCCCCCCTCGATGGATCTTATATATTTTACTCTCAAGCAAATACAATCTGAGGCTCGACAGGAGCACAAGAGGGCACACCATGCAACTAAGCTGATACAAGGGGCCATCCGGAAAATCAATAAAACTTGTATAGAAATTGCCGAAAGAACAACGGTATTGGAACAGCGAGTGGGGATTCTAGAGGCAGGAGCTGAGAGTGTAGCCCAACAAGTGACTTCAAATGAATCGAGGATGACGGATGTCATGTGGAAGCTCGAAGATTTCGAAAACCGCCAGAGGCGCAACAATCTAAGACTTTTGGGCATTCCGGAAAATGCGGAAGGCGAAGACATCAGAGGGTTTGTGCTGCGATTGCTGAAGGGCGGCTTTCCTGAACTGTCACATTGGGATTGGGATATAGAAGTACAGCGTGTACATCGGTTTCCACTCATGTTGAAGAAAAGGAAGGGGCAGGTGGGAGGGGACGACAAACCCAGAGCTGTATTAATCTTTTTTGGCAACTTTTTGCTACGACAAGCAATCTTTGACAAAGCACGCCCTGAAGCAAGGCGCTCGGCGGAGGGCCACTCCTTTTTTGTCAGGCCGGACTTCTGCCATTCTACGGTGGAAAGGAGGTGGAGGTTATGCCAGCTCATCACTCCCTTCCAAAAGGTTGGCTGCGAGGTGTATCTGCTGAGTCCTGCTCGCCTTAAGGTCATCTACCGGGGGAATACAAAGGTCTTTTCATCTGAGATACAAGCACAGGATTTTCTACGGGAGATATCAGGAGCCGCAGGCCATAAGGATGTACTAGGCTGATGTACTCGGACAATAACTATATGTAGTCTTTTGTTGTGTATATAGTGGAGCTTGATGGGTGGTGGTGGGAAGCAGCATCATGCAGGAGGCATCACAAGGGTCTTCGGACCTTTTTTGCCGCAAGGTAGGGTGTGGGGGAGGGAGGGAGGGAGGGTAAGGACTCTTTTGGGGGCACGGCTGGTCCATCGGGTTGAAGTATATGTAATGGCATGGAGATTATATGGAATGATAGGCAAATTTTCATCTAGGACAATTGAGAATGTAGTAAATGACAAGAGTTAAGCTAAGAATAGCATCGGTTAATATATGTGGGTTGAATTGTCCGCGCAAAAAACGCAGGGTCAATGAAGATATCCAGCATTTGAATGCGGATATAGTATGTCTACAAGAGACACATATCGAAGCAGGGAGACAAAAGGTGGCAGAATTAGCAGGGTATCAGCTAGTTTCCTTCACAACTCAAGGCACACGCACAAAAGGGGTAGCCATTATGGCTCGCAGAAAAAGGTTTAATTTCTTACGCTCTAAGGCAGATCACCTGGGCAGATGGGTCCTCACTGTATGTAATGGGGATAATTACTCCTTTACGCTTTGCTCAATTTACGGGTCAGTCCTCGATGATCCAGCTCTTTTTAACTGGTTGAATATGGAACATGTTGGGTGGCCATTGCCTTTAATTATCTGTGGCGACTTTAATTTAAATTTGAGAGCTAATACGATGAAGCTCGGGACTAGCATATATAGAGGACGTAAACCCAAAGTCTTTAAGGCTCTGCTGAATTTATGCTTGACTCATGGACTTATTGATGCTTGGGCCTCGCAAGAACCCAATGACTATGGCTTTACCTTCTTTTCAGCACCACATCAGACACATGCTAGGCTGGATTATTTCTTTGTGTCTCAGGGTCTCTCTACTAACTGCCGGATCTTCAAATTTCCTAGGGTCATGTCTGATCACAATCCGCTAGTCCTAGAGATCCCACTTCAGGCCTTAAAGAAGGAGGTACCGCGGTGGACCTTTGATAGAGCACTCCTCTATGATCAAGAGTACTTGGCACATATGAAAGTATGGATTGCTAGATTTATATCCGATAACAGGGGTAGCACCCGGGTGGATATCGTATGGGACGCTCTGAAAGCTGGGATAAGGGGGGAAACTTCAAGGTATGGCTGGCGGTCTCAGAAAGTGGGTAAAATCTACCTACAGGAACTCTATGATAAATTAGGCGACGCAGAGACGCAATTGGTTGAAGCCATTATGAATGGTGGTGATGTGGGCCAGGTACAAACTCGGGTCGCATTAGCCAAATCCAAAATTCTTGAAGTCTCAACAAAGAAAGCGGCAGGGAAATACGCAGCATGGAGATCCAAAATGTATGAATGCAGTGAGAAAGTGGGACATTTGCTAGCGGTACGCACTAGACAAAGGGTGACACAGGGAGCAATCCTCGCAATCAATGATCCTCAAGCTGGGTTAGTCTCTGAGGCCGCAGGCATTAGGGCTGCTTTCCAGCGTTTTTACCAACTACTCTATACTGAGGAAACTATGGGAAGTGATGAGGAAATTTGGGATTATCTAGCAGAGCTTCCAGGAGAAAGGCTAACTAGGGAGGAAAGAGAAGCATTAGAGGTACCCATTACGGCTGAAGAGGTAGCAGATGTCATCAGCTCCTTGGCCAACGGGAAGGCAGCGGGCACTGATTTTATCCCAGGGGAATTCTATAAAAAATTGGCTCCCTGCTTACTCGAAATTATGGTTGAAGTTTTTCTAAAAGCCCAGTCTGGTCAGAGGGCACCTGAGTCATGGGGATCGGCCAACATTGTGGTTTTCCCCAAAAAAGGGAAGTCGGTCAAGGAGCTCGGGTCTTATCGGCCTATAACGCTAATTAATAGCGATGTAAAGGTTTATGCCAAGATTCTGGCAAATCGGTTAGCCACAGTGATTAAAAAATTGGTTTCTCCCACCCAACATGGGTTTGTTCCGGGTAGGAGCACAATCGATCATATTCAGAGAGTGATTGCTCTCTTTGATGCGGCAGAGATTACGGGAGACCCTATCGGGCTAATCCTGCTAGATGCGGAGAAAGCCTTTGATAGGGTCTCCTGGCCGTTTTTATGGGCAACTCTTGAGAGCAGAGGGTTTAGTACTGGTTTCTCTTTATCCCTTATTTCCTCCCTTTACCTTTCCCCGCCGCTGCTGCCCCAGCGGCCCCTCCCCCCCCCCCAGCGCGACCGGCCCAATCCAGCTCCCCTCCCCGCTCCCGCCTCCCAGCTGTCCAGCCCTCCCCGACCCGTACTTAATGGCGGCCACTGCGGGGACAGGCGAGCAAGACCACTGACTCATTGTCAGTGAAATTGCTCTCCCACCCTCGCAGCTCCACCATTAAGTGAGGCCTGCCCCTGCACTCTCGAGTGTTGGTGATCGAGGCCCTCCTCCACCCGCAGGTTTCCCTGTGCCTCATCCCTGGTGGTCCAGTGGACCTCTGTCTCCTTCCTCTCACTCTGCTCTTTCACTCGTTTTCACTCGTTTTTCTACCCTTTTTATCTTTCACCTTTCTGCACTTTTCTGCATCTCTGCTCTTTTGTGCCTTATTTCTGCTCATTTTCCCTTTCTCTCGCTCTGCTCTTTCACTCGTTTTCACTCGTTTTTCTACCCTTTTTATCTTTCACCTTTCTGCACTTTTCTGCATCTCTGCTCTTTTGTGCCTTATTTCTGCTTATTTTCCCTTTTTTCTTTATCCCTTATTTCCTCCCTTTACCTTTCCCCGCCGCTGCTGCCCCGCGGCCCCTCCCCCCCCAGCGCGACCGGCCCAATCCAGCTCCCCTCCCCGCTCCCGCCTCCCAGCTGTCCAGCCCTCCCCGACCCCTACTTAATGGCGGCCACTGCGGGGACAGGCGAGCAAGACCACTGACTCATTGTCAGTGAAATTGCTCCCCCACCCTCGCAGCTCCACCATTAAGTGAGGCCTGCCCCTGCAATCTTGAGTGTTTGTGATCGAGGCCCTCCTCCACCCGCAGGTTTCCCTGCGCCTCATCCCTGGTGGCGTTGCGTCCCACCCGAAGGGCACCAAAGGAACACTGCATAAGCGCGCTAGAGCGCGAAATCCATAACAAAAAACTACAAATCCCATGAGCCTTGGCGGTTCTGACGTCAGTGACGTCAGCACGCGCCTGAGGCGTTTCCTTCAAAGAACTCCCGGGGCATCGGAGAGACGCCGCTTACTTTTCCCTTGAGGAGCCATCGCTGTGAAGAAGAAGGAGGCTGGTAAGGGTGCTTCGCGCACCAAAACCTTCTACTGTTTCTAGGTCACAGGCTGTGAGCTCATTTCCCTGTGGTGGCGATTGTGGGGGCATTAGCGCTGCTTCATTCGGTTGCTCCGTTGGCGGAACCATATACAAGTTCCTTGCGGAGCAACTCAGCAGCAGAGCCTCTTTTCCGGTGTTTGCGCATTATCGAAGAAACCCGTCTGGAATCTTAAAGGGTAGGGGCTTTCTTTGAAATACGCTAACTAGCAGGCTACAAAGGATTCTGGGCAAGCGAGTCCAGATACGTTTTCCCGCGTTGGCGAACCAACATCGGTTCATGCGGGAAAAATGTTCCTTCCTTTAATAGCCCTGATCAGGTGACTTTGTCATTTATTAGAAGGAACGCTCAGTTGCCTTCAGTTTTACTGCCCGGAGCATTGGGCACTTTCTTCATGTTTATGTTGTACTCCAAGAGTGGTGTTTAACTCTTCCTCAAAAGGGGGCGCATACATAAGAGAGTGAGACTGTTCTGAGCACTCCTTGTGCATTGTGAATATATCCATGTGACTTCAGGCCTCTGTTCAAGACGGATTGAGACAGAGGGCCGGATTTTGATTCCAGATTTATCTGGTGTGCATACAACAGTGGTCAATTGAGTCATGTATGTTTCTTTATGTGTCCAGAAGCAGGGGTACAGAGAGTGAGCAGGAGGACGGCTCTTCCGCACCCCTGTCTCAGCAAAACGGATTGACTATTTGGTATGTTATACTAATCCTCTGTGAACCCTCAGATATTGATGTTATGTGATGCTGAGAAACTTGCTGATTGTTATGTTTCACCTCCAGATCTAGCTGAAAACCACTACCCGCCATATATGAATCGCAGAGTAGAAGAGAAGGTTTTCTTTCTTTACAGGTACAGCTCTTAAGTGTTCTATACACCGTCCAAGAGGGTCAGGGTAGGAAAGGAAGAAGCTATAGGTTATCTTGTTGTTTATACCTGTCTTGTTCTTTTTTCAGGTCTCCCTCCCTGCTGTCCCCTTCCTTCCCTTCCCCCGCTTGACCACTCCATTGAGTCTGTGTAATTGCGTTCAGACTGTGGTGGTGTCGAGAGGTGGACCATTCGAGCAACGTACGATCCTGAGGAGTCTCGGCCACGACAGGTGGTCCAGAGGACCTCTGTCTCCTTCCTCTCACTCTGCTCTTTCACTCGTTTTTCTACCCTTTTTATCTTTCTGCACTTTTCTGCATCTCTGCTCTTTTGTGCCTTATTTCTGCTCATTTTCCCTTTCTCTCGCTCTGCTCTTTCACTTGTTTTCACTCGTTTTTCTACCCTCTTTTATCTTTCACCTTTCTGCACTTTTCTGCTTCTCTGCTCTTTTGTGCCTTATTTCTGCTTATTTTCCCTTTTCTCTTTATCCCTTATTTCCTCCCTTTACCTTTCCCCGCCGCTGCTGCCCCCGCGGCCCCTCCCCCCCAGCGCGACTGGCCCAATTCAGCTCCCCTCCCCCGCCTCCCAGCTGTCCAGCCCTCCCCGACCCCTACTTAATGGCGGCCACTGCGGGGACAGGCGAGCAAGACCACCGACTCATTGTCAGTGAAATTTCTCTCCCACCCTCGCAGCTCCACCATTAAGTGAGGCCTGCCCCTGCACTCTCGAGTGTTGGTGATCGAGGCCCTCCTCCACCCGCAGGTTTCCCTGCGCCTCATCCCTGGTGGTCCAGTGGACCTCTGTCTCCTTCCTCTCACTCTGCTCTTTCACTCGTTTTCACTCGTTTTTCTACCCTTTTTATCTTTCACCTTTCTGCACTTTTCTGCATCTCTGCTCTTTTGTGCCTTATTTCTGCTCATTTTCCCTTTCTCTCGCTCTGCTCTTTCACTCGTTTTCACTCGTTTTTCTACCCTTTTTATCTTTCACCTTTCTGCACTTTTCTGCATCTCTGCTCGTGTGCCTTATTTCTGCTTATTTTCCCTTTTCTCTTTATCCCTTATTTCCTCCCTTTACCTTTCCCCGCCGCTGCTGCCCCCGCGGCCCCTCCCCCCCCAGCGCGACCGGCCCAATCCAGCTCCCCTCCCCGCTCCCGCCTCCCAGCCCTCCCCGACCCCTACTTAATGGCGGCCACTGCGCGGCCGAGCCGCTGGTGCACCGAAGGCGCATTAAAGGCCAGCCCGTCTGCGCCCGTTTGCGACCCGTCCGCGACCAGCGCCAGGAACCCTGGACCTCCGCCCCGCCAACGCTACAACCCAGCAGCACTCCACGCACTCAACCCAGGCCGCAACAACAACTGCAAGCTAGCATCACCAGCCGACACCCACGGACCCTTCAGCTGTCACCGCTGCCGGCACACCTGCAGCACCGCCAAGAACACGGATCCAGCACAACCCGCCCACAAGAACACAACCGAACCGAAGACCCTGCAATGCATCCTCCTCAACGTCCGATCCCTCCACAAACACGCCACAGAAATCTGGGACCTCCTCGACAGCACTACCCCGGACGTAGCTTTCTTCACCGAAACCTGGACCTACACCACCTCGGGACAGGACATCGCCATCCCCCAAGGATACAAGATCTCCAGGAAGGACCGCCCCACCCGCCCAGGAGGAAGAATCGCCATCGTCCACAAATCCAGCCTCCGCCTGAGCACACTCCCCGACAAGCCCACAGAACTGATGGAACACCTTCACTTCAAGATACTGGCCAGCCCCACCGCCACCCTCCGAGGAACCCTCATCTACCGACCCCCTGGACCCCGCGGACCCTTCGCCAACTCCATCACAGACATTATCTCCCCGCAGGCCATCGCATCCACCAACTACACCCTGCTGGGAGACCTCAACTTCCACCTCGACAACCAACTGGACCCCAACACCACATCCCTCCTGGACAACCTCCACAACAGTGGACTCCGCCAGATCGTGACCGAGCCCACCCACTCAGCAGGACACACCCTCGACCCCCTCTTCACTACAGGAAACTCCATCACCTTCAGCCACACCACCGAACTCCCATGGACCGACCATCGTTTAGTCCACTTCACCTTCAGAACACCCACCATCCACAGACACCAGCACCTGCTTCCACGAAGAAACTGGACCAAAATCACCGACGACCAGCTCACCTCCTCACTCAACAACTCCACCCCAACCATCGCGGAAAACAACGACCCAAACACCGCAACCCGAACCCTGCATAGATGGATCTCGGACAGCACCAACACCATAGCCCCCCTCAAGAAAAACAACAATAACCACGCCAAGAAAGCCAGATGGTTTACCACCGAACTTCGAGAGTCCAGACGCACATGCCGCCGCCTCGAAAAGGCCTGGAGGAACACCAAATCCACAGAAGCTCACAACAACTTCAGAGCCGCCACCAACGCTCACCATCAACTCGTCAGAGAAACGAGGAAAAAAGCGATTAAAGACAGAATCTCCACCCACGAGCACAACAGAAAGGAACTCTTCAGCATCATCAAGGAGTTCGCCCAACCCACCAGCGAGTCTACCGACATCCCTCCTCACAAGACCTCTGCGACAAACTCAGCACCTTTTTCCACCACAAAATCAAGAGCATCTACGACAACTTCGACGAAGACAACCAACACATTGAACCCTCACCAACCACACCAGACACCCAGAAACCAGCCATTGACGACTGGACAGCCCTCACCACCGAAGACACACTGAAGACAATGAAGTCAATCCACTCAGGGGCCCCCACGGATCCCTGCCCCCACCACATCTTCAACAGAGCCACCGACACCATCGCACCCATGCTCTGCCACACCATCAACCGCTCCCTGGCGACCGCCTCGTTCCCCGACGACTGGAAACACGCCGAGGTCAACCCCCTCCTAAAGAAACCCTCAGCGGACCCCACCGACCTCAAAAACTACAGACCCATCTCCCTGCTCCCGTTCCCAGCGAAAGTCATTGAGAAAGCCATCAACAGCCACATTCATTGAAGAACACAACATCCTCGACTCCTCCCAATCCGGCTTCAGAAAAAACCACAGTACGGAAACCGCCCTCCTCGCCGCAACAGATGACATCCGCACCCTACTGGACAAAGGAGAAACAGTAGCCCTCATCCTCAATCAATCATTTGTATAGCGCGCTACTCACCCGGAGGGTCTCAAGGCGCTAGGGAGGGGGGGGTCCGCTACTGTTCGAACAGCCAGGTCTTGAGTTGCTTCCTGAAGGAGAGGTGGTCTTGGGTAAGGCGGAGGTGGATGGGTAGGGAGTTCCACGTCTTGGCAGCCAGGTAGGAGACCTATCAGCGGCGTTCGACACAGTCTCCCACCGCACCCTAATACGCAGACTCTACGACGCAGGAATCCAGGACAAGGCCCTCGACTAGATCCGCTCCTTCCTCTCCGGCAGGACGCAGCGGGTCAGACTCCCCCCTTTCCTCTCGGACCCCACACCTACCACCTGCGGAGTCCCCCAGGGCTCCTCCCTCAGCCCGACGCTCTTCAACGTCTACATGGCTCCACATGCCCCCATCGTCAGAACCTACGGACTCAACATCGTGCCATACGCAGATGACACCCAGCTCATCCTCTCCCTATCCAACGAGCCCAACACCGCCAGACGCAACTTTCGAGAAGGCATAGAAGCCGTCGCCAAATGGATGAAAAACAGCTGCCTACAACTAAACACCAACAAAACAGAAGTACTCATCATGGGCCCAAACCCCGATGCCTGGAGCGACACCTGGTGGCCCCCTGCCCTCGGAAACCCGCCAACCCCCACAGACCACGCACGCAACCTGGGAATCAGCCTGGACTCCGAGCTCAAAATGGACCGCCAGATCAACTCTGTCTCGTCTTCCTGCTTCCACACCCTCCGCCTCCTTCGTAAGACCTTCAAATGGATCCCCCTCGAACACCGAAAGACCGTCACTCACGCCCTGGTCACCAGCAGACTCGACTACGGCAACGCACTCTACGCCGGAATAAACAAAAACCTCACCCGCAAGCTACAGAACATCCAGAACGCCGCCGCAAGACTGGTCCTCAACCTGCCAAAACACTGCCACATCCCCCAGCACCTGCGCACACTCCACTGGCTCCCCGTCGAGGCGAGAATCACCTTCAAGATGCTCACCCACGCACACAAGGCCCTCCACGGCACCGGACCAGCATGCCTGAACAGCCGACTCAAATTCCACGCACCCCAAAGGACCCTACGATCAGCCCAGCTCTCCTACGCCGTGGTCCCCCGCACCAGAAAGACCAGATCGGGAGGCCGCTCCTTCTCCTTCCTCGCGGCCAAAGCATGGAACGCCCTTCCGCTCCACCTCAGACAGACATCGCTCCCCATCTTCGCAAGAAATCTCAAAACCTGGCTCTTCGACAGACCCCCTCCTTGATGGAATGGAACCTGCACCCCCCCCCCCACCCCTAGCGCCTTGAGACCCTTACGGGTGAGTAGTCACGCTTTAACAAACCCCTGATTGATTGATTGATTGGTTTCATTAAGGCCATCTCAATAATGTATAACAATCCGGTGGCCAGAATTGCTATAATGGGGGAACTGTCAGATCCTGTGTCGATTAGAAGGGGGACGCGTCAGGGCTGCCCTTGCTCCCCCCTGTTATTTGCTTTGTATATTGACCCTCTGGTCCGAAAAATTATGGATAATGATCAGATTTTAGCTATACATAGTAATGGGGGGAGCTCCAAGATCCTGGCGTACGCTGATGATTTAGCTATCACGATCCCCAACCCTTTTGGTGCACTAGCCGAAATTGAAAAGGAGGCAGAGACTTTCGGGCATATCTCGGGATATCGACTCAATTCCAACAAAACTCTTGTGGTAGTCGGCAAGGGACTCCAGTTTAATGACTCGCGGGTTGTACGAAAGGCAACATATCTTGGGGTCGAGATAACGGCAGATGTGTCTAAGATTGTAGAAACTAATTTGGATCCACTGCTTCCAAAATTCAAAACAGATTTAAATCGCATAGACAATCTTAAGCTAAGCTTTGTGGGGAGGTGTAACGTTATCAAGATGGTGTTTCTGCCAAAAAGTTTATATTTTTTTAGGGCAATTCCGCTGGCCATTCATAATACTTGGTTTAAAGCTATGAACCAGTTGTTTACTAAATTTCTCTGGGCCAATCACCGCCCCCGGAGAGCACTAAAGTTTTTGACGTTACCTAGGGACAGAGGAGGATGGGCCGTCCCTAATCTTCAGCTATATCACTGGGCGGCCATATTGTTAAAAATAGGAAGTCTAATTAGGGATGAACTTGATCAAGGGCAGGAGGCGGCTCCCGCATCAATTTTTGATTTACTGTTGGGGTCAGGGGCTAGGGGTTGTCTTCTGCATTATACTGATTTTAAGTATTACAAAAGAGTGAAGTTCAAGACGCTAATGTGTGCTTTCAAAATCTGGGTTGCAGTTCGAAAAAGGCTTGGTCTGGGCCTCATCCATGCTTACACCCCATTGTATGGTAATAAATCATTCCCTAGTATTTTTAATGATGGCCTTATGGAAATATGGCATGGCAAAGGTGTTAGGATGGTTGGGAACATTATGGACGATACTGGGGTGATTTCCTTTGACAGGATCAAGGAAACTTTTGGGGTCAACAATAGTCAATTCTTTAAATATCTCCAGATAAGAGATTTCTTAGGGAGAAAATCGGGGGGGAGCAGTGGTTTTGCCCGGGTGATGTTGGTCGAGATGCTGCTTAAAGGATCAGCTACACTAGGTGGGATCTATAAAAAACTAATTGAGACGATGATTGATGATCTACACAAACAATGTGAACGTTGGCAAGAGCGGCTACAGATTGAAGCGGGAGAGGTTGAAGATTCACTTAATATGGCCCAAACTTCTTGTATTGCTACTAACCTCCAATTGCAATGTTTCAAGACCTGGTTTAATCTTTATATAACACCGGAGAAGATTTCTAAATGGGGAGGAGGTGCGCGAACAACATGTCCACGCTGTAGTTATCCAGCAGCAGACATCGTACATATGTTTACATCCTGCCTCAATTTGGATTTAATTAAAATGGAGGTTGGAACCATTCTTGAATCTCATCTGGGACAGCATATAGAAATGACATCACAGTTGATAGTATTGGGAGTGAGCAGTTCTCGACTACCAGCTCGGGTACAGACCTTTCTCTTTATTGCAATGATAGTATTTCGACTCTGCTTAGCCACCCATTGGCTTGATCCTGTTCCTCCTACGGGACAACAATGGCTGGGGAGATTTTTGGCGGTCTTCAGGCTAGAGACGGCAGTATATGCGAGAAGGGGGCAGAGAGCTAGAGCCAAGGGGATGGACATTTGGGCCCCTCTGATCAGATGGTCCGAAGACAGCGAAGCTAAGGGGATTGGGTGATAAAGTATATCTATATATTATATTGTGTATGGCCCATTTTGTGCTTTAACATGGGCAAAAGCTATGTTTCATTTCTGGATAGCGCTTCTTCCCTTAATTTTCTCTTTTCTGTTTCTTTTCTTTTCTTTTCTTCCATGCCAGTGTACGAATATATATCTTTATTCTTTTTTCTTCTCTCTTTCTTTCTTGCCTTTCAAAGGACCAGCCGGGGTGGGGTGGGGTGGGATGATCCTTGGGGGTGGGAGCGGGTGGGAATATGATGCATCCTTACGTCTTTATACGCTGTATATTCTTGGTTAATATATGCAAAACAACCAGATTTACCGGATAGAAGACCTAGTCAGGGTGAAGTTTGATCCCAAATCAAATTGAAATGGAAGGTCAGGTGTTTATGACAAGAAAGAACAAATGCTTTCTTGAGTCCCCTCACTCACCGGGGTTTCCCACCGGTGACATGCTTCATCATTGGGGTCCTCTCAATCCGCTGCGGATTGAGGCGTGCTTCGACTTGCGAAATTACGTAGGAGCACTAATAGGCGACTATGTGTGGTGCAATGTTTGGTGGAGTGGATAGAAAATCTAAAAATACCTGGCTAGTGGGCGAAACACTTTATTCTAGCTCCTAGTCGGTATATTAAAAACAGGGGTACTAGACTACGATGTAACTATAATAAGTTAAAAGTCTCTAGTGTTTAGTCAACATGTTTCGAGCCTCCCCACGGCTCTTCCTCAGGACCACACAGGGGCCAGCCCTGTGCGTTCCACTCCTAAGTGACCTAAAAGTGAGGTAAATAATTAGTTAAGTGAAAAACTGATGTGTACACACCTACTGTGTGTGCACTATAATACATACGATTTTAAATTCAATTGATCGTAGTATCTGTTGAAAGTAAAACAGAACAATGTTAGCCGTACATCAGCCTGCCAGGGCCCTGGCAGGTTTGGAACTGCATGCAGCACACTGCGTCTAGAACACATTTAAAATAAAACGTTATGCGTAAAATAACATCATAGTCTCCACTTCCATCGTGCCTTATCGGTGGAGTCAAACGTGCGTGTGTCCTAAATGAATATGTGTCTTAAAAACAGAAACAGACACCACGTGACAAACATACATAAACCACAAAAAACTGTATATTGCATCATTACATACTTCAAATGAAGTTCAAAATAGCCCCATGGTCTGGAGGGGTTGAGGGGCTCGTATTCATACTCTGAAATGAGGTTAATGGATGATTAGATATAGTGACAGCAACTAGTCTCTGAAAGAAATGAGAAAACAGCTGCTGCGGTATCGCGGTTGTCCATTGTTGCAGTTTTGCTGCCAAACACGATCTGTAGTGGCTACGCTGTTAGGGAGAAAAAATGGAACACTTACTTCAGTGGAGCTCGCCTCGGCATTTAATTCACCTACTTGTACCCCTGGAGACCGCATATTAACGCGTCTCTCCACGGGTACCGGGTTAAGTACTGTTAGTTCCGCCTAGTCATTGGGTTGGTGCTAGAGCGGGAATTATACCAGGAAATGGCCGCCCGAGTGTGGAAAAACGGCGGCCATGTTGGGGGAATGGAGTGGGAAAAAAATATATATATATTAAATGGGAATAAATACAGGGGAATTCTTTTTATGACTGTTATAGCCCCCAAGGTCACAAGTATCTTCATGAAGTAGTGTTATAGTGCGGTCTGATTCATGTAAAAAGACCGCCGTATTCGATGGAATTGGATTCATATGTATTTCGTATAATTATAACTATACCAGGCAATGGCCGCCCGAGTGTGGCAAAACGGCGGCCATATTGGGGGAATGAACTGTATTAAATGGTAGTAAATACAGGGTACTATACCAGGAAATGGCCGCCCGAGTGTGGCAAAACGGCGGCCATATTGGAGTGGAGAAAGAACTGTATTAAATGGTAGTAAATACAGGAGAATTCCTTTTAATAAGTGTGTTATAGCCCCCAAGGTCATAAGTATCTTCAAGAATTAGTGTTATAGTGCGGTCTGATTCGTGTAAAAAGACCGCCGTATTAGATGAAATTGAATTCTTACATTATTCGTGTAATTATACTACGAGAGTAAAGCTACTTTCTTAGTCATGTTCACCCCCTGGGCTATCATTAACTTCCGCGGGGGTCTTGATGCAGCGAATAACGAGTGGTAGGGTGTAATGGAAGTTTTACTACTCGGAAATTCTTCTTTGAACTTTTTCATATATACATATAAAAGAGAAAGATGAAGATATTGGGAACAAGGACAGCAACCTGAATATCAAGGACAGTCTTTTTTAGGGAGAGGCAAAGGACCACAAAGAGGCAAGAACAGAAGAGGAGCACAAGTACAATGGGCACAACCACTGGAATCAACGAGGATGAATACGAGGAGCATGGGCCCCCGAGCAACCCCTCAACCAGCCACCCCCCAGTTTAGTGGTCAACCTATCAGACGCAACACTGACACCAACTCAACAAATTGTGTTGGAAAAGGGACTAGGATTTGTTCCAACCCCCAATATGGACAAATTTAGACTCTGCTGCGAAATGAATGAATTCATTCAAAGAATCAAGCTACAGGTCTTTTTTAAGGACAAACAACCTATCTCTACCCGAGAAGGCGACACAGGACTGCATCGGAAATCCAACTTCACCCCACCATCAGCCAACTTACCGGTGGAAGTATTAGCTTTCGAGAAAGCAGTTCTTAAAGAACTAAGCGAAATTGACCCCAGGACCATTAAGGTTTTCCACAATACTAGCAAGGTGGAGCAAGAGGCTATCCAGCTGCTAGCTAAAAACGCGTGGATCACAATAAAACCAGCGGACAAGGGAGGGGCAATTGTCCTCCAGAATACCACAACATACCGCGAAGAGTGCCTAAGACTCCTATCGGATGAAAGGAATTACATACGAATAAGAGAAGACCCTACTGAACGACTACGGATCGAAATCGCCAGTTTGGTGGAAGAATCTACAGCCAATGATTGGATTACCAAAAAAGAAGGCGATTTTCTGATGAATAGAAACCCAACAACACCGTATTTTTATACGATACCGAAAATACATAAATCCCTTGAAAACCCACCAGGAAGACCCATAGTTTCGGGTATCGGGTCTATCCTGGAACCGCTCTCAAAGTTCGCGGATGCATTCCTTCGCCCGCTAATACAAGGTACAGGAACCTACCTACAGGATACCAAGGCGGTACTATGCCTCCTCCAGGACCTCAACTTCAACCCCACAACATGCATACTCATTGGGCTGGATGTAGAAAGCCTCTACACCAGTTTACCCCATATAGAGACCCTCAACATCATAGAGGAAGTACTTTTTGAACAAGAATGGCGATATCATACCCCCAGACATGTTGTTTTAGAATGCTGCAGGATGGCCCTCACGGAGAATTTTTCGTTTTGAAGAGACCCTGTTCCGCCAACAGCATGGTACCAGCATGGGGAGCACATTCGCTCCAAGTGTGGCAGGGCTCTATGTCCACCACTTGGAGAAACATAAGATACTGAACGACACGAATCCTTATACTGACCACATAGTGTTATGGAAGAGATACATCGATGATGTGCTACTCATTTGGGAAGGAAATGAGTCTGAAGCCACTGAATTCATGATCTGGCTGAACTTGCAAGACCCTTTTCTCAAATTTACCCATACTATGAGCAGGTCACAATTGGTCTTCCTGGATCTGAATATTTTTGCAACAGGAGACTCGCTAAGAACCACGACACACTTCAAACCGACAGCGAAGAACTGTCTCCTGCTGTATGACAGCTTTCACCCGAGACAACTAAAAGAGAATCTTCCATTTGGACAGTTCCTGCGCCTGCGGAGAAACTGCACAGAAAAAGAGGATTACTAGCGACAAGCAAGAGAACTGTCCAAGAAACTGATCACAAGAAAATACCCCCCACACCTAGTGAATCAAGCCAAGAAAAGAGCGGGTAACAATCATAGAGAATCACTCCTGGAGTTCCAACGGGAAGAAAAATCTGAGAGTGAAAAGAGACCCATCTGCATTACAACGTTTAATGTAGCATCGGACAAGGTGGCCAAGATTGTGAAGAAACATTGGCGCATCTTAAATAGTGGAAGTTTGGACATTCCTAAACCTATGTTTTCCCATAGGAAAGGGAAAAATCTGAAAGACATTTTGGTGCACACACGCCCAAAAATTACATCTCCAAGCGGGGATAAGCAAAGAGTCTTACAGCCCTTACCAAACGGACATTATCCATGCAACAACTGCAGTGTATGTCACCTGACGTCACCCACCAAGAGCGTGACACTAACCAATAACATGGTGTGGGAATTGCGTAAATTTACAAATTGCAACACAGCAGGGGTGGTCTACCTAATAACCTGCACATGCAACCTTCACTACGTAGGCATGACGACCAGGAAGGTTAGCAAAAGGATAGTTGAGCATCGTAGTAACATCAGATGCAGGTGGGCAACCACAAAGATGACCACACACTTTATTGAAAAACAACACACCCCTAACGACCTCCACTGGGTGGTGTTGGAACATATAAAACCTACTGAGAACCTAGAACAAAAACTCCTGGAGAAGGAACAACGTTGGGTGTTTAAACTACGCACAGACACCACGGGTTTGAATGATAATATTCCCTGGGGGCAATTCACAAAATAGGAATAAGATACTCATGGCCTCCTCCCATCTTCATCTTTCTCTTTTATATGTATATATGAAAAAGTTCAAAGAAGAATTTCCGAGTAGTAAAACTTCCATTACACCCTACCACTCGTTATTCGCTGCATCAAGACCCCCGCGGAAGTTAATGATAGCCCAGGGGGTGAACATGACTAAGAAAGTAGCTTTACTCTCGTAGTATAATTACACGAATAATATAAGAATTCAATTTCATCTAATACGGCGGTCTTTTTACATGAATCAGACCGCACTATAACACTAATTCTTGAAGCTACTTATGACCTTGGGGGCTATAACACACTTATTAAAAGGAATTCTCCTGTATTTACTACCATTTAATACAGTTCTTTCTCCACTCCAATATGGCCGCCGTTTTGCCACACTCGGGCGGCCATTTCCTGGTATAGTACCCTGTATTTACTACCATTTAATACAGTTCATTCCCCCAATATGGCCGCCGTTTTGCCACACTCGGGCAGCCATTGCCTGGTATAGTTATAATTATACGAAATACATATGAATCCAATTCCATCGAATACGGCGGTCTTTTTACATGAATCAGACCGCACTATAACACTACTTCATGAAGATACTTGTGACCTTGGGGGCTATAACAGTCATAAAAAGAATTCCCCTGTATTTATTCCCATTTAATATATATATATTTTTTATTTTTTTCCCACTCCATTCCCCCAACATGGCCGCCGTTTTTCCACACTCGGGCGGCCATTTCCTGGTATAGTTCCCGCTCTAGCACCAACCCAATGACTAGGCGGAACTAA
The DNA here is from genome assembly GCA_963921515.1 of Calotriton arnoldi. Lineage (NCBI taxonomy): Eukaryota > Metazoa > Chordata > Amphibia > Caudata > Salamandridae > Calotriton > Calotriton arnoldi. Next base: position 288,116 of record CAWUFW010008462.1, on the reverse strand, counting down.
CAGTACTTAACCCGGTACCCGTGGAGAGACGCGTTAATATGCGGTCTCCAGGGGTACAAGTAGGTGAATTAAATGCCGAGGCGAGCTCCACTGAAGTAAGTGTTCCATTTTTCTCCCTAACAGCGTAGCCACTACAGATCGTGTTTGGCAGCAAAACTGCAACAATGGACAACCGCGATACCGCAGCAGCTGTTTTCTCATTTCTTTCAGAGACTAGTTGCTGTCACTATATCTAATCATCCATTAACCTCATTTCAGATTATGAATACGAGCCCCTCAACCCCTCCAGACCATGGGGCTATTTTGAACTTCATTTGAAGTATGTAATGACGCAATATACAGTTTTTTGTGGTTTATGTATGTGTTTGTCACGTGGTGTCTATGTTTCTGTTTTTAAGACACATATTCATTTAGGACACACGCACGTTTGACTCCACCGATAAGGCACGATGGAAGTGGAGACTATGATGTTATTTTACGCATAACGTTTTATTTTAAATGTGTTCTAGACGCAGTGTGCTGCATGCAGTTCCATACCTGCCAGGGCCCTGGCAGACTGATGTACGGCTAACATTGTTCTGTTTTATTTTCAACAGATACTACGATCAATTGAATTTAAAATCGTATGTATTATAGTGCACACAGAGTAGGTGTGTACACATCACTTTTTCACTTAACTAATTATTTACCTCACTTTTAGGTCACTTAGGAGTGGAACGCACAGGGCTGGCCCCTGTGTGGTCCTGAGGAAGAGCCGTGGGGAGGCTCGAAACATGTTGACTAAACACTAGAGACTTTTAACTTATTATAGTTACATCGTAGTCTAGTACCCCTGTTTTTAATATACCGACTAGGAGCTAGAATAAAGTGTTTCGCCCACTAGCCAGGTATTTTTAGATTTTCTATCCACTCCACCAAACATTGCACCACACATAGTCGCCTATTAATGCTCCTACGTAATTTCGCAAGTCGAAGCACGCCTCAATCCGCAGCGGATTGAGAGGACCCCAATGATGAAGCATGTCACTGGTGGGAAACCCCGGTGAGTGAGGGGACTCAAGAAAGCATTTGTTCTTTCTTGTCATAAACACCTGACCTTCCATTTCAATTTGATTTGGGATCAAACTTCACCCCGACTAGGTCCTCTATCCGGTAAATCCGGTTGTTTTGCATATATGATTGAAAGGAGGGTGGACCTAGCCTTATACCCTCTACCTCCCCCTGTTTTTTGTAGTGTATTCTTGGTTAATAAAATTAATAAAGAACTTTAAAAAAAAAAAAGGACCCATAGCAGACCCAGAAGCATCAGAATAATGGCAATAGGAACTCGGTAAAGTGGCAATCTGACACAGAAAAACTAAGTTAGCTGGCACTTAATTAGGGGTGCCCAAAACAGCCATTGGCCTCATGCCAGCATTCGCCTCAAGCGAATGGATGAATAACACCCAATTGAAGCTTATGAATGGATGAATAACACCCAATTGAAGCTTAACCCCGACAAAACTGAGCTTATCCTTACTGGAGGGTTCTCCAACCCATGGAATTCCAACTTTTGGCCATCTACCCTTGGTAGTCCCCCTCTACCGGCCAGCTCAGTTAAAAGCTTAGGTATAGTGATAAGCAACGATCTGAGCATGAAAGCTCAGATCAGCGCCGTTGTCTCCGCTGGCTTCTTCCAACTTTGGAGAATAAAGAAGATCAGTAAATTCTTGTCCAGGGAAGCCTTGATTTTAGTTGTTCTGGCATTGGTCATCTCCCGCTTGGACTATGCTAACTCACTATGTCGGTATTCCGGCATACCAATTAAAACGCCTTCAGCTGGTCCAGAATCAAGCTGCCAGACTGATTTTTTTCGCAACCTAAATGGCATCATGTTAAGCCACTGATGAAAAGCCTTCATTGGCTTCCAGTGGCCAAGCGCAGTGCATTCAAGTTAGGATGTACTGTTTTTAAAGCCCTTCATGGCAACAGCCCAGCCTTCATTGCTTCTAAGATTTCTCGCTATGTCCCCTCTCGCAATCTGCGTTCCTCCCATCAGAATCTATTGGTCACTCCTATTTTTAAACGTAAGAAACACGGAGGGTCCAGATTTATGGTCTTAGCCCCTCTGTTCTGGAACTCGCTCCCTATGGAGATGAGGTCTCTAACCTCTCTCACTCTATTCAGAAAACAGCTAAAGACCTGGTTGTTCGCACAGGCGTATGGAACCTAAGCCATCCATTCCTGATGCCACCTTTTCACTCCCCCAGCGCCAAGAAACCTTTGGTGAACGTGCGCTTGATAAATGCTTTTAACATAACATAACATGCCAGCAGCGTGGCTGCCACAGGCCCCTATGGCTGCGAATCAGAATATGGCTGGACCACCCTAACACCGTCCTCCCCCTGTCCCCAGCATGGGAAGATGGTGTGTCGGAGTCCCTCTACCGAAGAAAAGAGGTGAAGGGCTCCCATATATTTTTTAGGTCGAGATCTGATCAGCATACGTTCCCAGTAATTGGTTAGTTACGCCTGACATTAGGACACATTGTGAGCCATGCATTGATGGCCGGGGTCGGCTTCCTGCCTCAGTTCATGGCTACCCTGTGTTTGGCGGCGGTGCACAGTGGGTGTATCTTTCACGTAGCCGAGCAATCGAACCACGGGGGTGTGGGGAAGGATTGCAGTTTAATTTGTTTCTGCCTTGGATTCTGCCCCGTTACTTTCTTTTGAAAGGATGGTGTTGGAAATCGCCCTTTTTGCAGGGTTATCCCCAAACATTTTGCTTCTTCCTCCTACTTTTTCCTGACCTGTTTGTGTTGGTTTTAGGACTCTGGGCACTTTACCACTGCTAATCAGCGCTAAAGTGCATATGCTCTCTGTAAATTGTGTTATGGATTGGTGTTTCCATGATTGGATAGTTGATTTATTTGTTAGTCCCTAGTAAAGTGCACTGAGTGTGCCAGGGCCTGTAAATCAAATGCTACTAGTGGGCCTGCAGCACTCATTGTGCCACCCACGCGAGTAGCCCTGAAAAGGTAACTCAGACCTGCCATTGCAGAGTCTGCGCGCAGTTTGTAACTGCCATGTCGACTTGGCCAGTGCACACACTTGCCAGTCCCTAACCTTCCCTTTTCTTACATGTCAGCCACCCCTAAGGTAGGCCCAAGGTACCCCTGTGGGCAGGGTGCAGTGTATGTGAAAGGTAGGACATGCCCTGGTGTGTGTGGCATGTCCTGATAGTGAATTACTGCCAATTTCGTTTTTCACTATTGCAAGGCTACCTGTTCCCCATAGGACAGAATGGGAAGTTTGTTTATAACATCTTATAAATATAACTGGCCCTGGGAACTAGGTAGGAAAATAAAGTTTAGTATGCCTGAACTCAGAATCTAAAGATGCATCTTTTAGTGAAGGTGATTTTTACATTCTGTGTTTGAAAATACCACTTTTAGAAAGTAGGTATTTTCTTGCTCAGTCATCCTGTGTGCCTCTGCTGGAATGTGGATTGCCTGTCTGGGTTTTGGATGACAGAAGGCTGGGGAGCAGGAGTGGCTCCAGATAGTCTAGGTGGGTCAGGAAAGGGCTGAATAGACCTGTGCTGCAATTGGGGAAGGGGGAGGCGATTTCCTTGCACCTCAAAGGGCCTGGTCTGCCTCTGACAATGCTGTCTCCACCTCCTGCCAGGAAGTCACACCAGAGAAGGCAGAACTGGTTCTGGCTGGGCACAGACACTCTCTGCCTAAAGGATCAAAGGATTTTGGGATATAAATATTGGGGCCCAGACCCCTGAACTTTAGAACTCTTTTGGATCAAGAAGACTGCCAAGAAGAAGAGCCGGAGAAGCTGTGAGGAGGAACTACCACTTTGCTGTGTGCTTTGCTGTGTAGGCCTGCAGTGGCTGCTTCTGTCTTGGGCAGTGAAAGGCCTGGACTGGACTTTCTGCAATCTACTTTTGTGAGTTTCTCCAAGGGCTTGAGGTAGAGCTTGCCCCCTGTTCAAGAAGTCTCAGGAACAGCAAAGACTTCAAGTTCTTCTGCCCTCAGCACTGGGAACTGTGTGTTTTGTGCTGCAACAGAAGAAAAGCAACCCGACGACATCTACGACACCGCTGCCGACTCCGTGTCCTGAAGGCACTGCAGAGGGCACCGCCGCACCGCGACCCTGGTCTCACCGAAGACGCCTGCTGACGCCGCCACCGAGCTGCTGCTTGCACCGCGACCTGTGGGCACCGCACTCCGCACCGCCTCGCTGCACGACGACGCCTTGGTACAGCAGAAGGCACCGCCGCAATGCCGCACCGCGACCCTGGTCTCACCGACGACGCCTGCTGACGCCGCCACCGAGCCTCTGCTCACACCGTGACCTGTGGGCACCGCACTCCGCACCGCCTCGCTTCACGACGACGCCTTGGTATCCCAGACGCCGCCGCCCCACGCTGAAATCAACGCCGCTGCTTGCACCATGGTTCGAGGGCACCGCTCGTAAAGTTAAACGACGCACCGCCCTCATTCCGCACCGCAGCCTTGGCCTACCGACGCTGGCGCCATCGACTCCAGTTCGTCAGCCGACGTCAGCGCTTCAGCCTCGACGCCGCCGCTGCTTGCACCGTGACCTGCCAGCACCGTGACGAGCACCGCCTTCATCTCGCACCGCGACCCTGGTCTCACCGACGACGCCTTCCGACGCCGCCACCGAGCCGCTGCTCGCACCGCGACCTGAGGGCACCGCACGCCGCACCGCTGCACTTCGCACCGCAGCACCTGACGCCTGCCGACGCCAGCGCTCCTGACTTCAACAGAGAGGAGATCGATCTGCAACGCGTGTGACTTCGAGGGCCCCAACGACTCCTGCACCGACCTCCGGAACCGACGCCTGCGGACGCCGTGCTTTTGGAAGCTCAACGAGAGGTCGCCGACGCCCTGCATTTCTAAAAGGTACTGTTTGCGGGTCTTCCCGACACCGGAGCTGGCCCACGACGCCGCGGTCAGCCAGAACTGTTTGGATTTGTTTGCTCACGACGCCGTGATAGCCCCGGACGGAGCTATCGACATCAAGGAACTGTTTTTAAAGCATATTTTGATAACTGAAGATTTTTAAGTACTGTAGTGTGGATTTTTATCGTTTTTGGTCTTGTCTTAAGTATATAAAAATATTGGATATTTTTCTAAACTGGTGTGGTGTCCTTTTGTAGTGCTTACACTGTATTACTGTTGGTTAGGTGCAAATGCTTTACACACTGCCTCTAAGATAAGCCTGACTGCTTGTGCCAAGCTACCAAGGGGGTGAGCAGGGGTTATTTTAGGAGTGTAACTCCCTTATCCTGACTAGAGTGGTGGTTTCTGCCTGGCTTTGGCGCATGCCCTAGCCTACCAAAAATCCCATTTCTAACATTGGTTGTCAGCGGGGAGGATAGGACTTGCATGTGCACTTGACTTACAGTGATTGGTGTGCACTGCTACAATATCGCAGACCATTACGTGCCACATACTGGTTCTTTTTCGTTTTGGCCTAGTTTTGATCTTGCCAGTTTGAACTTGCTACTTCATCATGCCGGAATCAATTGCATCATCTGTTGCATCCTTGGAAGTGGCCTTTGAGGAGGAGAGGTTAGAAACCTACAATGTGAAGGAATTGAAGGCGATCTGCAAAAACCTCAAAATCCAAATCAGGGGCCTCACCAGAAAAGAGGAGCTACAAAAGGCGCTGAGGGCCTGGGTAGCAGCCAGACATGCTAGTGAGCTGTCTGGAGATCTTGGCATGGAGGCAGAGGAGCCTATTCCAAGGGTGGATGTGCTTTTGGGAGGGGGGGCACCCTCTAAACCAGGCAGCAGCAGTCTGTCCCCAGAGGAGCTGGAGGACAGGCGGGAAGCGAGGAATTAGAGTTGGAGAAACTCAGGATGGAAAGTGAGAGGGAAGACAAAAGAATAGCCATGGAGGAAAGGAAGATGATGTTAGACCATGAGTTTAAAATGAGAGAGCTGGACTGGGAAGCCAGTGAGCCTAGGCCCAGCCCAGATGGTGGCAGCAAAAATGTAGTGTCCAGTACTGCGGGTGAGGTGCATGCACACACAGATTTGGGGCCCTGCTTCAAGGAGGGGGTTGACATACACCAGGGGGTTCAGGATTGTGAGGTTACTCCAGTGATGCACAGTGTCCTTGAGGTGGATTGGGAAACTGGCACAGGGGATCATATTCCTGGTAGTGGGAGGGACACTCTACTGACTCTAGATGAGAGGTGCAGGGAGAGGGGTTCCCCCATGATAGAAGCCCTAGTAAGTGAGTATGGAGACCAACCAGAAGAGTATGGGTTAAGAGACAGCAACAGTCAGACACGGTCTCACCAGTCTTGTGAGAATGATGTGGGGTACTTTTCTGAGGCACTGGATGGTTTGGTGAAGGGTAGTGTGGTTAACACCTGTGTGGGGCGGTGTGATTCAATTGTTGGAGAGCATATTTTAAGTCCCTGTTTTCCAGAGCTATGCCAACACCCAGTGGAGTGTGAGTTCTCTGACCCCAGGGAGCTTGCACTGGAGGCAGACCTTTTGGTGGATTCCAGAGGGTCTGGAGAAGCATCTGGGGGTGACCCGGAAGGAAGTGGCTTAGGTATTTCCCAACCAAGGGTGGTGGGAAAGGTTTGTGGTAGCCCAGATAGGTCCCGGTGTCGTGGGAAGGGTGTAGGGACTCACGTCCTGTCTCCGCAGAGAAGGAGTGGGAATGGGCTGCGGCCCAAGGTGCCCAAAACCCGGTCCCAAAGCCTGGGTGGTTCCAGGAGGGAACACCAGGTCGGGAACCTAGGCTGTACTGGTAGGCCGTCCGTTGAGGGGGATCTCCTACTGTCAGGAGAACGTGGAGTGTCTGTAAACAGAGCTCCAGCGGTTCTGGTGTCTGGCGGTGCCGCTCCTAAGTAGAGGGTGCAGAAGTCCAGATTGAGGGGTGAGAGGGATGCGTTCCCCAGTGGGAGAACCAGTGGGTCAGGGGCCAGCCAGAAGGGCTGAGCCTACTAGGAGTGACCATGGTGACACCACTTCTGTCCTGGGGGATCTTCACGCACTGTCAGATGGACAGGGGTTGGGAGATCTGTGCCAGGCAGACTGTCACACAACACATGAGTCATGTGTTACCCTCAGGGGGGGCATGCGTGCTCCCAAGGAAGTCCTGGTGCACCTGGCAGGTGCTCAGCCGCAGGGTTTAGTCCCTGGGTTGGGAGGCCAGGTTCAGGTCCTGCTTGCCCTGGAGGGAAGGACGACTGTAAGCAGTGTCCTGACCGGTTTGTCTTCTAGGGGTACCACTCTGGGTGGGAGGGTGCAGAACTCTGGAAGGGGGTGCAGAGGGAGGGAGTCCTCGCCTCTGACCCCGGTTCAACCTGAGGGTTTAGATCCGAGGGTGGTGGATCAGTTGCAGGGTCAAGGCCCTGAACTGGTGGAAGAACTGTGTAGGAGGTCCAGTTCCAGCGTCCTGACAGTTTTTGGTTCTGGGGGTGCTTCTCCTGGGAGGAGAGTGCAGGACCCCAGGAGGAGAGGTGAGGGGAGTAGAGCCTCGCCCGAGACCTCTGGTCAGCCTGAGGGTACAGACCCTGGTTTGGAGGAACAGGTTCAGGGTGTCCCCCCTGACCTGGGGGAAGGGGCGACTGCTAACAGTGCCCTTTGGGAGGGTACAGAGCCCCAGGGGGGAGGACCGGGTGTGGGAGAGCCCACCCCAGCCCCTGGTTCAGCCCCAGGGTACAGACCCTGGGCGGGTGTACCAGTTGCAGGCTGGCACCCCTGAACTGGTGGGCGAATTGTGCCGGACACCTACCACAGGTGCCCTGACAATTCTGGAAGGGGGTACCGCTCCAGGTGGGAGGGTACAGAGCCCCAGGGAGAAGGAGAGGGTGTGGGAGAGCCCACCCCAGTCTCCTGTCCAGCTGCAGGGTACAGGCCCTGGGCTAGTGGGCCAGTGGCAGGATGCCATACCTGACTTGGCAGAGGGGAGAGTGGAGAAAAGGTGCCAGGCACCTGGGGCTACCGCCCCCCACTCTCCGACGCCACAGCGGTTGGAGTGGCCTGAAAGGCATAAGGCCTGGCTCTCATCATTGACATTTGTCAGTGGCCACTGTGGCTGGCTGTCCTGGTGGACAGAGTTGCCCCTGGGAGGGGGGCAGGAGTCACACCCCGGGAGTGGACTGGGCCACACCATTGTGTTGGCCATGTGGGTACTGTCTGCCTGTTGGGACACATCTGTGAGCAAAGTAAGTTTAGGTGCTGCACAGATGGGGTCCCCAGGCGAGGAGAAGGGTTCCCCATGGGTCAGCTTGGTGGGCCCTGACAGTATGGATAGAGGGATCCAACTAGGTTCAGGAAGGCATAGAACGGGAAGAAAACCCTGCTGTTGCGGGCCAGGTTCCTTGTTCTATCGCCCCAAGCAGGGAAGCCCATCGAGGTATGGATTGGTCTACCCTGGCTTTAGGCTGGAAGGGGGTTGTGCTGGAAATCGCCCTTTTTGCAGGGTTATCCCCAAACATTTTGCTTCTTCCTCCTACTTTTTCCTGACCTGTTTGTGTTGGTTTTAGGACTCTGGGCACTTTACCACTGCTAATCAGCGCTAAAGTGCATATGCTCTCTATACATTGTGTTATGGATTGGTGTTTCCATAATTGGATAGTTGATTTATTTGTTAGTTCCTAGGAAAGTGCACTGAGTGTGCCAGGGCCTGTAAATCAAATGCTACTAGTGGGCCTGCAGCACTGATTGTGCCACCCACGCGAGTAGCCCTGAAAAGGTAACTCAGACCTGCCATTGCAGAGTCTGCGCGCAGTTTGTAACTGCCATGTCGACTTGGCCAGTGCACACACTTGCCAGTCCCTAACCTTCCCTTTTCTTACATGTCAGCCACCCCTAAGGTAGGCCCAAGGTACCCCTGTGGGCAGGGTGCAGTGTATGTGAAAGGTAGGACATGCCCTGGTGTGTGTGGCATGTCCTGATAGTGAATTACTGCCAATTTCGTTTTTTCACTATTGCAAGGCTACCTGTTCCCCATAGGACAGAATGGGAAGTTTGTTTATAACATCTTATAAACATAACTGGCCCTGGGAACTAGGTAGGAAAATAAAGTTTAGTATGCCTGAACTCAGAATCTAAAGATGCATCTTTTAGTGAAGGTGATTTTTACATTCTGTGTTTGAAAATTCCACTTTTAGAAAGTAGGTATTTTCTTGCTCAGTCATCCCGTGTGCCTCTGCTGGAATGTGGATTGCCTGTCTGGGTTTTGGATGACAGAAGGCTGGGGAGCAGGAGTGGCTCCAGATAGTCTAGGTGGGTCAGTAAAGGGATGAATAGACCTGGGCTGCAATTGGGGAAGGGGGAGGAGATTTCCTTGCACCTCAAAGGGCCTGGTCTGCCTCTGACAATGCGGATTCCACCTCCTGCCAGGAAGTCACACCAGAGAAGGCAGAACTGGTTCTGGCTGGGCACAGACACTCTCTGCCTAAAGGATCAAAGGAGTTTGGGATATAAATATTGGAGCACAGACCCCTGAACTTTAGAACTCTTATGGATCAAGAAGACTGCCAAGAAGAAGATCCGGAGAAGCTGTGAGGAGGAACTACCACTTTGCTGTGTGCTTTGCTGTGTAGGCCTGCAGTGGCTGCTTCTGTCTTGGGTAGTGAAAGGCCTGGACTGGACTTTCTGCAATCTACTTTTGTGAGTTTCTCCAAGGGCTTGAGGTAGAGCTTGCCCCCTGTTCAAGAAGTCTCAGGAACAGCAAAGACTTCAAGTTCTTCTGCCCTCAGCACTGGGGACTGTGTGTTTTGTACTGCAACAGAAGAAAAGCAACCCGACGACGTCTACGACGCCGCTGCCGACTCCATGTCCTGAAGGCACCGCAGAGGGCACCGCCGCAACGCGACCCTGGTCTCACCGACGACGCCTGCTGACGCCGCCACCGAGCCGCTGCTCGCACCGCGACCTGTGGGCACCGCACTCCGCACCGCCTCGCTGCACGACGACGCCTTGGCACCGCCGCGACCCTGGTCTCTCTGAAGACGCCTGCTGACGCCGCCACCGAGCCGCTGCTCGTACCCCGACCTGTGGGCGCCGCACTCCGCACCGCCTCGCTTCACGACGACGCCTTGGTATCCCCGACGACGCCGCCCCACGCCGAAATCGACGCCGCTGCTTGCACCGCGGTTCGAGGGCACCGCTTGTAAAGTTACACAACGCACCACCCTCATCCCGCACCACAGCCTTGGCCTACCGACGCTGGCGCCATCGACTCCAGTTAGTCAGCCGACGACAGCGCTTCAGCAACGACGACGACGCCGCTGCTTGCACCGTGACCTGCCAGCACCGTGACGAGCACCGCCTTCATCTTGCACCGCGACCCTGGTCTCACCGACGATGCCATCCGACGCCGCCACCGAGCCGCTGCTCGCACCGCGACCTGAGGGCACCGCACCGCTGCACTTCGCACGGCAGCACCCGGCGCCTGCCGACGTCAGCGCTCCTGACTTCAACAGAGAGGAGATCGATCTGCAACGCGTGTGACTTCGAGGGCCCCGACGACTCCTGCACCAACCGCCGGAACCGACGCCTGCGGACGCCGTGCTTTCGGAAGCTCAACGAGAGGTCGCCGACGCCCTGCATTTCTAAAAGGTACTGTTTGCGGGTCTTCCCGACACCAGAGCTGGCCTGCGACACCGCGGTCAGCCAGAACTGTTTGGATTTGTTTGCTCACGAAGTCGTGATAGCCCCGGACGGAGCTATCGACATCAAGGAACTGTTTTTAAAGCATATTTTGATAGCTGAAGATTTTTAAGTACTGTATTGTGGATTTTTATCGTTTTTGGTCTTGTCTTAAGTATATAAAAATATTGGATATTTTTCTAAACTGGTGTGGTGTCCTTTTGTAGTGCTTACACTGTATTACTGTTGGTTAGGTGCAAATGCTTTACACACTGCCTCTAAAATAAGCCTGACTGCTCGTGCCAAGCTACCAAGGGGGTGAGCAGGAGTTATTTTAGGAGTGTAACTCCCTTATCCTGACTAGAGTGGTGGTTTCTGCCTAGCTTTGGCGCATGCCCTAGCCTACCAAAAATCCCATTTCTAACAGACGGTAAAAAATTTAAGATCGGGGAAATTAATCTCTACCAGAACTTGCCATAACACGAAATCGAGCCCCTTGAGAAACTAATCTAATCATATTGGAGCACTGAAAGGGGTTGCTTCCATCCCAGCTTTTTTCCTTAAAACTTCTAGATCTAATACTAGTGTGGAGGTTGGAAGCAATACTGCCTTAAGAGGGTCCGGCTCATTGGATTTAAACCCTTGCTCACTACAAGCAATAAAGAAGGAAGACCTAGTAAAGAAGCCAGCAGAGCTACTTGAATCCTCTGTTCCTCGAGTGCTGGATTTTACTCTTTTTCTTTTTATAAACACCTTTGTCAGTATGATATTACAGAACATTGCAACGGTGAGAGTAACAAGTACAGGAAACAGTGGGTGGAGCACAAGACTGCCCCCGGAGTACAACAGACAGTTACATATAGAATCAATATCAGGGCCAATAAGAGTGCAAAACAGTTGCCCGTCACTGCATCCCAAAAACGCAACACAGACATCCACGCCCTTCTCATGGAGCCTGTTCAGCTGTAACAGGCAGAGCAGGACCCACAGAGCCATCAGAACCACCACCATCATCCCTATCATCACTTGTCACTGTGGAATCGGGATCCAAGAGCTTGTCACACAAACTTCGCCACACAATGAGATCCTCCCCACCTTGTCATCATACCTGCTTAACTTCATGTGGTGTTTCTCACCTAGCATCTATTCCACCACATCCCTGCACCAGGGAGCCACCTCTGGAGTCTGCTGTCCCATCCATGTGATCGCTACTCTACGCCTGGCGAGCCCCAATGTTAACTGCAAAAATGTATAAGTCATCTTACGACCACTAGTGTTGGATTTTACTTTTCCAGATTTTCCCTCAAATAGTTCTACCGGTTTCTGGCAATAAGTCTCCTATAGTTCCTACAACCCCAGTTCCATTGGCTTCTCCAGTGAATAAAATGTCAATGTCTGTATTGTACAGTAGTCAGAATAAACTTCTCTCTTCAGTTTCTAACTGATCCTGATCTCCAGATCTTAACTTCAATGCTTCTGTTCATCTCCCAAGGGATTATATTCAATATTCTAAAGCCTTCTGCTGTTGGGAATGAATTTCATCTTCTATCCTGAATCTGCTTGAAAATAAAAGCCAATAATTCGGATCATAACCTTGATATATTAACAAGGATCCTTAAGGATCTACCAAAAAAGCAGAGGTCAGGTCTGATGAGAATCATCTTGAAGTCACCCCAAGTATACTTAAGGATGCTGGTATTCAAGTTGGTTGTCTATGGTCAAAGTTTCTGAATACCGACCAAAAGACAGTTGGGAAAGACCCTGACATTGCTTTGGACTCATTTTCTTTGGAGGATTTTTTTAAGCTCAGGGAAGACCCATATAGGGTGACTAATAGGACTACCCTAATCAATCTCAAGATTCTTTTCTGATTTTCAACAAGAAAAAAAAGCAAGACTCGCACGTCTCCGACTCAGGTCCTATCCCGTTATCTAAGAAAACGGGCAAGAGACAGAGTACTAAGAGGGAAAGTCATAGGATAAGTAAAAAGGGAACAAGGAAAATATGATTTGACACGGAGTACGCTGTACAAGCTCATAATTTGGATTTCCACGTAGAGTCTGCAGCACCCACATGCATTGCCTATTCTATCCCTACTATGGTACCTCCCTCCCATACTTTACAGACAGAGGGTGAAGATAGTGCCCTTATGCAATATCAACCTCCCATGTTAGGGCTTTTGGTGGCCACTTAAGCCCACTCTCATTCTGTTTTAGATTGAATGGCTGACCCTTTTAACTCTATGACAACCTTGCATTCCATTGAGCAGACCTCTCTACATGCAGATCTTGAAATGAAAGATCCTCTTCGGATACTTGATTTTGGTATATTGTTTGATGAGGATTTGTTACATTTGAATCGCCTTTTGTTATTAAAGCGTATGTCAGAAATAGACCCTTTAAGGTTTATAAGGAGTCATGACATCTCTATGGTACAATTATTGAATACCTCTACCAAGAAGAGAAGTAGAACCACCTATATTTCCAAAGTTACTGCAAAGCTGATCTTAGAAAATTGTAATTATTTTTTAAGTTGGGGCACAGATTTTATTCCTTTTTTTCCAGCAAAGAGATTGAAAAGGCTTATTAGGCACACTGCTTTCGATAATGACGCCCTCTTGGAGAATTGTAGGGTCCCTGTAGAGAACTTGTTAAATAATGCTAAATGAACTCAAATCACAGTTGGGTTAAACAGTAGATCTGTTACTTTTTAATGTTCAGGTAACGAGGCTCCTGGGGCTTGTGTTTGGGATGATGATTTAAACAAGTGGAATTGGCTGGCAGACGCACTTAACTCCAATTATACAAGGAAGTACAAAAATTCACAGGTGTTTTAGTAAGGGTATTAAAGTCATGTCCTGGAACTTAGTGGGCTGTTTCACTAAGTAAAAGAAGCTTCACTTTTTAGATCCCCTGGGGGCGGATAAAATCGGTCTCCAGGAGACCTGGTGTACAGGACTTTTTGAGCATAATAATTAATTTTGTAATAAGCTGACCCGCAAAAAAAGCCAGGAACTGTCACACAAGTGGCGGTACTGCAATCCTCCTTAGTATAGCTTTCACCTGGTCATATACATTTATTATTAATTCTAGGACTTTGCAACAATGTATACTTTTTAACTGGAAGAATATTACTGGCTTGCAGTCAAACAATATCTTCTCGCCAACCTTTACACTCCTCCAGGCCCATCCTTTGATTTTCTTATTAGTTTGTTACTTCATTTTATTTTTCAGATTGCTGATAGAGAGAATATCATTAATCTGGTAATTGTGGGGGATTTTAATGCAAAAGTTTCCATTTATGCCATTAGTTTGTTAGCAGTCAGGGGAGAAGCTTTAAATTTCCTAGTCCCACCTTTACGGCATCGAGTAGATAACAGAGGTAAGCATCAGTTACAAATTTGTAGGGATAATGGTCCTCTTATTGTGAATGGAGGATTGGCCAATGATATCCCTGCCCACAATACTTACACATGGGCAAGAGAAAATCATTAACTGATTATATTCTTACCTCTTTTTCTGTGTTTAGATTTTTATTTGCCCTTCAGATATTGGATTCTCTTTGGAGTGATCATAAAATAAGTTTTGTTTAATATTCACTTAAAATTAGAGGAGTCCCCGCCTTGGAATTGTAAGGGTGATGCAGTGCACCTTAGTACTGCCAATGCTAAAATATATTGGAAATCTTTAAGTAAAGATAATACAAAAGATGTACTACAAAAATGCTTTACAGCATAGTGTAGAGAGTGGAATAATTTCTTTGGTTGATTTTGAGAAGGATATGCGGATTTTGGCAGTAAGGAATCAATCTCAACAAAGCCCCTCTCAGGTAGTGAACAATTCATCAACAGATTCTTAAAGACTTTCGTTTGAATAAATTGATTCATAAATTACAAAGGCATCAATTACTATCTTTTTCATTACAGAGAGGGAGAATGATTAAATTATTGAAGAGAAGACGCTCTAGACGAAAAGCTACAATAAAAACAAAAAAAGATGTCTGATAAGATTTGGATACACCTCCGGGAAGCTGCTTCACAAAAAGATTCTAGAAGTTTCTGGCATATAATTAATATAGCCTGTGGAAGCTGCATCAAGCCTAAAATTAGTACCATCTCAATTGCAGACTAGTCTTTCTACATTTCCAATCTGTATGCTGCTAATCCTCTTTGCGAAGAGAATCTATCACACATGGCGACCCCTCTGTCAGATGGAGGAGTCGTGGAGGGCCATTCTAGGGTTCAAATTAAGGATATTATTCATCAAGCAAGAGCCTCGGGAGCCAAGGGCACAGACCAAATTCTGATCACAAATATAAAATTGGAAGATCATCTTTGGTCAGGTTGTTTGGCACCTCTTTTTTTACTATTGTTATCACTCCAAACAAATTCATGGAGGGGCAGCATTATTTTACCATTACATAAGAAGGGCTCTACTGCCCTCTCTAGTAATTATAGGAAAATTATACTGCTTGACTCCATTGGAAACATTTTTGCTAAGACCCTGTTAGATCTCCTACAAGATTGAAGATTGGGAAGATACCAATAGTATCATACTATGGGAGCAAGCTACAGATCCACTTTGGATAACATCACCGCCAGCAGGTGATTTTGGAGAACTACATGATGTCTTAAGAGATGCCCGTTTATATAGCACACATCAACTTTTCTACAGCCTTTGACCTTGTAGATAGACCTACTTTGTGGCAAAAGCTTAAAAAATCCATAATCACTTACTTAATCTTATAATTGCACTTTATTCTTTCACTTGGTGCCATGTTTTACTTAGGGGCGACCGTAGGTTATCGCCAAAAATGTTAACAAATAGCAGCCTTTATAATTTTCTTTATATATTTATGATTTACCCAGTGCTTTCAATTAATTGGGAGGGGATGTTCCGAAGTTAGGTCATTGCAATATATATTTATTGCTGTATGCCGACGATATCGTTATACTCGACTTCAGGCTTACAGCATCAATTAGATTGTTTACATAGGTATGCTGAATGGCACTTTTTAAAGATTAACATTAATAAGAGCAAAGTAATAACTTTTAAAGCTAAAGGATGCAGGAAGTTTAAATGGCGTTTAGGAAAAGAGTTGGAAAGTGTTGACACATACCTCTATTTGGGCGAAATTTTTCTGCTAATTTCTCTGTAAAGGAACACATTTTGCATCTCTCTGGTAAAGCAATGGCACATGCTAACGCACTTGGTACACTTTATATGGCTTTAGGCCGCAGACATTTTAATCATCTACTTACTTAAGAAACTTTATTCGATCTTTGCAATTAAGATCATAAAAGTCCATAGAAACAGTTTCGTCAAAACCCAATGCAGTGAACAACATTTTATTTCCAAATTCATCCTTATTCAGGTGTCAGAACGGAGTACATTTTGAGTGTCCCAAAAATTTTAAGCCAGTATCACATACATACAATCATCTACAATTTTGAGTAAAATACAAGTTAGCTAAAAAGAATATACAATTAATCATCTAAGGTCCAGATCCAGCTGTTTCCTTTTGCCCATGCACGCCCAACAATAGCGAGCCACTGCATAGCAAACTAAGGAATCGGGCAATGACTTTACAAAATGTAGTGCTACTCGACACTGTGTCAGGTTAAACCGCTTTATAATCGGAACAATATATTCCTTTCTTTCTTTTTTATACAAACCACAAAAAAACATTAAATGGAGATCAGACTGAGGCGAGTTCCCGTCACAAGGGCAGTGTGATAGATCAGAGTGTTTAAATCTTTTTGACGGGAAACCCAACATTAGTGGAAGGAGGTTCAGGCGGAAGCGAGTTAAAATAAACTTGTGTTGCGAGAACGGGATATCCACTAAACATGAATAGCCACCCTCCACCAGGGGAGGGACTAATTGGTAGGCAAGAACCGACTGTTTACTATGATTCGTCTCTGCTCTAAGGTATTGGGCCCTCTTAATGAAAATATCCACCAGTTTTCCCCTGGATAGTTTTTTGCAAGATAATGGATCTTTAAATAATTCTACTTGTCCCATATTTGTTAATTCCCGCTCTACGTAAGTTAGCCATCTAATCTCACCGTGGTTCTCCAATTTTAGGCAGGCTCTAATGAGGTTTTGAGTTAAGATCAGAGTGTCCCGCCTCCAAATGGAGCGCCAAAGGAGAATTGGGGCCAACTTAATTGAGTCGGTGATATAAGGTAAATCCAACTCAATATGTAAAATATAATTCGAATAGGATTGGGGTAGGGACACCAAGGACTTAAATAACTTATTTTCAATAACTTGCAAAGAATCAATAGGTGCCGTCCCCCAAACCCCTGCCCCATACTTCGCTGCAGACTTTGCTTTGGCCTGGTAAATCTTCTTGATGGGGTCTAGTGGCTTTGAACCCAATTTCTGGGAGAAGGCCTTAATCACCGTTAAACTTCTCTCAAGTTCCAACGCTCTTCCCTCCACAAGTTGTTGCCATGTCTGATTTTTATCAAGGAGGACCCCCAAGTAAGGGAAGGAATCCACTATCTCAATTTTCCCAGAGTCCATATAGAAACTAGGTGTTTTATCTCGTTTCCCTACCCCTGCCGCAATTACGAAGGATTTAGTTTGATTGACTTGGAGGTCCAATGAGGCCATAAAGGACGTATAGGCTGAGATGAGAGTCTGGAGGCCTAGCCCTGTTCTAGCGATCAGTATGGCATCGTTAGCATAAGCCAGGATGGGCAATGGGAGAGAATTAACCACAGGGACATCCAAAGTTGTAGTCAGCAGCGCCTTTCCTACTCCGTTCGTATAGATCGAAAAAAGGAACGGAGCCAGGACGCATCCCTGCCTTACCCCCTTAAGATCTTAAAAGGGCGGGTACATTCCCCAGTTTTCCCATGACGCACAGATGCAGTAGCGTCTGAATATAGCTGGCGTATAAAGTTGGTAACCGCTGGATCACAGCCCAAACGTGTCTAGCAGGTGGGGTATTGGGAGAAAAAATACTCACAAAGTGGGCCACCCACATTGGTATCTAGAGATGGCTCTCCCTTAGGTTTAAAATAAGGAGAGTTAATTAATTCCCAAAATTCTCTACTATTACCGTTTTTGGAAACTTGCTCAAGCTTGGCCCATGATTCTTCCCTCAAAAATCTTTCCCTTTTCTTTCTTACTTCTTTATACTCCTTCCTGGCTAAAGAAATTTGAGCCCTGTTTCTAGGTTGGTTATTTAATGCTTTACAAAGAGCCTTCTTTGCTTGTGTGCATAGAGTATCAAACCAACCTTTAGTTTTCCCAGAATTGGATGGCTTCTGACGGGTAAGTTCCCTTTTTATTTGAACTAAAAGATCTTCAAAGGAGGAAATTAAGTCTACTGATGACAATTCTTGGTCTAGACAGTTAACAATACTTTGTTGCGATTTACCTATCACCTCTGGTATCAATTTAGGTTTATCTATTTGAGTCCACTTTAACTGGTAGCCGTTTATCCTGGCCAGTACAGGGGATCGGATTGTCTGGTACTCTTTCTCCTTCCTAGGTGGTAAGAGTACCCCGCACGTTAATATTGCATGATCGCTTAGGGGCGTAAACCGGACAACCAGGTCAGTGAACCTACCAGTAAGGGAATTAGAGATTATATAATCAATAGTTGATTCGCAAAGTTCCTGGGAGAAGGTTTTCTGTGAGGGATCCTTCAGACCATTTGAATTACTAATTAAGGTCATATCTCTGGTAAAAAAAGAAGCCTATTTAAGGAGCAACCATATGTATTGTGCGAAAAATGATACATCGGATATCCCAGCAGATCTACTAGGCCGCAAATTCGGTGTTGGCTAAGCTTACAAGGGTGGACATTAAAATCGCCCACCCAGAAGATACATAGGGATTTATTTTTCCCTATCTCTTTACTGGTCTTGTCGATTGCCCTGTTTACCTCCTCAACTACTAAATGTGTGTTTGGTCCAAAGTTATTATTATAGTAGTTGATTAGGAGCCAGGCCTCTTCATTTCCCAGTTCTAAGGTAAGTAGGCGGAAATACTGGCTTACAGCCTCAAATTTCTTTACTTGCATTTCCACAGTATTAGGAATTAATGTTAGGAGTCCCCCTTAGCCTTTCCTGACACTGAAGGTACCGCCTTTGTTTGAAATGAGCGGTAGCCATTTATAAAAATGGGCTCAGTTGTCCAGGTCTCTTGGAAGCAGGTGATGTCTTGACCTTCCCACTCTTTTAACCAGTTGAGGTTCAACTTATTCGTAATTCCTGCAGTATTCCAAGATAATATCTTGAATAGTTTGTTTAGCCCCTTTCCGTTAGCAATATTTCCAGGGGGTTCGTAGGGTTCGTGAGGTTTTGCTATTACTATGCCTGGGACTTGATTTACCAGTGATTTTAGTCAGTCACATTGTTCCAGGTCGCTAAGAGGGGCAAATCTATTCTCGAGGGTTATCCCTGTGTTACCCTTCTCAATTAATGCAATAGTTCCCATTTGTCCCCTGCCCCAACGGACTCTAGATTCGTTTACCAGTGTCAAAGGGCACCTAAAAAAGAACCCATAAGATATTGCTCTTATCTGTGTGCCCCTAGGAGGATCCCTACATAGGTGGTCCAGGAGAGCTCTTGGAGTGTGGTAGTTGTTAAAATTCACAATCACACAATCCCCTTCCATTGTTTTATTTGTTGAGCCTAACCACTCCACCCTTCTAGCCATGATAATTTGATTGGCAAGTGGGGCGGCCCCATTTTCCCCGCTAGGTGCCTTGCAAGACAACCAGTGCAAGGCTTTATCCATCAGTTGGATGGTATTTTCCGTCTGATTCTCCCTTAAGGTGGGGACGTTAGCCAGGATCAGCCCAAAGGGGTCCGAGGCCCGAGGGAGGTGCAGGGACTGGTGGGCATTAATGGGTGTCCCCCTATGCGGTCTGTGTTGGTTAAGACGAGAGGCCCTCCTGCCTTGTTCATGTAAGTTTAGATGAGTATTACTACCTAAATCATTCATAGTAGTAAAAGCGTGCAACGAGGGGGCCTTATTTCTGCCCTGCGTCTGGTATGACTGTGCTGGTTGAGCTAGTGACATTTGAGGGTCAGCTGGAGCAGTGGATGTCATGCTCCTCATTTTGCTGGCCCTATTCATATTCCCCTCCTTCGTGTTAGGCATCGTAAGTCCCATCCCTCCCACATAAGTTGATTGAGTTGAATGAGCCCCCGCACCAGCTCCACTGCATGAGCATGGCGGAGGTCCTGAGGATTGATGGGGAGATGGTCTACCCAAACCCTTAACATGTGAAAAATCGCTCCTCTATTCTCGATAATTGAACTTGTAACGGGTTCAGCAATACAGTAACTAGTGTCTCTAGTTTCTTCCACATGTCGTCGCCCCCTCCTTGGGTAAACAGAGTAGCAGGGTCCTCGGTTACCACAGGAGATAAGGTAGAATTTGGGCCAGGTTCGGTTCTTTCAGTTCCTTCATTTCCTCTTCGTTTTTTAGGATAAGACTGCTGCTTCACCGGACCGCCACCCCTTCTTCGTTTCTCTGGAGGCTCACTGATCTTATCAAGTGCAGATTTTGTAGCCCGGCCCCTTATTGATGTCTTCGATCTAGTTAAGAGTTCAACAGGAGAGGGGGGGCAACCGGAACAACCGGGACCACGGATAGTGCAGGCGGTACTAAAGAAGTAGGCGGTGATGCTAATAGAGGGGTTAGCGGTGCACTCCCCCCTGATTTACATCCAAGCGAGGAGCGCTTCTGGGCAATCAAGGAGTCCAGAGAAAGGCGTCTCTCAGTTATTTCGATCTCATTGGTCAAGACCAACTCCGCCCTCGTTAAAAAAAGCATCTAGTGTTCCTACTATACCTCCCCCCGTCTGTTCAATAAGGGCCTTCCTTTTAGCCATAACTTGTGAATTTAAGAAATATAGGGGGTAAGAAGGACACACAAACAAACAGACCTACAATAAGGTACCTTGCTGAGTGTGTCCATGGAGTCCCAAGTCCTAGGTGTCAGAGAATAGGCCCAGTCCAGTCTCCTCCGGGCTCCCACGGGCGTGGACGGGCCCAGGAACCCTCGCGCGTGCCGCGGTCCGGCGTCTCGCTTATGAGCGTGTTTCCAAGCGCTCAGGATGCTGGTTGTTGTAGTGCCACAGGCGTCAGGCTCGTTAATTCCTCCGTGAAACCAAGTGAGGGAGGAACTGGTTAGCGGCTACATTTGCCACGGTCCGGCGTCTCGCTTATGAGCGCGTTTCCAGGCACTCAGGATGCTGGTCGTTGTAGTGCCCCAGGCGTCAGGCTCGTTAATTCCTCCGTGAAACCGAGGGAGGAACTGGTTAGCGGCTAATCTAATTTCAGTGTATACTGCAAAAATCTCTCCAACCCTACTTCATGCTACTAAAGTTATTGATATGAAATATTGGAACTTTTTGCATGAAGTGGACAGAAAATAAACTTGCCCCCATTGAAGTATATGCCTCGAATTGGGTCTTTCGAGTATTTATTTTCGGGTTTGGCAGTTGTCCTTCAATGGGGTCATAGGCTCTTGCTCAGTAAGAAGAAATCTTTCAGAAGCCTACTCTGCTTAGAGGGGTTAGGTCAAACCAGAATGGAATACACTTTGCACAAGAACTTTAATCAGCACTTTAAATTGAGTACAGCTGATCTAATGGCAATGTCCCGTTATGCTCTTAAGAACCATCTGAAACATAGTATTAGGACCAGTTCAACGAATCATGGGATGGGGGGGAGGAAGATGAAGGTTATAGCTTCCACTTGCTTGAAGGCGCTGCCCCAACCCTACTTAAAGTGAAATTTGGCATATGGTGTTTGACGATTCTTTTTATTGTTTTGTATGAATGTTTTGCCATTAAAATCTGTCGAATGGGCTTGGGTGGGATTACTCCAGACAATAGACTATGTGATCCCTGTGGGGACTCTCAACTAACCCTTGAGCATGTTCTTTTCGTCTGCCCTGCATGCTAATCGATGTTGTTTGCTGAAATCTTTGGTTTTGAAATACGTGGTTCACTTGTCAAAAGATGCATTTCAATTGTTATTTAATCTATTGAATTAAAAAACGTGTTTTAAAATGTTTACCTTTTTAAGAGTTTTTTATATATATATTAATTATGTGCTTGGTATATTTAAAAAGTGGATCTAATTGTTGATCTGCAACTTATTGATAAATTGTGTGCCAACTGTGTTGTGTGGGTACCAATGGCAAAATGCTGGCCGTTGCATACTGTAGTTAAATGTTTGGTGGTGCCCATTGATAGGGGTGGGTACCAGTGACAATTGTGGCACTGGCATATTATATGTAATTCTTTGGCATAAAGGGGTGGAGGCACTTATGAAAAAATGCTGGTCTTAGCATACTGGAGGTAATTTGAGTTATATGGGGTGAACCCACAGCAAAGCTTGGAAAACAATGAGGTCTGCTTTTAGGCAAGGTCAAGCTTTCATGGAACACCATCAAAACTACTGGAATATTTCACAAGTGTCCCTTCAGGGTCTATGTCTTTTTAGCAAACGTATGCAAAAATTGTGCAGTAAAAAAAGCACTACTTGACCCCATATGTTTTTTTTTTTTTTTTTAATTCTCTGGCGATAATCCCCCACTCCTCCCTAAAATGCTTAAAAGAAGTCCATTTACTCACTTTTGCTTGCTGGAATTTGGGGGAAGTATCACACCCCACTACTTTCAAATATCTTTAGCCACCGTTGGTGAGCAGAACTGGCAGGGTGCAGACGGTGCAGTGTAAGAGCAGAGTGAGCACTGTGTGTGCAAAGATTTGCTAATGAAATAACAGCATTGTCTAATTTTGAAATGAATACAATTGCTAACATTTCAAAAGTGGCTAAGCCAATTGCACTTTTGTCCTATCGGTAATTCTTCACACATGGCACAAACGTAAATGGGGAGATAAAAAAAAACAGATTCAAACGCCTGTGCATCATCACAGTGGATGCAGTGGCAATTCTGAATGAAGAAAATACCCCAACAGGAAGCCCTATTCGCCAGTAGGATTAGCCTAATGAACAAAATTTGATCTGCGCTTAAGTTTATGCACACAGTGATCATGTAATGGTGCTTTTACTGGTCATACTGCTGCTGGCTCATAGAGCAATATTCTTAGCCAGCACTATTACACCATGGTGGAGAGGTCTTCCTCTTGCAAATAGATATATCATACTTTTTGTTATGCAGGAGTTACATCGTAGGAAATGCGTATAGAAGGCCTGAGCTACACTCGAAACGAAAAGCGTCTCCGATGAAGAGCTGCCTTGGAAACTCCAGTGCGCAGAAGTGCTGACGTTGCACATTCTTGGTGGTGGTGATGAACAGATCTAACCAAGGTCCCACTCCCTCCCCACCCCACCCCACCCCCCTCCACTCTTGGACGAAACCTTGCACCACCTCGGGATGGAGATGCCTTTCGTGATCTGCTAGGCATCAACAGCTGAGTTTGTCTGCTCTGGCTTACAGAGAACCCGCCAGATGGTGAACCACCAGGGAAATGCCCTGATGATCCAGACATGTACAGAGATTCAGGGCTTCTTGACAAGGGTCCACGACCCCACCCGCCCTGTTTGTTGCACTGCCACATGGAGGTGGTCTGGTCTGTGAAGCCTTACCTTGATAGAATGCCAGTCGGATCGCTCTCAGCTCCAACAAGTGGATGTGAAGCTAAGACTCCGCCAGAGACAAAAGGCTCTGATCGCCTCTCCCAGCCTTGTCTGAAGAGACAGGAGCCATCAAAGGACATGTCCATAAGCAATGCTTGGACATCCCCAGAAAAGCCAGTCGTCCTCAAACAGGCGTGGTGCCGTAAAGCCACTCGATGAATTCTCCCTGCCCAGTGATTCAGTCGTGTCTAGTCCACATCATATTGTGAACTTCGCTGCATCTCTCCCATCGGCAACAGCATGGGAGAGTACGGCCGGGCCTCCTCCAGGACCGATGGCAGCACCTGCGCAACCATATTCCACAGAGAGTGGGAATAGCGGCCCAATAGGCACACTCTGTTCATGGACTGCAGTGCCAGGCTGGTGGAAGAAAATATCTTCTTCTCTAAGGTCTCCAGCCTCTTGGACTCCCGATCTAGTGGCGCGGTAGGGAACGTGCCAGGATTTATGTGGGAGGTGAAGGCTTGCCCACCAAGCTCTTTGGGTTGTGGTGCTGTGTGAGGAAGTTTGTGAGCCCGTGCTGGGCTTGGACCACGTCCCAAGCAGGACATCAGTAAGTGCCTCATTAAAAGGGAGAAGCGGTTCTGAAGGGCACACTTCTGGCTGAAGCACTTCTGTCAAGACTTTCATCTTGACTACCACCGAGGGCAAGCTGAGGTCCAGGACCTGAGCCGCCCTCCTCACAACCATTGCGAAGGACACTCCCTCCTCCTTAGCCACGGTAGGGGGTGAAAGCATACCAGTATCTGGAGAAGTGTCCTCTCCACTGGCTTGACCCAGATTCTCACACCAGTCCAAGATGTCATAAGGCTGGTATTCCTCAGGGTCCAGTGACCATTCCCATTCCTCCCTGAGGAGTCCTAGCCCATAAGAATAGGGCTCAGGCTCTGGCCTGGAAGCATGGCTCCAGTCGGCATCGGATGACACCCCTCCAGCTCCATGTCGGAGTTGAGGATTAGAATGGGGACATTGCCTGAAGTGTCGACATCGGGATCAGCATTGGAGAAGGCCGAGGTGGCACAACTGGCATCAGTCCCGATCCAGGAATGGATCCTAGGGTCCCAACTGGTGCCGGGCCGGAGCTGCTGGCGCAGAACCCTTGGGGCCCGAAGGCGCACCAGAGGGACCGGGCCATCCAAATATGAGGTGCATGGCCATATAAAATTCTCTTAGTTGTGCGGGGGTCACTCTGGCTCCTTGAAACATGGGAAGGCGCGGAGACTGCCCAGGCGCTGGCTCAACAGCAGAACCAGCTCTCGAATGTGGATGCTCCCTAGTCTCGTCGGCCGATGGACATGGAGAAGTCGAAGACCTCTGATTTCTTCTTGTGGTGGTGTGACTTACCCGAGTGATTCGATGACTGCTCATGCGACTAGGATCAAGGACTCTGCCACCCCTCCCTGGAACTTACCCTTGACCGGGACCTCAATCGTCGCAGCGTCAGGAGCTTGAGGCATCGCTATCTCAAGGCATTCTCTTTAATGGTGCGTCAATCGGTGCAGGCCTTCGGATCGTGGTCATGCTCGAGGCACAAGAGGCATACAAGGTGCGGGTCAGTCACCGACATCAGTTTGTGACAGGCGCATTGAAGCCGGCCTTTCTTGATGAGATCCTGCCACACCAAGAAAAAAAGACCTGAAAAAGACTTTGACAAAGGTAAAAAATAAAAAAAATAAAAAAAAAAAGTTTAGTCAAAAAATGATTAAGGGGTAGCTCTTCCCGGATCTGTATGACTGGTGTGGAAAGAAAATAACTGCCATCAGTGCGCTGGGGTGGCGCCTATATAGGCACCGCTACGTCACTTCTGGCGCGGACGTCTCTGCCGATGCCATGTGGAGCTAAACAACGCCACCTACCAGCCCACAGGCATACTGGTCTCGAAAAATTTCTGAATCCAGTCCGACACCTCAGGATAATTCTAAGGTAAGGAATCTGCAGCTAGAAGTCTCTATCAGATATCTTAGTATTAAAGTAATGACAGTGACTACACAGAGCTCACTAGCACGCAGTGCTTAGTTGGCCCGTTGGAATGTGTATCCGTTCCAGTAGAGGGCATGTTCATTAAATATATTTTTTCTAAATTAATTTGGCTTCTCTTATGGTCTGTTCACTCTGTACATGTTTATTCAACTCTTGTAAATGTGGCATAGCATGGATACTAAACTAATGTATACTTGTGTCTGAATGATTCATCATTGGACTAAGTATATATTCTTTCCTATCATTGCCCATGTCTATACAACACATACCTACCAAACAGCTGCTGCTCACCCTTTAAATGTTTTCTTTTCATCTGAAGAACAATCAAGGAGTAGGTAGCAAGGAAAGTGGACTACAGCCAGGATAGCCAATTAGCCACAAGACCTCCCTATGTCCTAGAAAGCTGATCTGCGGCCTGAAGTGCTGACCTGCAGCCTGGAAAGTATACAGAGGTCAAGCGACCAGAATATGAGACTGGAATTCTGAACTGGGCGAGCTGACTGGGGGGGCCTCGAGATCACAAACAGCAACCCTGATAGAAGAGTTCAAATGAAAAAGGGTCATCCAGGTACAATACCTGAAGTGGTATTACTGTAGGATACCCTGATGCCTTGGCAGTACAGCAGGCCTCACCACTGGCCCTTGCAGTATACATGACACACCTGCATTACTTACAACCCTCCAGACAGTTTCATACCTCTCTCTTTCCTCTCCACTGCTCAATTACAATATGTGCAGGGCAGCTCACATTGAAAACAAAATATGAAAAAAACCACAGTAACTCATCTTAAACCTCCTGGCCACTTGCAGACCAGCATGACCACCTGCAGGACTCCTGTCCAGATCATATATTAAAGAACATCCTCCAAAATAGCTCTGGAGCTAATCCAACCAGAACTATCAACTCCTTGGGACAAAGGGATCATAAAAACTCTAAATGCCTTACATAAACTCGGTCTAAAACAAACAGGCCTTCAACCAAGGGCTCCTTCAACCTTCCAGGCAATAACCAACTGCTTCCAGACAAAGAAGACTGTCTCAAGACAAATATCTTCATTCATTGAAGAAAATAACTTTCTCAGATTACAAAAACAATTTCTTGTATGGCTTTGGTGCTGACGCTGCACTATTTTGCACATTAGACTATTTTAAAACTACACTTGACTCAGAGTACTGGCATGCTTATTACTTGAACCCTCCCTTACATTTTATTTATTTACAGTACTTTTCTATGGCAACTATTTACCTCATGGTACTAGGGGACTGTACAGTAAACAAAGTCACATATTACTTGGAATAATATGTATTTAATTAATTTTATGTAGGACAACCGAGTTAACAAGTACAGTGGAGAGACTGGGTGGAGTAGATTAGAGAAGTAGGATATCAAATCTTCAGTATGGTGATTGACTGAAAATTATAAAGGGTAGTGTCGTAGTTTTGCCGTAGTTTCATCTTGGGTGTACCCGACAAATGCTTTTTGAAAAGTAAAGGCATGAGGAGTTTTCTGAAGGAGATAAGGTTCTGAGCCATTCTTTGTTGGATGAGCAAGGAGTTCCAAATTGTGGGTGCACCTCTGGAGAAAGCGTGCCTTTGAGCCAGCGACGTTTTGAATTTCAGGGATTCCAATAGGAAGGAAGCTTTGCTGTGGGATTTTCTGGTGCCGCCTGAGATTTTTAGCAATTTGGCGAGGTAGCTGGGTCTTTCTGTATGTAGGGCTATGAAGGTAATGCATCCTACTTTGCATTTGATTCTGGCTTCAAGGGGTAGCCAGTGTAGTTCTTTCAGTATAGGTGAGATGTGACAGAATTTTCCTTTGTCCAAAATTTGACAGGCTGTCGAGTGGAGAATTGCTTTGAGCCGGAGAAGAGCCTTTGACGCATTTGATTCTGTTCGTCATTCCAAGCTTCTACGGAGACTTGGAATTGGACAAATTTTGCTTAAAAAAACAACTTTGCATCTTTAGTCCAATTAGACCTCTACATTCTAGGCTGGAATCACTGCCGATAATACCCCCTACACAAAAAAATGTCAAGAAAGTATTTTCAATAACAACCTAGTACATTCTTGCCCAATTATGCTGCATTCATGGTAAATGGTTAATGGGGCATGCTAACAACAACTATTTCATTTTTTATTTAGTGTAAGAGGATTGTTCTATATGTATTTGGATTTTTTTTTATCACAAATTTTATTGCATTTTTAATATACGACATTGCATACAACACCGACTGGTGTGGAAGTAACATCGAGTGGACAATATCCTGTTACTCATCAGGGATCTAGAGAAGAACCCTCACTCAGCAAGTAGTGGATGAAGTACAATTAATCATAAATGACTGTCTGGAAAATCAACTGGGGGAAAATCAAAGCACATACCCTTGACAAAGAATACTGTAGAGGTGGGAGGAGTTTGGGGTTCCACAGGAAAACAGGCTATATGTTACTTATGGATCAAAATTACATTTGAAGCATCATTAAGAGTAGTTATGAGACTGCAGTGAAAGACTTCAAGAACAGCGTGGATTAAACCCCGCCCCGTTGCCGATTGATAGAGTGTCACTGCTAGACCTGGTAGGGTTATTCAAATGTTTATACTGATCAGTGTAGTGTTCCCATAATACTACAGAAGGGAGTTTCTTTGCCGCTTGTGAGGCATTTGTACTAGATGTGAAATGGCCTGGTGGTCATCCTAAAGTTGGGGTGGGAGGGGCACCTTAGTGAAACCATATGCATGGGGGGGAACTGACTGTACCAGATATATTGTCTAATTGCATAAGCATATTGTGTAACTGAAAAGAGGACTTATCCACACAATCAACGGTGGTTAGGCAATGTTTATTTGGTAAGTGCTTCCATATAAATGCCCAGCGACAACTCGCGAAGCTAACGGCCATTCCTTGGAATTCCAAGCTCGTTCCATACCCCCCCCGCTGCCCCCCCACACCACTCTGACCTCACAGTGCTTTAGAGTGTCCGCAAGCATGAGCACGAGGTCAGACCCCACAGTAATTTATCAGTTTGTTAGGATCCCAGGATAAAGCAATTATTATAAAAGGGAAATTAATTTCATGGGGACCTCCTCTGGTAAGAGAAGGGTGAGATGGAACAGTCTGTTGGATGCACCTCTCACAGATGACCAGTGGCAATACCTATGCTTTGTGACCCAAGTTTAATGATTCAACTACAGACACAAACTCTTGCACTTCAAATACTTGCATCAAATACACTTTAATCTGCGAGGACTACGACATGTGCCCAGAAATCACAGAAAGTGCAAGGGCTGTGGCAAAATTGATACAGATTTTATACAACATGCATGGCACTGGCATGGCTTATTGGTATTCTGGAAGTTGGTGATCCATGGGATTGAAACAATGGTAGTGGAAGGTATATAGAAGGATCAGATCGTGTTGGTAACAAAGGAGTTTTGAAAAGCTTTGAGAAGGTTGCTTTCCTTGACTCTCCTGGTGGCAAAACATGAGCTGAAATCTTCTAAAGAAATTGTACCTTGCACTAAAGAATGGTTACTTTAACTCGTGAAATGTTGCAGGAAAGTGCCCCTTTTTGCATGGTTACCCCCCACTTTTTGCCTATCTGATGCAATCTGACTTGATGTGCCCTGGGTCCCTGCCAATCAGGTTCCCAGGGCCTGTGTTCTTTCCCAAGACTGTACCTTTGTATCCCCAATTGGCACATCCCTGACCACAGGTAAGCCCCTTGTAAAAGGTATCATGGGTACCAAGGGCACTGTGAACAGGGAAGGCCTCTAAGGGCTGCAGTATCTATTGTGCCACCCTTAGAGGCCCTGCACCTTAACACAACCACACTGCAGGCTGCATGTTTTGGTGCAGAGAAAAGTGAAGAGTCAACATGGCACACATCCCTGTGTGTCATGCCTGCAATCCACTGCCTAAGGCCTAGGTAAGTCACCCCTCTAGCAGGGTGCACTAGCCCTAAGGTGAGGGTACAGAGGCAAGAGCCCTGCACCCCTACAGTGTCTAATTCCATTCTTAGACATCGTAAGTGTAGTAAAGCCATAAAGAGTATATGGTCTGAGAGTTGGTCATTACTAACTCCACAGCTCCATAATTTCTTTACTAAAAACTGGGAAGTTTGGTAGCAAACTTCTCAGCACATTAAACCCACACTGATGCCAGTGTGGGATTTAATGTAAAATGCACTTAGAGGGCATCTTAAAGATGTCCCCTGAAAATCGACCAGCCCTGGTGTGGTTCCTGAATGGCTGCCCGCCACTTGTCACCACCAGACAGGTTTCTGGACCCCTGGGTAGAGAGCCTCCACTCTCTGAGACCAGAAACAAAGCCCATCCTGGGCAGAGGTGTCATACCTCCTCCCCAGGATGAGCTGGGTCCACGAAAAGGGAAGCTTCAAAGGCCTGCCACCTTTAGACGCTGTCCCTGCCTTTTGCTGCCCCCAGCAACTGGCTCCCACCGGTTCTGGCCCCCCCCCTTTGGGTGGGAGAATTGGCAGGAAATTCAAGCTAGGAAGAGAGGTGTGTCCACCTTTGCTAACCCAACCCCTCAGGTGGGGGAGGCGAGATGAAGCACACATCTCAGTCCCCTCCATCTTGAAAATGAGAAAACGCAGCCAACCAGGAACAGGCTCATGCCCCCTCCCACTGGAGGGTGGTATAATAGGGGGTATCCCCACCCCAAGGAAGGGACACATTGGTCCTGACTTGCACACGTCTTTAACACCCCTAAATTTAGTATTTTGGGGTGACCCTGAACCTTGCCTCCTCAGATTCAAAGAATAAAGATGAAGGACCGAAGAGCCGTGCTGACCCAGAAAGGAGAAGAGGACACCAACTGCCTTGGCCCCAGCCCTGCTGGCCTGTCCAGTCTACGACCTGCCTACATCAAGAAGCCTGGTGAGTCCAGCAGCCAGCAACCCCCAGAGCCCGGAGGACCTGACCTGCAACCTTCCCACAGACTGTCTCCCATGAGCACCGGATTTGCTCAACCCAAGACTCGCCTCCAGAATCCGGATAACGGTGTCTCCGCGATTCTGCACCACTCTGCACCCGACACTCACGGCCCGAGTTTGAGTGGCCCAAAACCCCAAGGAGGTCTTCCCAGCGATCCTGACCTGTGATCTGGTGATCCCCGACCTCCCTCAAGCCGATGCCTGCAACCTCAACCTGAATGGTTTCCCCCACCCCAACCGGAGCTGTTAAGACAATCCGACGCCAGAAGACACCTCTGCACCCGATGCCCCACGGCCCTGGGTTACCCAAATGACGGTGTCCAAGCATCCCCCAAGATCCCAACTTACCTCTCCAGCTGGTGGTCGCCTTCAGGATGCCTCAAGCCGGAGCCTGCAGCATCTTTTCGAAACCGAAGGTCTCCATTTGAAAGCACAGGGTCCCCAACGTCTGACTTGCACCCTGCACCCGGCCGCCCCAGTGCTGTTGGTGGTGCAGCTCCTGTGCTTGTCATTGGCCCCTGCAGTGCTGACCTTAATCCCAGAAGCTTTGCTCCCACACCCGAGTGACCTGCTCATTAGCAGAGCAGTCCCTAAGCGTAGGCCCCCTTGGCTAACATTGGGCCCCTGCACTCTGCACCCGGCCGCCTAACTGCCGTTGGTGGTGCAACTTGAGTGCCCTTCTAGACCTTGGGGAACCCTGGTCCTAACCCCCAAACCTCACCCTCATGAGTTGAGTACTTACCTTCAAAACCGATAACCATTTTTCTCCCACAGGAACCAATGTTATAGGATTTTGGGCCTAAAAATGTTCTAAGTGTGGATCCGTTAATGTATGGAGAAAAGTGAACTCAATCGCAAAATATAAAAAGTCATACTTACCTTGTATTGCACGAACTTACGGTGTGGTATCTAGGTATACCACCCGCAGTACTCAAAGTAATCAAAAAGTAATCTAATAGTAATCTGAAAGTAATGACTGTGTAATTCAAACTGCATTTCAAAGTAATACAAACCTGTAACAACTGCAAATTCAGCCACAACTTCATTTCCTTGAACAGTCTTGCATTTGAAAGTGTATTTTACTCACCTGTGCCAAGTCCTGCTTGGTTCTAAAATAAAACCTAAGTATATATTTTTTTATACTTACCTAATTGGTCTGGATTCAGTCTCTGAGTGTGTGCATCAGTCCTTGATTGAGTGAATACAATAAATGCTTAAACACACTCTCTGGATAAGCCCAACTGCTTGCCCACACTACCACAAAGAGAGCTGTTAGTACCTACCTAATTTAGCCTCTGCTATACCTCTGGTGACTCCCTGGACTCTGTGCACACTATACCTTACTTTGGTATAGTATATACAGAGCAAACTTCCTACAAATGTCATGATTTTTGAGATTTAAAGACACCAAATCCAAGGCCCTGTCCTAAAGATATTTGGGCTCCCTTTGTTGTGTACTTGGTTAACAGGAAGACCTAAACGGTAAGTATGGGAAAATGGCATGTATTTTATGGTGTGGTTGTGCGACCTCACTGTGTAATACACTTACCAACCCTTTTAAGACCCGTAGGTTTCGTTTGGAAATCCTTCAGCTCAGCCCTGGTTAGCTGTGGCTATAAGCAGCAATGCTTACACAAAGCCACAAATATATAGCATTTCAACAGCACCAAAACAATTGAAGAATTCGACAGGCCACCCAAGAAATCGCTTTGGTCGCCCTAAGTTGGTGGGGGTATGCCCAGACGTGGGTCCCTTGCTCACTTTGCCACTGGATTCAGGCAAGCCTGGCTGATGACGGCTGAAATGCCAGAGGCCGGTCCTAGGATGCTTGTTTCCGGTCCAGGGAAGACATGGCTTGGCAGTTCGGGCTAGACTGTTCCCATGAGGCACAGGGTCAGACTGATTTGCATATGGCCATGTCTGAACTGGGGTGGTGGAGTGAGCTAAAGAATGATGATGGATTAAACCCAGATCAGTTGACTGGGGGTGAGTGTTTGATTGGCTCAAACGTTCCGTCCATCATCCCCTTTGTATCGCTTTGGTCGCCCTAAGTTGGCGGGGGTATGCCCAGACGTGGGTCCCTTGCTCACTTTGCCACTGGATTCAGGCAAGCCTGGCTGATGACGGCTGAAATGCCAGAGGCCGGTCCTAGGATGCTTGTTTCCGGTCCAGGGAAGACATGGCTTGGCAGTTCGGGCTGGACTGTTCCCATGAGGCACAGGGTCAGACTGATTTGCATATGGCCATGTCTGAACTGGGGTGGTGGAGTGAGCTAAAGAATGATGATGGATTAAACCCAGATCAGTTGACTGGGGGTGAGTGTTTGATTGGCTCAAACGTTCCGTCCATCATCCCCTTTTGTATCGCTTTGGTCGCCCTAAGTTGGCGGGGGTATGCCCAGACGTGGGTCCCTTGCTCACTTTGCCACTGGATTCAGGCAAGCCTGGCTGATGACGGCTGAAATGCCAGAGGCCGGTCCTAGGATGCTTGTTTCCGGTCCAGGGAAGACATGGCTTGGCAGTTCGGGCTGGACTGTTCCCATGAGGCACAGGGTCAGACTGATTTGCATATGGCCATGTCTGAACTGGGGTGGTGGAGTGAGCTAAAGAATGATGATGGATTAAACCCAGATCAGTTGACTGGGGGTGAGTGTTTGATTGGCTCAAACGTTCCGTCCATCATCCCCTTTTGTATCACCCAAGAAATCAGACACCAATTTATAAATAAAAAAAAAAAAGACTATTTTTAGACATCACTACAAAAAAGATCCACCAGAGGGTTCCGGAGATATAGAATTTACAAGTTATAGTACATCAAAGTATTTCACTCAACTGCGAACAAACATTGACAAATACAACTAATTTGACACTTCGAAACTTTTTCACCCAAAAGTTGGGCTAGTTGTAATGCTTAGAGTCACTTTAGGTGACCAACTCCGATAGGGAGCCAGTGAGGGGACCAGCAAGGTCCTCAGACACACTTACATCAGCAAGTGAAGCAGTCTTCAGTCAGTTCCAGGCACTTTTAGCCGTTGCAGTGGTTTCATATAGAAGTAGTCCTGATGCAAGTGATGAAGGATGCTGAATATGCTCAAGAAAGCGGTGGATGCGAAGCAGTTGACAGCGTTGCTCTGCTGCTATTCCTCGGGCCATGAAGGGGGTGAGGCAGCACAGGGTTGACGTCCCTCCAAATCCTCCCCTGGCGATAACTCGTCTTCTGGGCGACCAAGCTGCACTCTGACAACTCTTCCGGGTTTGGCAAAAGTGCAACTTTGAGCGTCGGGTCCTGGGCCCTGGTGCTGCACGCCAGTTGGTGGCAGTCTGACGAGTCTGGGCTACCAGCTTCCCTCAGTAGGCCTCTTAGTTGTTGTGGCCCTGTGCTGTCAACAGGCGGTCAGCCAACTGACCCTTGGAGTCTCTATGCTTTGGCTGTGTTCTGGCGAAGACTTTCAGATCAGCAAGACACAGCAAGCAAAGTCCTTCTCTCCTAGCCACCAGGTTCAGCAGGCGCAGTCCACGCCAGTGCAGCCTCTCTTTGCCAGTTCCACGGTGCAGCAGGGTAGTCCTTCTTACAGTCCAGTCGAGATCTGAGTTCTAGGTGGCCTATTTATACTCAAAAAGTGCATTCAAGGTAGGCACGGTCAGTAGCCAATGGGCTACTAGGTTCCCTCCCCTCCTGATTACCACTTTCTGGGAAGTGTGGCATCTGACTATCCCAGGATGCACTATTCTGCCCACTCCCAAGATGACAGAACCCCTCTCTCTTTGTCCAAAACTGCCTAGCTCAACCCAGAGATGTGGCTACCAAGGGGGCTACGCACCCCTGGAAAACCGAGTTGGCAACTGGTTTCCCCTTCCTTGTCCCCTAGTGCCAGCCTCTCTACCTAGACAATGAACCAGCCATTCTCCCAAGGGTTACACATTTGCCCTTAAAAGGCAACTTCTTTGAAGTTCACCTTTTGAACCAACACCAGTGTGGCCTCCTGCAAGAGTGAGGTAATGCCTCTATCCAGTGCAGACCTCTATTGTCTGTTTTCCTGGGAGTCGTTAGGACGGTCTCCTCAGGAGGGCAGAAAGACAGTCTCGTGGACACGTTCCTTGTGCAACCGTGGAGGGCACAAGAGATTAAAGGCAACCAAATGTCAACTTTGCAAAAGTTGCACACCACAACATGTTACATTAAATTCAACTTGGAAATTAAGTTGGGCTTAATGTAATGAGTTGTTTGCTCCTTTGGAGTACTAACTTTGGTCGTATTGTTCAGGAATAACACTGCTGAGGGGCCTGCATGCAACCCTGTACTTTCCAATGGGGCGATCAAGTCCTTCCACAGTAAAAACAGTTTCGCGTTTTTACAACCAGAACATGAAAATGCATGTTCTGCTAATGAAATATATTGCACCCTACCTTGGGGCTTGGTAAGCCTACCATAGGTGTGACTTACACATATTGTACAGGGAGATTGGGCTTTGCTATTGCTTTCAATGGCAACGTCAGGATAGCAGTTCAAAACTGCACTTCCAGTCTGCAGTGGCGGAGTGGGAGACTCGTTTTACATGCGTCACACCCAGGGTGACAACTAGTGCTGAAATCCCTGGGTTGACTACCTAACTTACATGCCCTGGGTACATATACTAGGGAATTACAGTGAAATTAGCCTATGCCAATTGGATACAGCTAATGTAACATTCACGTTTTAGGGGCAGGGCACCTGCACAGAGGTCTGGTTAGCAGGCCTCAGGGCACTCACATGCGAAAAACAAGCGGCATTAGTCAACAAAAAAAACTTGGGGGTGACCATACAACAAAAACAAATTTCCTTACAGTAAACGGGACTACGATTTGAACATTTTAACACTATGTAGATCTGTGTCCCTGAAAAGTAGTGTAGTGGTGCGAAGAGGTTGGAGGGAACTGCTTACTTGAATGTTAAAGGGAAAATACATGTCTAAACCAATTCTTGTGAAAGGCAACTGATAAGCAAAGATAAAGACATTGCCTAATCACTGAATGCAGCAGAGTCTTGAACAAAACAATGATTGTGGGCAATACCAGACTCTTTAGGTAGTGGTCATCACATCAACGTTCTTGTTAGAAAAGCTGATTTTCACGCTTGGAGCACCCGAGAGCAGGAAGATGGGAAAAGACCAAAACACCTACACACAACACCAATGAAATTTAGAAAAATATGCCTCTTGGAAGAAGAATAAATCCACAAGTCAGACAAAAGGTATGCTACTGTAGCGATTGACAAAGAATCAACAGTCTGAACCAACAGTGGAAGGGCATACTGAATACAGTATGTAATTTCAGAGAGAAGTTAGAGCAGAAAATAAATATAGCGGCCATTGACTTGAATGCTAACAGACCGTAACAAGATCACAGATCAAGTGGGAAAGGTGATAAACCTCAACGAGAATTCTGCAGAAATATACACTCTGGAAGATATGGTTTTCAGACTACAGGCCATTTAGCTGCACCTGGCAGCTAAAGTTGAAGATGCGAAGGGCCACACGAGATGAAATAATTTATGCATTCACAGCGTTACTGAGAGTGCAGAAAGGCAACGTGTTGAACTCTTGTTGAGCGCATTAATGAAGGTACCCTTGTCCAAATGTCTCATCTTTTTTTTTCTTTAGAGAGCACACCGAGCTCCTGTATGTGGAAACCGAGAGCACCTCCAAAAGCAATCACCACACTTATCTTTAAATATTGTGATGGGGATGCGATCCAGCAAGCTGCAAAGGTTTGAGGATCTTTGGGGGAGGATATTTCGTGGGTTTACACATCATGAAAGAGACATATTTGAGGTCATAAAGAGAGAACAATGGAAGCAAGCAATTAAATATACCCGATGCTGTTCTCTGCCCACCGCCATGTCCTGGCAGAGGGTAAATATTTGTGCCTTCTGTCCTCCAAGGATGTGTGGGAGGGACGGAAGACTCAATCTTATGTAATGTAAGGTGGATTTGTAGAGCGCTGCTTGTCAACCATGAGGGTATCCAGGTGCTGAGTAGGTGAGTGTAGGCGTGTGGTGAGACTGGGCCTGAATACAGGCATTCTTGATGGTCCAGCAAGAAGACTAATTGAATAGCCAGGTCTTCAACTTCTTGCGGAATTCAAGTGAGGAGGAGGCCCTGGTGTGTTGGGGGAGGTCGGTCCAGGATTTGGCGGCTTGGTAGGCAAATGATGGACCTCCCATTCTGCTTCTGTGGATGCGGGGTGTGTGTGCGCGAGTGAAAGGGACGCTGAGCTAAATTGTCTGGTGGGTTGGTGGAAGTGAAGCCGATGATTGAGGTATGCTGGTCCCGTGTTGTGTAGTGACTTGAATGCGTGTGTGAGAAGTTTGATCTAGAAGCACTTCTGGATGAGGAGCCAGTGGAGCCCTCTGAGGAGTGGTGTGGTCTGGGTTAGGTGGGGGGGCTCAAGGATGAGTCTGGCAGCTACGTTTTGGATGGTTTGAAGTCTAAGAAGTTGGGTTGGGATGCCGGTGTAGAGTGTTGCCGTAGTCCAATCTACGTTTTGGATGGTTTGAAGTCTGTGAAGATAGGTTGGGATGCCGGTGTAGAGTGTGTTGCCATAGTCCAATCTGCTTGTAAATAGGGCCTGTGTGATGGTATGTCTGGTGTCCAGTGGTAGCCACTTGAAGACTTCCACTAACCTGTGGAGTATATGGAAGCATGAGGAGGTGAGGGTGTTGACCTGGAACTTCATGGTCTGCCGGGTCTGGTGGCTTAGTGGACTAATGCATCCACTGCAGGGGCCTGTGTTCGACCTCATGGTCACAGGTTCAAATCCCGGCGGGTCCACTCAGCCTTTCATCCATTTGAGGTCGATAAAATGAGTGCCATTGAGTTGGGTAACAATAAACATCTGTTATTCAGCGCCTTGAGACCCATGGGTGATAAGTGCGCTTTACAAATACAAGTGTTATGTTATGGTGAGGTTGGTGCCCAGGATGAGGCCTAGGTTCCTAGTGTGGTTGGTTGGAGTGGGTCCAAGATTGGCAGACAACAAGGTGGAGTCCCAAGGTGAGCTCTTATTCCTAAAGATCAGCATGTCAGTTTCGTCAGTGTTGAGCTTGAGGCAGTTTTATTTCACCCAAGCTTGTCATGCATTTTTTGAAGTTTGTCTTTGTGGTGACGGAGTCATCTGAGAGGTAAACAATTAGTTGGTTGTCGTCGGTGCAGGAGATTATGTTGATTCAGTGGAAAGTGATGATATTTGCCAGAGGAGTCATGTACATGTTGAATAATGTGGGGCTGAGTGATGATCCCTGTGGGACTCCTTAGATGAGGTCCCTGGGTCGTGATGCGAATGGTGAGAGCCTGACTCGTGTTCTTCCGGAGAGGAAGGAAGCTATCCGAGTGCTGGTTCTTGTATACCCTTGGTGTGTAGTCTGGCGATGAGTGTGTGGTGGGAGAGGGTGCCGAAAGCGGCGAAGATGTTGAGGAGGATGAGGGCGGTGGAGATGTCTAGGAGGATAAGGGCGGTGGTCAGTCCATGGTCGAGAATGGTGCGTATGTAGTCTGTGGCAGCTTTTTCGATACTGTGATTGTTTCGGAATCCTGATTGCGAGTCATCCAAGAGTTTGTGGCATTCTAGGTGGTCAGAGAGTTGTCTGTTGATGGTTCTTCTCGATGACTTACGCTGGGAAGAGGAGCAGTGAGATGGGTCAGTAGTTGGTAAGTAACTCAAGGGTCATCTGAAGGTTTTTTGAGGAGAGTGGTGACTTTGGTGTGTTTCCAGCTATCTGGGAAGGTGGCTGACTTGAGGGAGGTGTTGATGGAAGGGAGAGCATCGCTGGTTGGGGCTCTTCCGAAGTTGTAGATATGGTGGGGCAGGGGTCTCTGGGAGCCTCCGAGTGGATTTTCTTCATTATTGTTGCAGTGTCCTCGATGGAGGGAGGGTTCCATGCTGCCAGTCTTTAGTTGATTAGGTTAGCAGGCAGGATGATCGATGAGGGGTGACTAGGGTTTGAAGTTGCTGTAGATCTTGGTGATTTTTTTGTGTGGAAGAAGTCGGAGAGATTGTTCCAAAGTTCTTGTGTAGGGTTGATGGTTTTGGCTGTGGGGGTTGGGTTGGTGAATTCCTCGACGATGGTGAAAAGTACCTTGCAGTTGATGGCGCTAGATTTTATTCACAGGGTCAGGGCCTTTTTATGGGTCTCTTTCACTTGATGGTATCAAAGTGCTGCCTTGTAGGGGTTTCTTGCAGTGGTTCCTCAGGTGGTTCTCCATTTTCTTTCGAGTTGTTTGCAAACTCTCTCGGATTCTTTGAGGTCAGCATTCTACCAGCTAGCTTGTTTGTTGGATCTTTTAGGTTTCGTGTTTTTCAGGGGCGCCAGAGTATTGGCACAGGTGGTGATCCAGTTGTTGAAGTTAATTGAGTGATTGATGAGGTCGTGGGTGGGGTCCGGGTAGTTTAGTTGGAGGGTGTTGAGCCATTCAGTTTCTGCAACTTTCTTCCAGCAGCGGCGTGGGGTGTTGCTAAACTCTGTAGGGGTGGTTGGAGGCCCTGTTATGTGGAAGTGGCCTATGGAGTGGTCCATCCATGTGAGTGGAGTGATGTGGCCGACTACAAACTTATCGCTGGAGAAGACGGGGGTCCAGGGTCCGGTGATAAGTATAGGGCCATGTACGAGCTGGTTAAGGCCGATGTTCTGTAGACTTTCGAGCAAGTCTGTGGAGTTGGAGTCCGTGGGGTTGTCGAGATGATAGTTGTGATCACCTAGGTGTATGAAATCTTTGGTGCCCATGGCAAGGGGGTGTGGTAAAGTAAGTGAGGAGTTTGCTGAAGTGGGTGCCTCTGATCGTGGTTTTACTATACATCTGAAGCTTGAAGTGCATGTGTTCCATTAAAGGGGATTATGGGTTAGTGCAAGAGGTACACTTGATGGTGTCTCTGAGGATGATGGTGAGTCCTGCTGGTGTATGGCATCGGTCCTGGTGCAGGATTTTGTATCAGTAGGGATGGCTGCGGCGATGTGTGGTGCTGATGTGGGGTTGGGCCAGGTTTCTGTGAGGAAGAGGAGGTCCGGTACGTTGGAGTCAATGAGGCACCAAATCTCGGTGGAGTGCTGGCCAAGTGAGCGTGTGTTGGCGAACATGCATGTGAGTGAGTGTTGTGTGGGGTGAGTGTTGTGGGGTGGGTGTGGTGCAGGTGGTGGGAGCGGGTGTTTGGAGGCAGGTGAAGTGGTAATGCGAGCAGGCAAATTGGCCCACCATGGACTGAGGTGTTGTTCGGCAGCACCGCTTGTGGTGGTGTGCAGGGTTGAGCAGGTGGTGTTCGTCCGCAGTGTACCCGCAGGAGGCTTTGGAACAGGGTTCTTGCCACTGGGCATGGTCCAGGTGCAGATGGGCTTGCCTTTGGCGCACCATCAGCCTGAAAGCAGAGGGCAGAGGGCAGAAGCAATTGAAGTGAACCGAAAACAACAGCAGCAAGAAGGGATAGGAAACTGCACCACGGAAAACACTATGGAGCAATGCAGTTGGAATCATAGGTACAAGGGCTGTGACCACAAGCGTGTAGTGACCAAGTACTGCCTTAGTACAAAACAACAATATAAACCTGAAGCAGGCCCTGAAGCATCAATAAAATAACCTTGCAGCCTGGGCATGGCGAAATACCACGGACGATGATGCAGCAGACAATCTATACATAAGCCTTGATAGTACACACCTGGATGCCGATAAACTCTAAGATGGTAGAGAAAGATGTTTTAAGGTATGTAATGAGCATACAAATACAATTGGGCATATGATTCTGTTAATCGATGTTAGGAGGAATACAAGGTCTAGTTATCTAATATTCTATAGTGAGCTTCAGTTTGCTGTGGAGACTGGAGTGACGGCATGGTTGCTATTGGGGGAGACAGATATCTTTTGAATTGGATGCGCAAGCAGTTTGGAGCCTGTGGCATATGACTGGGGTGGGTGGTATTTAGGGAAGTTAGTATGCCATGGTTCATAGGTGTACGAGATACTTTACTCAAACAAATAGATGGAGTGAAATGACATTCAGCTTGGATGGGGATGCAAACAAGTATGGGAATTAACATGCCGGGTAAAAGGGGAAGGCTGAAATTTCTACCCTGAATGTAAAATTACTCTGTGATAAGGGTAAGAGGAAAGTAGTGGTGCAGATGGCAGTTCTATCAGGCAGCCACCCATGACAGGCTGGGCACAATACTGATGGAGACACCAGAGACAACTCTGATTATAGGTATTGATTTTTTTTTTATTTGTGATGAACTCACATAGACAGGACCACAAGGAAGGAGAGAAAGTCAGTAACAGTAATTTTGTGAAAAACGTAGCCCTAGTCGACCTATGGAGGGAGTCACCTTGAGATGACGGGCAAGATTAGTTTAACTCAAATGAAAACAATTCGAATTTTAGGTTGAATTATCTACTTGCTTCCCATGTATTCAGCACCAGATTTAGAGCCACAACATATCTAGCATATCTGATGTCCACATTAAAACCTAGGTCACTAAGGCCATCAAGTTGATGGAAGTTAGAGGTGTCGAGCTGAGACAGGAAGATGTTGCAGTGTCAGACAACCAACATGGATAACTATTTTCAGAAGAACATGGGGTTCAGCGGTCTCTGTCCGATTCTAGCTAGAACAGCAGGGAAAAGGCAACAATTCAAGAAACAAAGATGCAAATTATCCAACAAGAAAGTAGTAAATATCTGATAGACCAGGATACACAAAGCCAACTAGACTTATCAAGTCGAATACAAAAAAGGGCTAAAAACATGGATGTTCTAATCACTCCTAACTCCGTTGCCAATACCTACTGGAACCCTGGCAGTAGGGCAATGAGACCCTAATAGGGTGAAATGGCCGCGCTTAATAAGATCCAATAATAATAATAATAGGGGATTATCAAAGTATTGTGCAGAATGAAGCCAAATCCTACTTTCGGACCATACAACACCACCTATATGAGATAGACAATAAAGCTAGTAAACTTCTCACACAGCGGACTAAACATGACAGTAATGGATGTACAGCGCAGATTAAATATAAGAGTGGAGTTGTGTTACATAAAGATGGGGAAATAGCTATGACACTGGCGGAATACTACTGCCTCTTATAGAAGTCAAGAGCAATGGGTCTGGAGGAAGAGAAGGAAGGAAATAAATTGGTAAAGGAACACCTGGGCAGGGTAGATAACAGCTAATGCGGGCAAAACAATTTCAAATCAATCAGCAAAAAATGATACGTGTTCAAAAATAAATATTTATTAAATAGAGTCATATATAAAAATATTTTTTTCTTTAATTTTCTTTGATATATCTATATGTATCAAGAATCTGATAAATCATTTGATATTGAAATCAAATGTGGTCATTCAGTGTAACATTTACATACATCAATAATGCACAATTAGATATACCGAGGACAAAAGACCTAGAAATATACAATAGATAATACGATGGTCAAATACATGATCACAGTTCAACAAATTAGTGGTGGATGAACATTGTATATGGAAACTGGCGGTATGTTATTCTACGCGCGTTTCGGCACTGCCTTCATCAGGTTTCCGTCTCAGAATTCACTGTATGTAACTGGTCTGAAGGATGTCTAGGGGGATCCTACTGGTTGTTAAGAAGAGGGTCACGTAGTGCCACAAGGAAAATGCATAATAGCAAGCAAGTGCACTGACTTCTGTCCTGAAATGGTGGAGATGCTGGAACTTTTATAGTTAAAACTGGAGGGTTATCAGACGCTGTTGGCGCTTATAAATGGAATACATTGATGCCCACGGTTGCTTGAATTACAATCAGTATTTGTGTTATATACACTGGTTCATTCTTAAAACATATAATGCTGTTTTAACGTTTAAAATAGAGCAGTCTGTCGTCCAAAGCTTCTAACTCCTTCAGCATGGAACCAGTTAAGACGCCTGGATCTTCACGGTGGAAAGGGTCCCTCCATAGTGATCTCCTATATGAGATAGACAATAAAGCTAGTAAACTTCTCACACAGCGGACTAAACAGGACAGTAATGGATGTACAGCGCAGATTAAATATAAGAGTG
The DNA here is from genome assembly GCA_963921515.1 of Calotriton arnoldi. Taxonomy (NCBI): domain Eukaryota; kingdom Metazoa; phylum Chordata; class Amphibia; order Caudata; family Salamandridae; genus Calotriton; species Calotriton arnoldi. The sequence goes on along the minus strand of CAWUFW010008462.1, from coordinate 245,850 downwards.
GAGTTGTGTTACATAAAGATGGGGAAATAGCTATGACACTGGCGGAATACTACTGCCTCTTCTAGAAGTCAAGAGCAATGGGTCTGGAGGAAGAGAAGGAAGGAAAAGGGCCCCATTCCAAAAATGAACACTGCAGACAGGGAAGTGGTGGAAGTGGATGTTACGGTGGAAGAACAATTGGCAAAGTGGCAACTTAAGGGGAGAAAGGCACCAGGACAAAGGAGCTCCTCGCTAAAGTGTATAAGTGGTTATCTTCTAGTGAACAGATTTAAAAGTTAAAAAATTCAGATCTTAGATTTCTTAATATTTTTACTTTTAACTACATTGGTTTAGGAATCTTACTGCGTTGTCTTCCGGCATTAATGTTATTATGCTGCTTAAATACAAAATGGCCATATTTCTTGCAAAAAAAGCCTTTAGCACTGTGCCACTGCTACCAAGGGATAAGCACAGGTTTTCTTATTAAAACTGTTTTTCCTCACCTGGCCCCGAATTCCTAGTTTGGTGACAGGAATATCACTGGGGGGCTTATTTATGGGAAACTAACGCAGAGCGGTGCCGCAAGTTATTTTGCTGCGCCACGCTGCGTTAGTTTCGAGGCACAGGTATGCAACATATTTACAGCAACATGTCGCATCTCTGTGACTTTCCCTGCGCTAGCGCACAAACTGCTGCCATGCACTGGCGCAGGCACTCTTTCACCATGGTGCAAGGATGCCTGCGTCGTGGGGAGATTGTTTTTGTACAGGCAGGTGCCCCTTCCTGCACAAAAACAATCACTCAAGGTGATTTCCTCTTCCAATGCGTGCTGTAGAATGCCACCCCTGGGGGTGGCGTAGCATCCTGACGCACTTCCTGGTTTACGATTGCTCGTAAATCTGGAAATGCATCAGTGGACATGAGTGTTGCATGGGAACACCCACAACAACACCCATGTCACGCCCATAACACGCAACAGGGTGGCTTTACGAGTGCTTGTGAATTTCACGCAGCAGGTTGAGCCGTCGGTGCGTCACACAACGTGACGCACTGACGGCGCAAGGGGCTCATAAACAAGCCCCTTAATTTGAAAGGAACATTAAGTGAATACAGAGCGCAATGTAACTAGATAGGCTACAGCCTTTAAAGACTGGAAAAATGACTTTGCTCCTCAAAGGAAGTAAACACTATCAGGGTTCCATCGTGCATTATCCTTGGAGGTTATTAGAGTTCATGTTTCTTGCTTCAGTGAACAGGGCAGTCTCAATGCACACCATCTCCTTATAGTGGCCATTTCAAAACTGTAACACAACTCCCTTTTCATGAATTTTACAAAAAAAATTATATTGCTGCATTTTTGTTTGAAAAGTATGCTAAATTAGCAAAAGCTAGCCTGGCTGTCAGTAGTAAGATTTCATGTGGGTTGTAGAATTTTGCATCCAAACAAAATGCTAATATCTGTTACGAGTGAACGAACCACAATTTACTCCGAAATGAACAAGTAACTAACTTTGGGTAACAGAATCCTGACCTTTTGAATATCGCCAGGTGCATGATGGAGCTGGAATTTTTCATAGCAACTGCTTCTACGTGCTGGCAGGTGGTGCCCTAGGACTCCACGCTGATCTTGCACCACCTCCTGAAGTGACATTGCCAATCCTGCCCACCGTCCGTTTATCTCCAATTCTGCTGTGCCCTCAGACACAGATATATTATAACAGACTGGAGATGACAGCGTGCCCAGCTTAACTCAAGAACTTCTTAGACTCATAGCAGTCCACTCCATAGAATGGGGAGAAGGGAGGACAATGAAGCCTGCGCTCAAATAGAGTTCCACCAGAAACAGCACTACCAAAGATAAGCAATTTGTTCTTCTGATGGATCATTCTAACCGCAGATTCCTCACCTTCTAAACACCTACCAAGGAAGTACCTAAAAAAGTTTTGGACAGTCTGAGGAATGTACTTGCACCAAGAAGTCCTGCAGTACCAAATGGTCCCTTTTGTGGTCTTAACTGTTGTGGCATTATTTCATGGAGAATGTACGCACAGACCCCCATCTATTAACCTGGCAGATGTGCAGTATTGGAATATCTCTCGTCAATATATTCATGAAAGCCTTGGCGCTGGTGTAATGAGCCAGTAGACCCTTTGGGGGGCCCTTCTTGACCAGGGCATAGAATGTTTTAATACAGAGGACAACCCACCTGGACAGGGTTTGTTTCTGCAGCACACTTTAATTCTTAGCAAAGTTAAATCCCATAAAATCTGGTCCTTACTGTACTCAATGCAAAAAGAGAGCTCATTCGGTGTCTAGTTATTGAACCCTTTCCTCCCTCTTAGAGGTGTTTGGTACATTTTTTTAAAAAAAATGCGGGATGGGGAATGGACTGGCCCCACATGGAAAGGCAACACAACGATCAGTAGAACGACCTTCCCCTGCACCTCAGAACCACCCCATTGCTCCAGCAATTCAGGAAAGGACTCAAGACCTGGTTGTTTAAATGAATGGAGCACCACAAAGCTAGTAGCAACCTCAGTGCCTTGAGACCTCCATGGGTAATTTGCCACACGTTACCAATCTTTCACTGATTGATTGAAATGAAGTACAACTCTGCAGCACCAATTTGTGAGGGAAGGTTTTGGTGTTCGAGGGCATTGACAACACCTACAGCTCACCGACACAGCCTGCAGACGTAATGCCAACGTAGAATACAGGTTTGATAGCTGCTGCAGAGTAAAGCAGGGCACTGGATCAAAAGGCATGCACATCAGAAACTTAAGGACCAAGTTAAGGTCCCATATAAACATCATGAAAGATTCTGGCTGGAACAGGCATGTGAGGGTTTTCTTTTTTAGAAATCACGTCACATAAGCGGACTTGAATAATGAAGGTTGGTCAGGTAAATGCAGAAAGGCCAAAAGGGCTGACAAATAGCCTTTAATGGTGCCCACTGCAAAGCTTTGCTGAGATGGTGCAAACAAAAAGTCATAACTTCAGGGATCAACCTCACCCAATGTACCGAATATATAGATTTAACAGATGATAATCTAGCCTCAAGAATAACATCCTCCTCTTCAGCAGGTAATCAGAAACTGCCCAGTTGACAACTCAATCTCTGTGCATGAAAGTGTGGGTTGGGGAGATCTGGGTGCAGGACTCTGCCCTGTTTCTGTGACAGGAGGTCCTCCCAAAGAGGTAGATTGAACGAAGGGTAAATGCTCAGGCTCAACAGATTGGGACAGCACATTCTACTGGCCGCCTAATCTGTAGCTACCAAAATTATATGGATTTCCTGATTGTCTGAACTCTGGACAGGACACGTAGCGGTGGAAAGGCGTATAGGAGACCTTCACCCCCACTGCGGAAAGAGTGTCTCTCAAAGGGAGCCTTCTAGTGTAAAGGCTAGTTCATACTGATAGTTACACTCCAGGCTTTAGGCAGCAGCATAAAGATCAAGCCACGCCCCACAGGGAGAAGATGCATTGAGCCAGCTCAAGGTGAAAACACCCTTCATGGTCTATCAGCTGACATTTGCTCAGCTGGTCCACCCTGACATTCAGTGGCCTTGCCAAATGATTGGCTATCAGGGAGATCTCCTTTAGGCTTACCCAATTCTATAAGTGCCAGTGCCTTCGGACCCAGGGTCCACATCTCCACACTGCCCTGCTTGTTGCAGTACACCATGTTATCTAATAAGACCTCAACCAACCTCCCCTTGATGGATGGGAGGAAGGCCTTAAGAGCCAAGGGAATGGGGCAAAGCTTTAAGAGGAAGATATAGAGCTTCCGCTCCACTGGAGAACAGAAGCCCTTAATTTCCACTTCTCCCAGATGGAGGCCCCAACCCAGAGATGATGCAACTGTCACCACTGTAAACAGAACAGGTTTGTGTGCACCTGCTAACACTGAAGGTCCCAGGCGGTCGCCTTTGAAATGCAAGCGCGGTCTGAAGCATAACCCTGGTGTTGTCAATTGGAGGCAGATGTTCTACTCCACGACTAGTATGTGCCATCACGCACACCTGGGATCAGTAGCATGCATGAGTTCAAGAGTCTAATAGGCCTCAGAACTGAACCCAGGATTGAGCCTGAAATATCAGGATCATACCCTGAATGTCTCAGACTCGCTGCGGGAGTGGAAAGGGCTTGAACACCACTGTGTACAAGATGGCCTCTATGAAGGGAATCGCCCGCATGAGCATCAGGTGGGACTTCTGTTCATTGAAAGAAAACGCCAGGATGATGGAAGGGTTACTATTGTTGGAGGTTGTCCACAACTCCCTGCAGCGAGCACACTTTCTGCAGTCAGTCATCAAGGAACAGGAATACATGCATCTCCAACCTGTGAAGAAGTGCTGCACCCATTGCCATCACTTTCGTAAACACTTCCGGGGCAGAGGGGAGACCAAAGGGTAGAACATCAAATTGTAAATGTTGCGACCCAACCACCAACTGAATGTAGCTTCTGAGAGACTGCAGGACGGGCACCTTTAAAGTATGAATCCTGCAAGTCCAAGGACACCATCCAATCCCTTGGAGACAGGGTGGCCAGGATCTGGGCCAAAGTCAGTATCTTGAAACTCCTTTCATAGGAAGGTGTTCAGAGGATGGAGATTTAACTTTGCCCGAGTAACCTTTCATATCTTTTTTTTGGGCACTAAGAACCAGCTAGAGAAACACGAGGTGCAAAAGGGCTGGACTGTCTGCACAGGTTGCGAGAGTTGTCGCTTATGGTAGGGGAGACACCAGAAATATCTTCTGAACTTTTGGTACTGCCAGTGGAACAGATGAGACGGAGAGGTGAATGTGCCGTAGGCCAGCTGCCCTTGAAGCAATCCAATGCAGAATCAGCCATCAAACGGCATGTCCCTCAGGGTTCCCTGCATGTACCTAGCACATCCTATAGCGTGCATGCATGGCACTGGATCACCACATTGATGCCCATGGATCGTCTGACACAATCACTCATGTCTAGACCAGCTCTCATAATTTCTTTGGCTGCATTTTGCCCATCTTGGATTGTGTGATCAAAGATGTTTTAAAATTTGTTAGGGATGGCCAGCACTGGGCATGCAGGTATTGTCTAAACAGGTAGGCAGAGTTCAGGGTCCGCAAGGTCACGCTGGCTGAAGAAATTACTTTTCCGGTAAGTGTTGACGAGTATGGTTTCTCTTTCTAGAGAGTCGAAAGCGTTTGTATTTATTTTTCTAGTAGATGCCTGAACTACCAAGCTCCCATGTTGGATGATGGATCTGGAAGGCTGAATAACCAGGGGCAGGCCTATGACTCCTAGCTGCAGGGTGACTAACAGGTGGGGGCGAACACAGCTTAGACCAAGTTGTCATTGAAGCTTCCTACAGGGCTTCACTGAAGGACAGCATAGGCTCAGAGGTTGCAATCTTGTCAAAAAGTGTTCTATGGTTTCTATTGTAGGTAGCTGTAGCTCATGCTCTGCAGTCTACTACCCAAAGGAGGCACTGTCCTCCACAACTGGGTCCCAATGGGGAGTCCAGTTCTGTCTCAGAGGAAGTGTTAAGTCCACTGGCATTCTTCAATCCAGGTAAAGGCCAGCATCAGTATAGTGAGGGGGCACAAGTTATCCACTTTCTCGTCACATGTGACATTTTGAAAACCCTGAAAGGCTTAACAGTCTGACCCGAAAGGAGCTTAAAGCATTCTTTAGTAATGGCATCAAGGGAGCAGCTGGGGACTCCTTCAGAGTTGAGGGGTGAGCCTTATCTCAAAATGAGAGTCCTAGCACATGCCAAAGTTGGTTTTGGATCAGAGATGGGCATTAGGATGGGAAGCGGTGCCGGCACCAATGGAGTCTATGATAGGGTGGTCAGCACTGGTAATGCCTATGGCGCCAGTATTAAGGCATGCGTTGCAAAAGAGAAGGGGCAAAGGCACCACAAGGTCCGTCAGCGATGGGGCTGCACCCGCTGGTGGAAGTGCAATTTAGGGCTTCTGCAGCTCTGTGGGTCCTGAAAGAACTACAAGAGTTGAAATTTTCTTGAACATTTGCAGCATGGCCCATCTTAAGGCCTCTATTTGTTATGCGGTTGACTACAGAGGGGAAAACACTGAACACGCAAGGACCAGACTCAGAATAATGACACTAGAGTCAAATCCTTGGTGTGTGGAATGTGAGGCATACCGCCGGCTTGGGGGAGGAGAGGTGGGGACAAATCCCACTTGGTATTCTTGCCCTTGCGACGTGATTTGTCATTGTACTTTGTCTTTGACTCGCCTGAAGACAAAGACTGGGACCACAACTTCGAGCATGAGCGGGTTTGACATTTGGAGTATTACCTACTTTGGTTTTTGTGCTCCTTAAAGTATAGTTTAGCCTCCTGCTCCCCGTTTGCTTTCAGGTGCACCAGAGAACATTTGTCACACAATTCCGGGTTGTGCCCGGTTGTGGCAAGAATCTAGACACCACAGGCAGACATCATGGGTGTGCACCCCTGAATATTGAGTCAATAATATGGATGTTCGAAAATAAAATATTGACAGGTAAGTCAGTCTAGATTTTCTATACCTGATTTTCCTCAGCAAAACAATACCGTTGCACACCAATCTCCGTCAGTTACCACAATTCTATTTTACAACATCCAAAGAGTTTAGACTCCAAGTCTTCTTCACGGTCTCTTCTATACCTCACTCCACATATGTACCTACATGGTACATATATCTTCAAGGTACATACATGTGGAGCTAGGAATACTAACCTATATGCATGTACCTTTTGATAATTTGTCCCACAATATTTTATGTTTGCTATTAGTATGCCACAATATTGTTGGTGTCGATATTCAGTAGTACAATCAACATCTGCTTCCTGCACTTGCAGCACAGTTTGAAGTCTAACTATTTCAGGGGGCATTTTCCCTGGCACACTGTCTGAAGAAAAAAGATTTTGGTGGCAGTAAAATCCAACAAAGTAGGCAGCACAGCTCTGGATCCAGGTTGAAGGATGTGGAAGAAAGGAACTGACATTCGTGCACAGGGGTGGAAACTATATGCAGCTCAAACTGTCATGTCCTGAAGCGGTGCGACTTCGCAGATTCAATGGTGCTATCTGCAAGAGCATAAAAGCAACAGCAATGAAAATTTCAGTTGCAGTCTGGCACCTACATATAATCGAAAAATGCAAAATTTGTGACTAGAAGTATCCATCAGAATTTGGTGTTTTCTGGGTATTTCACAAAAGTGGTACATTCTAATCTGCAGTCGGAAATTTACAGTTGGTGTGAGACAGACAGACACAATAAAGCCCCTTGTGTGACATTAATTAGCCTTCTACCCATTAACAATGTGCAACCTTCGAGGGTTCTTCACTTAGGGCAAGCTTTGATATGCTGGGTTCCACAGCCATATTCAAAACAAGCAGTGAGTTATAGTTGCTGACTTTTTAGGTGTCGTCTGCCAGCGCATGTACTGCCACTTGTGAGACATTTTGTGTACTTAAAAGAACCCACCCACTGCTTACCATTGGTTGGCTTTATCGTCACTCATTTCCTTGCTTCTCTTGGATCAACAAGGGACATTTTCACTTCCTCTTCGTGTTATTGTCCCTTGTCTGGAGCATGGCCCAAGGACTGCTTCAGTGTAGCGCCCAGTGTCCTTCCACTGTAAAGAGTGCATGTCTTTGCAGGCAGTTCCCCTCACATTCATCCCACTCTGTGTTGCTGGGCTTGCCCTCTTCCACCCTATGGTCCTGCTCAGTGTTGTATGAAAAGCAGTGTGGGGGAAAAGTCACAGAGTTAACCCTACAGACGGTAATCCCATTTTAAATGAAACAAGCACATCATGAGAGGTTTGTGGGTCAGACAGAAGAGGAATATTTAGTTTGACTGTGGGCCCGAAGCACCAGTGGAAACCCTAAAGAAGCCCACTTGCTCACCACCTACTAACACATAAGTACGCTTTCATATCCCCGAAGACATTCATGTACTGCTGCCAAGTGGCGATATAACATATTTGGACCATTGAGACAGAAGGTATAGTTTCTTACCTGTAACTCCAGTTCTCTCGTAGGGGTATATTCATGATAGTCATAAGCATTGAATAGTACTGCCCGCCTGCAGGGACCCCGGAGCACTTTTTCCAATTTATCTTCTTAAGTGCTGAAGTTCGCCTTTCTTCAGGAAGGCCTGCATAGTCACTTAAGAATGTTATTATGTAGTCTAAAGGATTAGGCTACAGTGGTCAAAATCCTTCATCTTGTTGAAACAAGGGAAAAATTCCAAGGAGACATGCATTTAATGCATGAAGATTTTTAAGACACAGAAAAAATCCTACATAAACCCTTTTGTTAGGTAAGAAAAGGATGAAGGAGTGCGGGACAGTGTAGTCCATAGGCAGCCATTATAAATAAGTTTTTTTTAAAAGGAGACTGTCTTTAAGAATCCTGGGACCTCCAGTATCCCATCATGCTCAGCCGGAGGCAGTTACCTCACTTCTTTTGATAGGCGGTGCTAGCTGATTTATATAGAAGCATGAGAATGTTTGTCTACTCCACCGGGGAGGAGGGAGGGTTGCTTATGACTATCATGCAAATACCTCTACGAGGGAACTGGAGTTATAGGTAAGAATCTATACCTTCTTTCATAGGGGGATTTCCATGCATAGTCATAAGCATTGACTAGAGTAGCAAGCCCATCCCCCCTGAGAGCGGTAGATTAAACAGAACAATAACGAGCAGAGAGGGTCAGGCAAAGAGATTTCTGAGGGAAGCCTGTGCTACTTGAGCATCTGTCCTAGCCTCAGAGTCAAGACAGTAATGCCTAGTGAACGTGTGGACTGACCTCTATGTAGCAGCTTTGCAAATATCTGCTAATGGGATGTTTCTCATCAAGGCAGTAGTGGCTGACTTGCCACTAGTGGAGTGTGCTTTTGGTCTGCCAGCAAGAGTCTTATTAGCTAGCTGACAGCAGAGCAAAATGCAAGAGACAATCCACCTGGAGATTGACTCTTTGGAGGTAGCCTGACCTGTGCGAACAGGACCATAATTAACAAACAATTGTTGAGATTTGCGAATACTTCTGGTTTGGTCTAGCTACAACTTCAAAACTCTTTACATCCAGAGTGAAGAGCGCTCTCCACTGGAGTAGATGGATTTTGAAAGGAAGCAGGTAAGGATATAGTCTGGTTCACATGAAAATGAGAGATAACTTTAGGGAGGAATTTGGGATGGGTCCTCACAACTACTTTGAAGCGTGGAAGACTGTGTATGGCTCATGAGCACAGAAAGCCTGTATCTCGCTAACCCTGCGCACAGAGGTTATTGCCACTAGGAAAGCAGTTTTCCAAGTGAGGTGTTGGAGAGATGCCTTATGTATAGGCTCAAATGGTGGTTGCATCAGATGTGAGAGAACCATGTTACGTTCCCATGGTGGAGAATGGCACCTAACAGAAGGAAAGACCTTCTTTAACCCCTCTAGAACATTTTGATGACAGGAATTTTAAAGAAAGAGGTTTGTGAAGGATTTTTCCTGTATGTAGTGAGAGCTGCCAGGGGGACTTTAATGGAAGAAAATTGTAGGCCATATTTAGCAAGGTACAACAAATATGGGATAATCACATCCTCCTGGTAAGGATGTAGGGTCAATCTCCCTGAATGAACACCCGACAAAATCTTCTCCATTTGAAGGCATATGCAGACCGGGTGGATGGCCCCTTTGCCTCCTTCAGAATCTCCATACAGAACTGTGGTAGATTCAGGTGGCCATACTGTACTAGCTCCGTAGCCATACTGCCAAATTCAAGGAGAGGTTGGGGTGTAACATTTGTCCTCTGAATTTCGTCGAGGTCTGGCCTGCATGGCAGCCTATAATGGGGACGGAGCAACCGGTGAAGGAGGTCCGGAAACCACAATTGTCTCGGCCACTCTGATGCGATGAAGATCATCTTGGCTGTCGAGGTTGAAAGCTTGAGCAGGACTGTTGGGATCAGGGTAATTGGTGGAAAAGTGTAAAGAAATGTGTTGAACCAGTTGATCCATAGTGCATTGCCCAATAATTCTGGATGGTAAAACCTGGTGGCAAAGTCGCTGCATTTTTTGTTTTCCGCTGTGGCAAAAAGGTCGATAGAAGGTGTGCCCCACAAACGGAAGATACTTTGAGCAACATCTTCATTCAACATCCACTTGTGGTTTTCGTCAAGAACCCTGCTGAGTGCATCTGCCTGGACATTCTGAACACCTGGGAGATGGTGACTTACTTTCAGATTCCTGGTGAGTAACCAGATCATCTGGGCATCTTGTGACAGGGCTCTGGATCTTGTCCCCCCCCCCGCTTATTCAGGTAGTACATGGTGGTTGTATTGTTCCATCTGAACAAGCAGGATGTCAGTGATGAAAGACGGGTGAAACGCCTTGAGCGCTAGATGAACTGCTCGGAGTTCAAGGAGGTTGATGTGGTATGTCCTCTCCTTCGGAGACCATGAGCCTTGTATCTGCAGGTGACCCATATGAGCTCCCCATCCAAGCAGAGAGGCATCTGTCACGATGGTCTGTGTTGGAACCTGTTGGTGAAATGTCATCCCTTGTAGGAGATTGCTTGGAGAACACCACCACTTGAGTGATCTGATGGCATGAAGGGACAGATTGATCCCATCTTCCCAGTTTACCCTGAGCTGGTCCCACTGGTCCTCTAGACCCTCCTGGAGAGGGCGCATGTGGAGGCGAGCATTGGCAGTGAGAAAGATGCAGGAGGCCATCCAGCCCAGAAGTGAAGAGATTGTGCACACTGCTGGACGACACATTCTTTTGAGAGCGTGACACTTCTGGAGAATGGATGTGTTGTTCCTCCGAAGGTCACATCTCTGCATGAAGTGTCGATGGTAGCTCCTAAGTAGTGCAACTTCTGGACTGGTGTTGATGTGGACTTGTGAAAATTGACTTGAAGATCCAACCGATGAAGGAGATCACAAGTTCATTTGAAATGAAGTTGGGCTTCTGGAAAGTGGACGCCTTGATCAGCCAGTCGTCCAAGTATGGGAAGATAAAGATCAGGTGTTTTCGAAGATGTGCTGCCACCACAGCCATGCACTTGGAGAAAGTTCTGGGTGCTGACTTGAGACCAAACGATTCAACGATGTACTGGTAGTGGTCTTGCTGGCGAAGCTGGGGGTATATTTGGTGTAAGGCCAGCATTGTGAACTTTTCCCTTTCGAATCCATTTGTTGGCAAGCCTGAGATTGAGAATGGGTCTGAACTCTTGTTTGTCCTTCTTTGGCACGAGAAAGAACGTGGAGTAAATGCCCTTTCTCCATTGACTGAGGGGAACAGGTTCCACCGCCTTCTGCTGCCACAGGATGGTGACTTCCTGCTTTAGAAGGTTGAGGTGAGAGGCAGATGACCTTGGTAGAATGGACGGTGGTGGGGTAGTAAACATGACACTACTCATTCTGTACAATATTCAAGACCCAGGCATATGTCGTAACGCGTTGCCACTCTGCCAGGTAATTTGAGATGCTTCCCCCTACCAGAGTAGGTAACGGAAGGGGGGCGGGGGGAGGATTCAGGGTTTTGAGGCTGTTTGCTTTCGGACACCCTGATTAGGCTGTTGGGCTGCACGTCCCCTCTGCTGTTTGCGCGGAGGTTGGTAGGGTCTTTGATACTGCTGCTGAGATCTTCCAGGCAGCCATTGAGGGGTTTGAACCCTCTGTGAAGAAAACCAACAGTGGAAAGGTGTGGTGCAGCGGCCAGGGCAGCTGACTTCGGAGCACAGGGTTCACGGTTCGATCCCCGGCTCCGGCGGCAGCTCAGCTCAGCACCATGTGACTCTGGGCAATAGCTCACTTAATTTTCACTCCGGCCCCCAGCGCCTTGAGACCCGTAAGGGTGAGTAGCTGCGCTATATAAAAACGGACTTACATTTTTTTTTTTTTTACATTTAAAGGACGGAACGATCTGCGCTGATCCTTGGACTTCAAGGCAAACAGCTTTCAAAGTGTCCACTGCAGTCTTCAGCCATGCCATTTCATCATCATAACGGAAGCCGAATAACGTGGAACCCGAAAATGGCAAGTTTTGTATGCGGAGCAGAGCGTCCAATTTTAGTGATGTTAGTGGGAGCCAGGCATGTTGTCTCAAGGTTACTCCATGGCAGTAACTGTGAGCTGATAAGGTAGAGGAAACGGCCGCCTCCCTAATGATCGGATTAGAGACCATGGCACCTTCTTGAACGATCTCCATAAAATCCTTCCGTTGATCTCTTGTGAGGCGGTCTGCAAAATTGAGGCTGAAGGATGGAGTCCCACAGGTCTCCGTCGTATCTGCCCAAGAGGACTGTTGCGCTGGCTGCCTTCATGGATGTAGCCACGGTATTGCAGACTTTACGTCCCGTAGAATCTAATCTTCTACTCTCCTTATCCGGAGGAGAAGAGGTAAAAGAAGATGTGGCACGAGATTTGCACGCAGGCAGAATCACCACCGAGTCAGGTGTTGGGTCAGAGCACAGAAACAACGGATCTTGATCCAGAGGGCGATATTTTTTCTGGAGCCTGGAGGGCGCCGACTTAGCCACAGCTGGCGTGAGAAACCAATCCATGGCGGGCTCAAGAAGCCAAGGAACTAGTGGGGGCAAAGGTCTAGAGGCAGTGCGCTGTGCTGATGGAGCGTCTCGAAGATCACTGAGGTGGATGGTGCTGTAACAGCCATCGGTATATTCAGTTTAGCCGCACCTCGAGCGAGAACTTCCTGAAAGGTGGATAAATCTTCCACTGGTGAGGAACAAGGTTGTGGAGAACCCGATAATGACTATTCACCCACCTTGGTGCAAGAGAACGTATCCCAATGATGATGAGATCACGATCTTGACTTATGGCGCGATCTGTGACGTGTGTGTGAATGCCTTGTTCAAGTGGCAGAACGCCCAGATGGATGACAGCCATGGCGGGAGCACTGGCGTGATCTTGAGCGTGTTCGCAGCCTGGGAGCTGGATTGCCGCTAGGCACAAGCAGCACTGGAGGTGGAATTACAGGTGCCGGAAGAACTGGTGGGACCGGCAACACTAGAGGTGGAGGAAGTTCTATAGGAGGCGCAGGCTATGGAGGAGACGTCGGAGCAGGTGGAGGAGAAGAGGGAGGTATAGGAGACCACTGCTCTTCTATCAGAGTAGGAGAAGCATCTCTGGAACTGTGCGATTCCGATGACGAGTAAGTCCTCCTTTGTTTGGAAGATTTCTGTGGTCTTCTCAACGTCGTCCTTGGTCTCCTGCATCTAATTCTCTACGTTGATCGGCTTCCCGACATCAATCCTGAACGTTGATGTTTAGCCCTCGACGTCAAGCGTCCACTTTGTGGTGAGGGCGAGTAGGAGTCCATTGAAGTCGATGCACTACTTGATGTCGGGTGGCGATGTCTGGACGTCGAGCGACTACTTTCGTACAACGTCGAGCCAGCCCATGACGGCGCACGTCGGCGCCGTACCTCCTCTCGGCATCGATCTCCTCGACATCGACCGGAACCGAAAGAGTTTTCTCCCTGAAAAATGCCTCTCAGACCTTCCACGTCAACTGGAGGCTGAGGGTAGAGCCCTGGTGGAAGACACCTTCCCCTCGCTCAGAGGTCCCACTGGATTCTTGCTGGCGTCGTCTTTCTTCTCTCCCTTGAAGGCGAATTTTCTCTGTCACGCAGGGTGCGCCTGGAAAATGTCTTGGAGATCTCACAGGAGGCAGAAAGGTGTGAAGAAGGCAGGCAGATGATGCAGACCTCATGGTGGTCTGTTTTGGGCTTTTTCCTGCACCAGCGAGGACATTTGTCATACAGAGAAGGCACTTTTTTACAGAAAAAAGCCTCAGTTCTGGTCAGAAAAATACAAGAAGGCAAAAGACGTCGAGTGAAGCTGTAGTCACTGATATCTAAAGCACCTTTTTGAAGAAAAAACTAAAAAGGTAGTTCAATTCTCCAAGGGTCCTGTCAGCAAGAGCCGGAAAAAAGAACTGCGGTAACTACCTCTGGCTGAGCATGATGGAATACTGGAGGTCCCAGGATTCTTAAAGACGCAGTCTCCTTTTTTCTTTCTTTATAATGACAGCCTATGGACTACACTGTCCCGCACTCCATCCTTTTCTTACTTAACAAAAGGGTTTGTAAAGGATTTTAACATCTTCATGCATTAAATGCATGTCTTTGGACTTTTTCCCTTTTGTTTCAACAAGATGAAGGATTGTGACCACTGTAGCCTAATCCAATAGGCTGCATAATAACATTCATAAGTGACTATGCAGGCCTTCCTGTAGAAAGGCGAACTTCAGCACTTAAGAAGATGTATTGGAAAAAGTGCTCAGTGGTCCTCGCAGGCGGATGGGCCTATTCAACTCTTAGGACTATCATGGAATACCCCTATGAGAGAACTGGAGTTACAGATAAGAAACTAAACCTTCTGTCTCAATGGTCCACATATGTTATATCGCCACTTGGCAGCAAAAGGCAGAAGTACATGAATGTCTTTGGGGATATGAAATCGTACTTATGGGTTAGTAGGTTGTGAAACAGGGGACTGCTTTAAAGCATCTGGTTCTCCACTATTTGAAAGAAAGTTAATCCCAAGTTATTCTGTTACAAGAGACCCACTTAATACGGTCAGAGAGCATGACGCTTTTCACAAAGCAAAGATGGCTAGAAAAAGTAGTAGTAATAGATCAGCAACACTGTACAAAAGGAGTAGCTATAGTAGTTAAGGTAAACTCCGGGGTGGAAGTGCGGAGATACAAGGTTGATGAAGGGGGACGATGGATAGTAGCTGAGATTAAAGTTGGGCAGACTTTGTATACCCTTGTTAGTTATTATGGACCAAATGTGGATGATGTCTCAACAATGACCACTCTTTTCTCTAGCCAGTTAAGAGTTTGAAGCCCCTCTTATTCTAGAAGGAGATTTTAACATCCTATTAGATAATAAGCTAGATAGGTCTTCGGTCTGTATTCAAATTAGCTCACCTAAGATTAGGGCTCATCTCCTAGTGATGATAGAAAATTTGAACCTCTACTATGTGTGGCGTAGAGTAAAGGGGAAATGTCAGTACTACTCTTTTTACAGCAAGAAGAATGGCCATTACACAAGGATTGACTACTACTTTTTAGATGCAGGAGAGGTAGAAAGAGTCTTAGACATGGAATATCTCCCTATTCATATATCCGACCATGCCACACTATAAGCTAAAATTACCAGCAAGTCCAGCGTTAAGGAGATGGACAGTAAATAGATTACTCCTTCAACCAGGAATCATGCACGAGATAGAAGGCGGCTCAATAGATTTCTTTAGATGGAACATGGCCTCTGCCACAATTTATGTAGTGTGGGATACATTTAAGGCCTGGATGAGGGGAGCCTTAAAGAACTCTTCTATGGCCTGGATTAGAGAAGAAAGGAAGCAGGTATCACTGTTGAAAGGAAAAATAGTGGCAGCAGAAGCTGAATTTAAATCCGGTCAGGTCCAGAGGGATATAAGAGTCTGGAGCAAAGTGTGGAGGATTTACAACTGAAGTTTAAGCTGAAATTGGAGGAGAAATTACAACAGCAGTGGGATGCGAGTAAGTTGAGGGAGTACGAGCAGGGAGAGCGATGTAGAAAATAGTTGGCTTGGAAGGCCAGGATGGATAGGACACGCAATCATATAAGGAAACTTAAGGATGAAGAGGAGGACAGAGTGGTGGAGTACTCGGAAGGGATAGAGTGGGCATTCCAAAAGTTCTTCCAGGATTTATACTTCGAAAACCTTGAGGAAGATGAGGTTGAGTTAGATAATGGTCTCTCAGGCAAGCTGCTACCGAGGCTTAGCTCCAAGGAGCAGCAATGCCTGAACTGTGAAATAATGGGGAATTAAATCCTGACAGCAGTTAAAAAACTTAGAAGGGGGAAAGCAGCTGGGCCAGATGGGATTCTTAACGAAATTTACATCAAGTTGTCAGAGGTAGTAATTCCAGTATGGCTGGAACTATTTAATGATGTGCGGATGAGGGATTCTCCTTTTCCAGAATCTTGGAATGAGGCAGTTATCTTGCTTATTTTGAAGCCAGGTAAGGACCCCATGCAGTGTCAGTAATACCAGCCGATTGTGATTATAAAATCTTCACAAGTATTCTGGCATCCCGTCTGTGAAAGGTAGCTGGGAGTCTAATTAACGAAGACCAGAGGGCTTTCTACCAGGAAGACAGATGAGAGACCTCACACACACCTTAATAGGTTCAGTAGATCTTGCTATAACCCAGGAAGTCCCACTAGCAATTGTAACTCTTGATGTGGCTAAAGCCTTTGATTGGGCGAGTTGGAAATATTTGGTAGGCACACTAAAGGCATTTGGTATTGGGGAAGAGTTCTGGAATGTGCTGAGCAAGATCTATAAGGCGCCTTGAGCACAGGTATTAGTCAATGGTAGTCTTACCTCTTCAGTAAAGATAGGAAGGGGGACCAGACAGGGTTGTCCCCTATACTTTTTGACCTATATATGGAACCCCTGGCACAAAGTCTGAGGCAGAAAAGGGAAATAATGCCTTTCACTGTGGGAACCTTCTCTAGAAAGATAGTTTTATACGCCGACAATTGACGTTATACACCTCGAACATTAAACATGCTCTACCAAGTTTGATGGCAGAGGTGAACTCTTTTGGAAAATTGTCTGGCTACGAAATTAATAGTAGTAAAAAGGAGGTAATGGTATGGAATAAGGAGCATCAAGGCATCAGGTTATCGAAGGAACTAAGGTATCTGGGGAGAACAATACTACACGATCTGGAGATGGTCGCTACAGGGAACTTGGAGAGTTTCTAAAGAGGTAGATAGGATTTTAAAGAAATGGCAGAATCTCCCCCTTACCCTGTACGGCCGTGTTAACCTGGTTAAGATGTCTATTCTACTTAAGTTCTTAGTTGTTTGACAACATACCGTTAGTTCAATAAAAAATGTCTTGCGAGAATACAGGGGAGAATCACATACTTTATTTGGGCTAATAAGGGGATAAGACTTTTCTGGAAGAAGCTGAGAATGAGGGTAGGAAGTGGGGGTCTAGGGCTCTCGGATTTTCAATTTTATTGTTGGGCATAACAACTGCAGAATGGCAGACTGCTCTTGCTTAGCCCTGATAACACATTGGTGGGTCACATGTATTGTGTTATGCGGACTAATCCATCAGATGTCAGTTTCATGTATAAGTTTGGGGCTCCCAAATTTTTCAAGAAAGTTAGGCTGAAGATCCTAAAAGCTGCTGCAAAAATGCAGTTTGGGGCTCGGTCCAATTTTAGTATTTCATACTACAGTGATTGGTCAACCAGTGTGGCATTCACCTGGAACTCCGGAGTGTTTACTGGACAGTCTGGCAAAACCCCGAAAGACTATGTAATAACACGCTGGGGGGAGATGGTGGAAGGGGGCAAGTGCCGTTCTTGGGATACTTGGAGGTATTTGGCAGATGGAACGCCGTCCAGGTTTAAGTTCTATCAGATATCAGCGTGGCTAAGAAATCAGGGGTGGTCGGACTCTGGAGGAACATCTATGGAGATGGATCTTCAAGATCCGAAACCAAGAAAGGAGGAGATATCCTACTGGTATGGAAATCTGGTCGCAGCAGCAGAATAAAGTATGGGACCCCTTCACCTGGTTTTGGAAGAATGCTTGCCAAGTGTGGAGTTGGAAAAGTCATGGCAAGTATCTTATAAGCATGCTTTATTCTGTAATAAAATCTGCTGCATTAAGAAGGATGTTACTTACCCAGTAAGTATCTGTTTTTGGCGTGTAGAGCTGTAGATTCACATGGTTTGCATACTCCTGCCATCTAGTGTTGGGTCCGGATGTTTGCAAGTTATTTTCTTTAGAAGAAGTCTTTCCAGTCATGAGGTAAGGTGTCTCCTCCTTTCGGTGATAGTGCGCATGGACATCGACTCCATTGAGATGGTTTTCCCGTAAGAGGCTGAGAATGGAGTGAGTGTAGTACTGAGATGTCCATGAGTATGTAATATAGATAAGGAGAACAGCAACAACTTTTAGGTGCCCGGGGAGGTGGGAGGGCACTTGTGAATCTACAGCTCTACATGCCAAGAACACATGCCTCGAGCGGATTGTTACTTAACCAGTAAGCATGTGTGCTGTAGATACACATGCTTTGCATAGACTATATAGCAGTATTATCCCAAAGCGGGGGCTAACCAGTAGATGTTGCAATTGTCTGAATAGTGTCTTTAGCACTGCTTGGCCTACATCGAGTTGACGTGCCAACACATCCACGCAGTAGTGTTTGGTAAATGTGTGTGGTGTGGACCATGTTGCTGCCTTACAGATATCAGCTATAGGAATGTTACCTAAAAAGGCCATAGTTGCTCCTATTTTGCGAGTGGAATGCACTCTAGGAGGTATAAAATTCTTTTAGCTTTAGCATAGCAAGTCTGAATGAATTTAATAATCCATCTCGAAATGCCAGATTTAGAGATAGGATTACCCATGTGAGGTGGAGCAAATGCAACAAACAGTTGCTTTGTTTTACAAAAATTCTTTGCCCTTTCAATATAGTGCAATAGTGCTCTTCTATAAAGTGTGTGAAGAGCTCTTTCTGCTACGGCTTCAGGTTGAGGGAAGAACACAGGTAAGTCAACTGATTGATTAAGATGTAAAGCAGAAACTACTTTAGGAAGGAATTTTGGACTGGTGCGAAATACTACCCTATCTTTATGGAGCTGAAAGAAGGGTTCTTCTAAGGTTAATGCCTGTAGCTCACCAACTCTTCTTAATGGAGCGATAGCAATGAGGGAGGCAACCTTCCATGAAAGGAACTGTAAAGGGTAAGGGCTCAAAAGGACCCATGAGTCTTGTAAGTACAATGTTGAGATTCCAAACTGGTGCCGGAGGTGTTCTGGGTGGAATGACTTGTTTTAAGCCTTCCATAAAGGCTTTATTTACTGGAACTTTGAACAAAAATAAATGCTGTCTGTTTCGCAAATATGCGGCTACTGCAGCAAGGTGCAATCGAATAGATATGTAGGCTAGACCAGCTTGCTGTAGATGCAAAAGATGAGAATGTTTTGTACAGAACCATCTAAAGGATCGATTTTGTTGTTGTTACAATAGACAACAAATCTCTTCCATTTAGCTGCATAACAAGCTCTGGTGGAAGGCTTTCTTGCTTCTTTAAGAATAGTCATACAATCTGGTGTTTAATTTAAGTATCGAAACTCTAGGACTTCAGGAGCCAAATTGCTAAGTTGAGCTCCTTGGGGTTTGGGTGCCTGACTTCTCCATGGTTCCGAGTTAGAAGGCTGGAACTGAGACGCAACTTTTGATGTGGAACCACTGATAGCTCTAATAGTGTGGTGAACCACGGCTGATGAGCCCATGTGGGAGCTACCAAAATTTATGTGAGCGATTTTTGCCTGAGCTTTCGAACCAGAAACGGAAGGAGTGGGAGAGGCGGAAAAGCGTAGGCAAATATCCGTGACCAATTCATCCATAGGGCATTGCCTTTGGACAGAGGGTGTGGGAACCTGGAGGCGAAGTTTGGGCATTTTGCGTTGTCCACTGTGAACAGATCTATTTGAGGGAATCCCCATTTTTGAAAGAATGAAAGGAGAATTTAGGGATGAAGTTCCCACTCGTGTATTTGTTGCCTCCTCCTGCTGAGGTCTGCAATTTGATTGTACACTCCTGGGAGGTGTTCTGCCAGAAGATGAATTTTGTGATGGATTGCCCAACGCCAAATGGTCTGAGAAAGGCGCGACAGTTGTAGAGAGGGTGTCCCCCCGTTTTTGTACATAGTACATGGCAGTCATGTTGTCTGTGCGGACTAGGACAACTTTGGCTGTGAGGTGAGACTGAAAGGCTTTCAACGCTAGAAATACTGCTAGAAGTTCTAGACCGTTGATGTGAAGACGTTTGTGCTCGTCATCCCAGAGCCCCTGAATTCTGTAGTTGTGGAGATTGGCACCCCAACCTGTGGGATGAGTCTGCTGTTAGCACGATCTGTGGAACAGGGTCGATGAAGTGCCGCCCTTTTGATTTGTTCCACCACTGCAGAGAGTGATGGGTGCGGCTGTCTACCAACACTAGATCTGTTAATTGACCAGGTGATTGATTCCACTGATGTGCTAAGCATTCTTGTAGGGGACACCAGTGTAGTCTTGCATGAGGCACTATTGAGATGCATGATGACATAATTCCAAGCAGTTGCATGAAAATCTTGGCTGGTAGGTATTGGTTAACCTGAAACTGTAACAACAGAGTTTGAATATTTCGAATCCTGGCTGTATTGGGAGAGGCTAGAGCTGTGTGAGTATTGACAGTCGCTCCCAGATAGGACTGCATTTGTGAAGGCTGAAGATGACTTTTGCGTACTGACCGTAAAACCCAATTGGTGGAGTAGGTCTGACGCAGTCTGAGTGTGTTGCAAGCACTTTTGGTGTGTGCTGGCTTTGATGAGCCAATTGTTTAGGTATGGGAAGACATGAATCTTTTGTCTTCTGAGAGGAGCTGTGACTACTGCTAGGCATTTTGTGAACACTCTGGGTGCAGTCGTTACTCCGAATGGGAGTACTTTGAACGGAGTGTTTTCCTGCTACCACAAATCTGAGATATTTGCGATGAGCTGGGTGGATTGGAATGTGAAAGTATGCGTCTTTTAAGTCTAGCGTGGACATAAAATCACCTTGCTGTAGAAGTGGAAGCACTTGAAGTGTTACCATATGGAAATGTTCTGACAGTATGTACCGGTTTAACTCTCTTAGATCCAAAATCGGTCTTAAAGAACCATCCTTTTTGGGGATTACAAAGTACAGAGAGTAAATCCCTAAACCTTGGTAATGTAATGGAACTGGTTCTATGGCTCCCTTTGTCAACAGAGATTGCACTTCCTGTTTGAGTAACTGTAGGTGACCTAACGAGAGTTTATGAGTGCGAGGTGGAATATTTGGAGGATTGGTGGTAAGCTCCAGGCAATAACCATGTCAGTTAATGTCAATCACCCATTTGTCTTATGTTATGGACTGCCAAATGGGGAGAAATTGTTGAAGTCTTCCCCCGACAGGTGTTAAGTGATCGGGGAGGAAATGAGGGCAAGTCACTGCTTGTTAGGGGAAGGGGAGTTATGCGCTGTGGCTACTCTACCCCTACCTTTGGAATTGTTTCCTCTGTACCCTCCTCTATAAAAACCTCTAGAGGGAGAGGGTTGTGTGTTGGATTTGTAAGAAGAAGCAGTAGGGTCTGAGGATGTGCTTTTGGACCCTGCTCTATAAAACCAGCGGCGAAAGGAGCCTCTGTTCGATGGGGACTGGAGAGCTCCCATGGACTTTGCCACTTCTGTATCTTTCTTCATTTTTTATAAAGCCTCATCGACTTCAGGTCCAAACAGTTGCTGTTTGTCAAAGGGGGTGTTTAAAATGGACTGTTGAACTTCGGGTTTAAACCCTGAAATCCTAAGCCAGGCATGTCTTTTTAGAAGACTGCTGGTATTAATTCCCCTCGCAGCAGCATCTAAAGCACATCTTATGGAGGAGTTAGAAATGAGTTTGCCTTCGTGGACTAACTCGTGCTTTAATTTTGTGTTGATCTGGGAGATATTGAAGTAGTTGTTCCATCTTGTCCCAGTGTGCCCTATCATACTTAGCTAGTAGGCCCTTTGTGTTAGCAATGTGCCAGTGGTTAGGGGCTTGAGCAGCCACTCTTACCAGATGCATCAATTAATTTAGACTCCTTGTCTGGAGGAGGTTCATCGGCAGAGGTCTGTGAGTTTGCTCTCTTACGAGCATTCAAGACCACCAACGAGTCTAGAGGCAATTGTCCCTTAAAAAAAACGGGATCAGATGACTGGGTTTATATTTTTTTTATCAACCCTTGGAGTTAAAACACTGGCAGACACCGGGTCTTTAAATATTTCGTCAGCATGTCTCATCATGCCTTTTAACATGGGAAGACTCTGACTTGTCCTATGTGTAGACCCTAGAGTTTCAAATAAAAAATCTTCCTCCAAAGATTTTGCATGTAATGCAACCCCATAATACTCTGCTGCTCTAGAAATAAGCTCTTGGTAAGCTACATTATCATCTGGTGGTGATGGCTTTGCAGCGTATAGATCTGGGTCAGTATCCATGGGAGGATCAATAGTGTAGTCATTCCATGGATCTACAGGCAAATGAGTATCGTCATCATCTATATCAGGTAGTGTATGAGGAGACCCCTGAGGTGTTATGAGTTAAGGATCTGAACTTGGTAAGTGCGGTGAAGATGGTGGAGGTGGATGAATAGTGCTTGTAGCCATGTCCTCCTTTTTCTTAAGAGGAATCTTATAAGCAGAGTCCCCTAAAGGATGTTTCAGTTTGGATGGTGTCTTAGTTAAAATATGTCCAGAATCTAGATTGATGTATATCTTCTTTTGTTTAGGGTCTAATTTTTCTTTGTAAAGTTTCAGGATAGGTACCGGAGATTTTATGAGGCTTTCTTTCGTTTTCTGCGTCGAAGGTTTCGGTGCCGAACAAGTCTTGCCTTTAGGAGCGGAAGGTTTCGGCTCCAAAGCATGTTTATCTTTCGGAGCAGAAGGCTTTGGTTCCGAACCAGTCTGGTCTTTTGGAGCGGAGGGTTTCGGATCTGAAGACGACAACTTTAGATGACTCGATACCGACCCGGAAGGCTTGATTTTGTTTTGGTGCCGGGCCCGAGGGCAGGGCGTCGGAAACATCGTCTTGGTGCCGACCAAGGCCCGAAGGCAGAGGTGGTGCCAAAGCCTTATGCTTGATGGAAGAGGTTTTGTGGGGTAAAGGGTCTTTAGTACTCACGGTACCCTGTCCCGGAGGCACATCTTCAGACTCAAAATCAATCTCCAGTTCAGAATCAGATTCTGGAACAGAGAAGGCTTCTTCCTCTTCTGTTGCAGACACTTCGACCTCTTCATGTTCGGATTCTTCCCAGAAGATATCTGGAGCATGTTGAATGCTTTGGTGTTGAATTTCTCTTCATCGAGCCCGACGATCGCATAGAGTCTTTTTCGACCGAAACGACTTACAGGCGTCACAGTCTTCTTCCTTGTGCTTCGGTGAGAGGCACAAGTTACAAAGTTTATGTAGGTCGGTGCGAGGGTACTTGGAGTGGCACAGAGGGCAGAATTGGAATGGAGTTCGTTCCATCGGTAGAAGGGTAGACCGACGTGGCTAGGCCCGAGGGCCACCCACGATGTTTCCGACCGAAGATAGTGTTTCCCAATCGATTTGATACCCGGAGAACAGGGAAACGTGTACAAGAACAATACAGTTGAGGGTACAGTGGATTGCGCACCAAAAGGGAACCCGAAGAACGGTTTCTAACCGGAGCGCAGCAATACACGTCCGATCCTGATGGCGGAAAAAAACCCCGAAGAACGGTTTCTAACCCGAGCGCAGCAATACACGTCCGAACCTGATGGCGGAAAAAAACAATCCAACAATTGAGTCGATGCCCATCCGTACTATCACTGAAAGGAGGAGTCACCTTACCTCGTGACTGAAAAGACTTGTTCGAAAGAAAACAACTTGCAAACATCCAGACCCAACACTAGATGGCAGGAGTATGCAAAGCATTTGTATCTACAGAAAACATGCCTCGAACACCACTTTATTTTACTTTACATTGAGTCTATTGGACCCCGTGAAGTTGGTTAAGATAAGCGGTGGTGGGGAGTCCAAATTTAAGAGGCGTTGAGCCAGAGAGGCGGATGATATCTATATGTTTGCCAGCTGTCCGGTCTTGGAAAACTTTTGGAGGAATGTGGGCAAGACAATTCGGACATCTTGGGAGTGGAAATGGAGGTTATATCAGCTACGTTATTTGATCCTCCTGGCTAGGAGGGAGATATGTAAAATGTGGTGCCAGGCCCTACCTCCAACTTGGAGGGAGTGGTGGAACTCCGTGAGACACTTCAGGGAACTGGGCCAAAAGATTAACTGGAATAAGAGGAAGGCTGAATTTGGGTCATTCTGGAATTTGTGGGAGACTAACAGAAGATCATGACGTCCGATGATCAAACCTCTTGGTCAGCTCTTGATGTATGGCCCTGGTTGGTATCTTGGCGCAGACATTGATTAAAAACAGACCCACGATATAAGCACTAGGGGAGGTTGAGATCAGGAGGGTGTTTGCTTATTTGAAAGGAGGACAAAAAAAAGTCTTCATGCATTCAATGCATGTCTCCTTGGACTTTACCCCTTTTGTTTCAACAAGATGAAGGATTTTGACCACTGTACCCTAATCCTATAGACTACACAATAACATTCTTAAGTGACTATGCAGGCCTTCCTGAAGAAACGCGAACTTCAGCACTTAAAAAGATTTATTGGAAAAAGTGCTCCGGGGTCCCCGCAGGTGGGCGGGACTATTCAACGCTTATGACTATACATAGAAATCCCCTACGAGAGAAGGAAAATGCTACTTACCAGTATGCATCTGTTCTTGGCATGTAGAGCTGCAGAGTTGTACACTGTGCATAGATCGCCATCTGGTGTTGGGCTCGGATGCTTGCACTTTGTTGTTGTTTTGGACGAGTCTTTTGTAGTCACGAGATAGGTGACTCCTCCTTTGGACGATAGTGCGCATGGGCATTGACTCCATCCTCAGATTGTTTTTCGCCATGATGGGAAAAGATTGAGTCAGTAAGAAGAAAAATGTCCATGTGAATGTATCTAATTAAGATAATACTGGAACAGATACAGGTTCCCGGGAGGCGGGTGGGCGTGTACAACTCTGCAGCTCTACATGCCAAGAACAGATGCATACTGGTAAGTAGCATTTTCCGTTCGAGGCATATGAGCTGCAGATTGTACACTGTGCATAGACTGTATAGCAGTGTCTCCCTTAGCGGTGGTCACCTGTATCGGTTGCAGTAGTTTGAAAAGGTGTCTTAAGAACAGCTTGGCCCACAGCAGCTTGTTGCTTTGCCTGTACATCAACACAATAGTGTTTGGTAAAGGTATGTGGTGTAGACCATTTTGCTGCCTTACATATGTCATTTAAGGGAATGTTCCCTAAAAATGCCATAGAAGCCCCTAGCTTACGTGTGGAATGTGCTCTAGGGGGAATTATTAATGTGCGTTTAGCCTTTTGGTAGCATATTTGAATGCATTTGACTATCCATCTAGCAATCCCAGCTTTTGAGATGGGGTTACCTTTATGTGGTGGGGAGAAAGCTACAAACAATTGTTTTGTCTTTCTGAAAGGTTTGGTCCGGTCAATGTAATAAAGTAGAGCTCTTCTGACATCTAGTGTGTGTAGAGCCCTCTCTGCTACAGAGTCTGGGTCTTGGAAAAAGACAGGTAACTCTATTGATTGGTTGAGATGAAAAGCAGAGACTACTTTGGGTAGGAATTTGGGGTTTGGTCTGAGAACCACCTTGTTACGATGTATTTGTAAAAATGGTTCTTGTATGGTTAAAGCCTGAATCTCACCGACTCTCCTGAGAGAGGTGATTGCAATTAGGAAGGCTACTTTCCATGTAAGAAATTGTAACTCACATTTGTGTAGAGGTTCAAATGGGGGACCCATGAGCCTGGTGAGGACAATATTTAGATTCCATACTGGAGAGGGTGGCAATCTAGGGGGAATGATTCTTTTAAGGCCTTCCATAAAGGCTTTGATTGCAGGTACTCTAAACAGTGACAAGTGTTGTCTGTTTTGTAAGTATGCGGCTAGAGCAGCAAGATGTAATCTTATGGATGAGTATGCTAGGTTACATCTTTGTAAATGCAGCAAGTAACAGATGTTTTGTATTGAAGCATCTAGTGGGTTGATATTGTTATTACAGTAAATAACAAACCTCTTCCATTTTGCTGCATAACAAGCCCTGGTAGTAGGACGTCTGGCTGCTTTAATAACATGCATACAGTCTGGTGGACGGTTAAGGTAACCTAACTAGGACTTCAGGAGCCATATCGCCAGATTTAGTTGACCTGGATCGGGGTGTCTGATCTCTCCATGGTTCTGGGTTAAGAGGGTTGGAGAGAGGCCCAGTTTGTGGTGGGGAACCACTGAGTTCGAGAAGTGTTGTGAACCATGGTTGTCTTGCCCATGTGGGAGCAACTAGGATCATTGTTAGAGACTGCTGCCTGAGTTTGCGTACTACTAGGGGAATGAGTGGGAGAGGCAGAAAAGCGTACGCAAATCTGCCTGACCAATTCATCCATATTGCATTGCCCTTGGACGACGGGTGTGGGAACCTGGCGGCGAAGGTTGGGCATTTTGTGTTTTCTTGTGTGGCGAACAGGTCCATCTCTGGATGACCCCACATTTGGAAAAAGGGTTGAAGAACTTGCGGATGCAGTTCCCATTCGTGAATCTGTGGTGTCTGTCGACTCAACAGATCTGCAATTTGATTGTGAACACCTGGAAGATGTTCTGCAAGGAGGTATATGCTTTGAGGAATGGCCCATCTCCATATGTCTTGCGCTAGTTGAGATAGCTGCAGAGAGTGTGTCCCCCCCCCTGTTTTTGTATATAATACATTGCTGTCATGTTGTCGGTTTGGACTAGGACAGTCTTGTGAATGAGATGCGGTTGGAATGACTTTAGCGCTAGAAATATTGCTAGTAATTCTAGGTGGTTGATGTGGAGCAGTTTTTGTGGAGTGGTCCACTTGCCCCTGCATTGTATGGCTGAGGAGGTGAGCTCCCACCCAGTGAGAGATGCGTCTGTTGTTGGTACTATCTGTGGAATTGGCTCTAGGAACTGCCGCCCTTTGGAAAGGTTTTGTGTATTGCACCACTGCAGAGAGCGATGTGTGCGGCTGTCCACCAACACCAGATCTGTAAGCTGGCCTTGAGCTTGGTTCCACTGACGTGCTAAGCATTCCTGCAAGGGACGCATTTGAAGTCGTGCGTGAGGAACAATGAAGATGCACGAGGCCATCATTCCTACTAGCTGCATAAACACCCGAGCTGGAAGGGAGTGTTGAGGCAGGAATTTTTTGATGAGGGCTTGCATACTGGTTATCCTGGAAGGATTGGGGTATGCTAGGGCTCTGGAGGTGTCTATTGTGGCCCCTAGATACTGATGTATGTAGGAGGGATGGAGATGAGATTTGGTGTGGTTTATTGTGAACCCCAAATTGTGTAGTAGCTGAATTGTTTGGAAGGTGTGCTGTACACACTGCTTGTGTGACTTGGCCTTTATTAGCCAGTCGTCTAGATACGGAAACACATGAATGTGTTGCCTTCGTAAGTGTGCAGCTACTACTGCTAGGCAGTTTGTGAAAACCCTTGGTGCTGTTGCTACTCCAAATGGCAGGACTTTGAACTGATAATGTTGTCCGTCCACTGTGAACCTTAGGTATTTCCTGTGCGCAGGGTGTATAGGAATTTGGAAGTAGGCATCCTTGAGATCTAATGTGGCAAGGAAGTCTCCTTGTTGGAGGAGTGGAAGTATTTGCTGAAGAGTGATCATGTGAAAATGTCTGAGTGAATGTAATAGTTGAGGGGTCTGAGGGAACCGTCCTTTTTGGGGATTAGAAAATAGAGTGAGTAAACCCCTGTGCCCTGATGTTCTAGAGGGACTGGTTCTATTGCTTGCTTTTGGAGCATGGAGAGAACCTCTTGTTTGAGGAGCGTCAGATGTTGTGTGGACATGGGACGCTGTCTGGGTGGTATGTTGGGGGGAGTAGAAGTGAGTTCCAGGCAGTAACCATACTGGATAATTTGTATTACCCACCTGTCCGTGGTGATGGAATTCCATGCAGGTAGGAACTGTGATTCTTCCCCCGACTGGAGTGGAATGATCGGGGGGAAGCGGAGGGAAGTCACTGTTTTGTGGTAGGGGAGCTGCGTGTGTTAAACCCACGTCCTCTACCCCTGTTGTTATTACCTCTGTAATTACCTCTTGAGTAACCTCTATTAGAGGAGGTTTGGGTGGGATTTTTATAAGTGGCAGAGGTAGTGTCTGTCGCAGTGGTCTTGGAGCCGCCTTTATAGGAGGAGCGACTAAAGGAACCTCTACTAGTTGTTGCTTGTAGAGCCCCCACAGATTTGGCTGTGTGTCTTTTTTCATCTTCTCCAGAGAAGTGTCCACAGTGGGGCCAAACAAGTGTTCCTGGTCTAAGGGTTGATTGAGGATGGTAGACTGCACCTCCTGCTTAAAACCAGATATGCGTAACCACGCGTGTCTGCGTAGCAAAACGCTTGAATTTATTGTGTGTGATGCTGTATCTGCTGCATCAAGGGCGCATTTTATTGAGGTGTTTGTAATTAACTTGCCCTTTTGTATTAGATCATTTGCTTTGGTCTTATGCTGATCTGGAAGGTACTGAATGAGCTTTTCTAGCTCATCGTAATGAGCCCTATCATACCTTGCTAGTAAGGCTTGTGAATTGGCGATGCGCCACGTTTGCTGCTTGAGACGCAACCCCGTTGCCTGATGCGTCGAGCAATTTAGACTTTGTCTGGTGGTGGTGCCTCACCAGTAGTTTGTGAGTTTGCTCGTTTACGTGCATTAGCTACTACTAATGAATCAAGAGGGAGCCGACCTTTAATATAAGCTGGGTTAGTAGGGGCAGGCTTATATTTCTTTTCAATTCTTGGATTAATAACCCTAGCTCTAACTGGGTCTTTGAAGACCTCAGGGGCATGTTTAATAATCCCTTTAAGCATAGTGAGAGTGTGTGTAGTTTTTTGAGGCTGAGCAAAGTCTCTAATAAAAGTCCTCCTCCAGGGGTCTGAGTGTAATTTGACTCCATGGAATTGTGCTGCTCTGTTTATAACCTGTGCAAACCCTATAGCGTCATCTGGGGGATGGTTTGGATGGGTATGGCTCAGGGACGGGTATATCTGGGAGATCATAATTGTCCCAGTGGTCCGGAGGTGGGATACTGTGAAGGTCGTCATCAGTATCTGTGTTATGAGGTGACTGTATGTCATCATCATTATCCCCTGTATCCCCTTGTGGTGAAAAGAAAGGTACAGGAGAGTGAGGTGGAGACTGTATAGGGCTGGAAGGTTGTGGAGGTGGAGAGAAAGGCCTTATGGGTGATGTAGAAGAGTCTTTGTTTTTGGGAGGTGGCTCAGGTGTGGTTGGTGCGTCCAACTTCCTCTTGTCAGGCCGTATGTATTGGACCTGTCCAGTAATGGGGTCAATATGCAGAGTTTTCTGCTTTGGATCCATCGGAATAGAAAGTTCTTTAGAGCTAGTGTCTTTTTTCGGCACCGAAGATTTTGGTTCCGAGTGGTGCTCCTTATGTTTACGAGGTTGCTTGGTCTCCTTTCGGGGTGGTGGTGTTTTCGACCCCGACGGTTTAGCTTGTTTTGTCGGCTCCGAAGGTTTGGTAGGCTTCGGTGTCGAAGTGTCGTAAACCTTGGTTTTCGGTGCCGAAGATTCCGATGTCGATGGGACCTTAGTTTTGGGCTTGGGTGCCGACGAGTGTTTTTCGGCACCGGGATGTGGCTGGCTCGATCCCGAGCTGCCAGAAGGCTTTGGATGCTTCGGGGCCGAGCTGGAAGGCGGGGCTTCTGAAGTCTTGTCTTGGTGCCGACCTAGACCCGAAGGTGAAGGTGTGACCATAGCCTTTTGTTTTTTCGGGGCAGGGGCGTTGACGTCAGTACTTACAGTACGTTGACCTGGCGTGATGGTGTGGTCGTCCGACCCAGAGTCTTCGGCTCCGGAGGTGTCGGGTTGTTGATCTCCGGTGTCTGGGTTGTCGGAGCCTGTGTCGAAGATGTTGTCCGGTGCGGGAACGGTTGATCTGGACATTTCGTGTCGTCGGGCCCGGCGATCACGTATAGTCTTTTTCGACCTGAAGGATTCACAGGCCCGGCAGTGTCGACTCTCGTGGTCTGGCACGAGACAAAGGTTACAGACCTCGTGGAGATCTGTGTGTGGGAATTTAGCCCCACACTTGCATTTTTTTAAATGGAGTCCTTTCCATATGCTGGTTGATGGCGCCGATCGGCCCAACGGCCCACGTCGACGACCGGACTCGAAAATGTCTTGGAGAGTAGATACACAATGAGAGGGGATCGCGATCGAAACAATACCGTCGAACGGTGGGAGTTTTTTGCGCGTCGAAGGGGAACCGAGCGATGTCGACCCGGAGCGCAGCAAATTACATCCGAACCCGTTGGCGGAAAAAAACAATGAGGATGGAGTCGATGCCCATGCGCACTATCGTCCAAAGGAGGAGTCACCTATCTCGTGACTACAAAAGATTCTTCCAAGACAACAACAAAGTGCAAGCATCCGAGCCCAACACCAGATGGCGATCTATGCACAGTGTACAATCTGCAGCTCATATGCCTCGAACATGCCTTTTCAATAAGCATAACTTTGTCTCTGCAAATGTGGAGTTGATCATTGAAAAGGTACAATCAAGACTACAACTAACAATGCAACATGCTGCTACCGCACATTGCAAGCAGACTGATGCATGCTGGGGGTTGGGAGGGTGAGGCAAATGTGGTATGAAGTAAATGTTCCTTGGCATTACCGAGGTGGATACAGAGCAGGACCCTGTGTCTGGTGGCACAATGTGTTTAGTTATGCACAAATATCTTAATATAACTAGTTTTTTATAGTATTTATTCTTCCATATGGTACATCTTTCATTAACAGGGCCTAAAGAGGCTTCAGATCTCATTGCTTAAATTTTATGAGGGAAGTAAATCTGTGAATTATCCCGTCTCTGTCTGGCTTTTTCAAAATTTCCTTTGTTTGTTTAAAGTAATACTTCATGGAGACTTTTGAGAAAATATTTGTGGGATTATATTTATTTGGGGAAATGGGGGATTATAAACATCTAAACAAACACACCCGCTCAGACACACCAACTACAACCACCAGCTACACTTTCCACCCTACCATCTTCCCACCACCCCCACGCTAACCAGTGTACCACATCACTCTACCATCACCACCAACCTACCCTAACAATCTTCACTACGCTAACCACCACCATCCTAAGCAGCCTACCGTACCAACCACCACCACTAAGCCACCAACATCTGAACCGCCATCACCATACCCTAACCAGCAGCACAACGCAAACCCTAACCATCCCACCCTAACCATCCTACCCTAACCACCACCACCCTTTCACTCAACATGGCTCTCAATTCCTGTAGAAGTGCTTCAATTATTAAACAAGCATTTTCAACTCATCACTGGATTGTTGTTTTTATGTAACGTTGCAGCCTACATTTGTAATTGTTTACTCAAGTAACTTGTTCTCACCTGAAAGCATGCAGCTAGGTGCCTAGTAAAGCCAAGTCAAAGATTCGGGAACATTTACATGTTGCCTATAGCCATCGACCAGTCAGCCTATTCTATGGAAATTACTATGTGAACGTTGAGAAGGAACTCTAGGATGGAAATGCTACTTACCCAGTATGCATCTGTTCTTGGCATGTAGAGCTGTAGATTCATATGCGTTCGCATAGATCGCCATCTGGTGTTGGGCTCGGATGTTTGCACTTAGTTTTTCTTCAAAGAAGTGTTTGTAGTCACGAGGTAGGTGACTCCTCCTTACGATGATAGTGAACAGGGGCATCTACTCCATCCCCAGATTGTTTGCGCCATAAAGGGTGATGATGGAGTTAGTAAGAATAGAAAAAGATGTCCATGTGTGTTGTATCTAAGTAACATACTACTGTAGCAGATAAAGGTACCCGGGGAGGCGGGTGAGTGCATATGAATCTACAGCTCTACATGCCAAGAACAGATGCATACTGGGTAAGTAGCATTTTCCGTTCGAGGCATACGAGCTGTAGATGATATGCATTAGCATAGACTATACAGCAGTTACCTTCCCAGTGGTGGCTGGCCTGTATCT
Organism: Calotriton arnoldi; assembly: GCA_963921515.1. Classification (NCBI taxonomy): domain Eukaryota; kingdom Metazoa; phylum Chordata; class Amphibia; order Caudata; family Salamandridae; genus Calotriton; species Calotriton arnoldi. The sequence continues at coordinate 214,115 of CAWUFW010008462.1, read as the reverse complement.
GCTGCAGTAGTTTGAAAAAGAGTTCTTAAGACAGCATGGCCCACAGTAGCTTGTTGTTTTGCATGCACATCTACACAGTAGTGTTTTGTGAAGGTGTGAGGTGTAGACCAAGTTGCAGCCTTACAGATGTCATCTAAGGGTATATTCCCTAAGAATGCCATAGAAGCCTCTAGTTTGCGTGTGGAATGCGCTCTAGGGGGAATAGTTAATGTGCGTTTGGCTTTAATGTAGCATATTTGGATGCATTTAACTATCCATCGTGCAATGCCGGTTTTTGAAATGAGTGCCTTTATGCGGTGGTGAAAAAGCAACAAAGTTGTTTGGTTTTCCTAAAAGATTTAGTTCTTTCAATGTAATAGAGTATTGCTCTTTTGACATCTAGTGTGTGAAGAGCATGTTCTGCCACTGAGTCTGGTTGAGGGAAAAACACTGGTAGTTCAACAGACTGAGGTGAAAGGCAGAAACAACTTTAGGTAAAAATTTTGGCTTGGTCCCAAGAACCACTTTGTTATGGTGAATTTGTAAAAATGGTTCTTGTATGGTTAGTGCCTGGAGCTCACCAACTCTTCTAAGAGATTATTATTATTATTATTATTAATGCATTTTGTAGAGCGCTCGGCTACCTCCAACGGAAGTGTCCCGGCGCTAGCGATGAGTACAGATTGCGTGCAAAAGCTGAAGAAACATGCAGTTCTAAGTTAGGCTGAAAAGCCAAGTCTTTAAGGCCTTTCTAAACAGAGGCTCTGATTTCGCCTTTCGAAGGTGGGCTGGCATAGAGTTCCACAGAGAGGCTGTTTTCACAGCAAAGGCGCGTCCCCCCATCCTGGCTCTTTTGAAGCGTGGGGTCACCATTAGGTCCTGATGATTTGACCTCAGAGATCTTGATTGGTAATATTTCTGAAGTCTGTGCTTCAGATATTGAGGGCCAACATCTCTCATGGATCTGAAAGCCAGTATCAGTGCCTTGAACTCGATCCGTCTCTTGACAGGGAGCCAGTGAAGGCTTCGCAAGTGGGGAGAGATGTGGTGACGAAGAGGCACGTTTCTGATCAACCTGGCTGCAGCATTTTGTATAATCTGCAGTTCTCAGCAAGTAATCTGGGAGCCCCAGGTAGAGACTATTTGCGTAGTCCAATTGGGAGGTCACAAGCGCATGGACCACATTTTTCCTGCAGTTCATTGGCAGTAAATGCAGGACTCTTCGTAAGCTTTTTAATTTCCAGAAACATACAGAAGAGACTTTGCAGATTTGGGCACTACCCGATAAAGTAGAATCAAATCTAAAGCCCAGGTTCCTAGCCGAGTGCACCGGGCTAGGAGGGGGTTAAGCTCGGCCGGCCACCAAAGTTCAGACGAGGGAGGAGATGATTGGTTAAAAACAATACCTCTGTTTTATCAGTATTCAGCTTCATGCAATTGTTTGTCATCCACGCCAAGATTATTCGTAGACATAGTTTGAAATTCATGAAAGCTACCTCCGTGTGTTCATTAAAAGAGAACACAAGCTGAGTGTCATCAGCGTACGAGACCACCTTCACTCCACACTGTTCAATAAGTGTGGCGAGAGGGGCCAGGTACACATTGAAAAGGGTAGGGCTCAACGCCGAACCCTGTGGGACCCCACAGCTGATAGATCTAGAGGTCGAAATAAAAGGGCGCAGGAACACATTTTGAGACCGGCCTTCTAAGAAGGTGCGGAACCAGTTTAGAACAGTGCCCTTCACACCTAGGGACTCAAGTCTCTCTAATAAGATCTGGTGTGACAGTGTCAAAGGCTGCGGACAAGTCCAGCAGCACTAACATTGCGCATCTGCCTTGGTCTACCGTTTCCCGTATGGTTTCTGCCACTTCCAGAAGGGCCGTCTCTGTGCTATATCCCTTCCTGAAACCCGACTGGGAGTCATGGAGAAGATGGTTAATCTCCAGGAACTCTGATAGTTGCGTTTGGACTACCTTTTCCAGCACTTTGGCCGGTGCCGGGAGGAGAGAAATCGGTCTAAAGTTTTTTAGATCTAAAGGGTCCGCGTCTTCTTTCTTTAAGATAGGTTGGACATAAGCCGTTTTCCATGGCACAGGAAAAATGCCCCGGCTCAGGGAGGCATTTAGGACGGGATTAAGCCGCGGAGCAAGTAATTTAAAAAAATTGGCTGGACAGGGGTCGGTCGGGGCACCGGATTTGATTTTACTTAGTTCCACCAATGAGGTGGCAGTGCATAATGGCTGAAATTCCGACCAGGTGTTAGAAGGATTGTGGGCTAATGTAGCTAACAGTGGAGAGATCCCAGCTAAGGGGAAAGAGGAGTAGATTTTCTGAATCTTATCATAGAAGAAGCTGGATAGATCTTCACATAGGGAGGCTGAGGGGGTGATGGTACTCTTCAAGGCTAATGGTTTCAAAAAGCCCTGAACAATCTTGAACACTTCTTTGGTAGAATTATCTGCGGTTTTAATCTGGTTGGCTACATAATCTCTGATTGTGTTACGTTTTAAGAGATGTGATGGCTATAAGGAAGGCTACTTTCCAAGTGAGGAACTGTAGCTCACATTTGTGCATAGGTTCAAACGGTGGACCCATGAGTCTTGTAAGGACAATATTAAGGTTCCAAACTGGAGAGGGTGGAACTCATAGGGGGAATGATTGAGTCCTTCCATGAATGCTTTGATAGCGGGCACTCGAAAAAAGACAAGTGTTGTCTGTTTTGTAGATAAGCAGCTATTGCAGCGAGATGTAACCGTATAGATGTGTATGCTAAATTACAGCTTTGTAGGTGTAAAAGATAGCAAATGATGTTTTGAATGGAAGCATCTAGTGGATTGATTTGTTTGTACAGTAAATTACAAATAGTTTCCACTTTGCTGCGTAGCATGCTCTTGTGGTAGGACGTCTAGCTTCTTTAATGACGTTCATACAGTCTGGTGGAAGATTGAGGTAGCCAAACTCTAAGATTTCAGGTGCCAGATCGCAAGATTGAGTTGATTGAGATCTGGATGTCTTATCTCTCCATGGTTCTGAGTGAGAATCTTGGGTGAGAGGTGTAGTTTTTGATGAGGAACTACAGATAGTTCTAACAGGGTTGTGAACCACGGCTGTCGGGCCCATGTGGGAGCAACCAGGATCATTTTGAGTGAATGCTATTGGAGCTTCCGAACCACTAATGGAATGAGCGGGAGAGGCGGAAAAGCGTAAGCAAGTGTTCCTGACCAGTTCATCCATAGCGCATTGCCTTTGGACAATGGGTGTGGATACCTGGACGCGGAAGTTTGGACATTTTGCGCTCTGGTGTGTGGCGAACAGATCTATTTCTGGGTAGCCCCACATTTGAAAGAATGGAAGGAGAACTTGAGGATGTAACTCCCATTCGTGGATATATTGTCGCTGACGACTGAGCAGATCTGCAATGTGATTGTCTATTCCTGGAAGGTGTTCCGCAAGGAGATATATCTTTTGAGGAATGACCCATTTCCATATGCTTTGAGCTAGACGCGAGAGCTGTAGGGAGTGTGTACCTCCTTGTTTTTGTATATAGTACATTGCTATCATGTTGTCTGTACGGACTAGGACAGCTTTGTGTAGTAGATGGGCTTGAAAGGCTCTTAATGCTAGAAAAATTGCCAGAAGTTCCAGGTGGTTTATGTGGAACTGTTTTTGTTGAGGAGTCCACAGGCCCTGAATGGTATGACTTTGTAGATGAGCTCCCCAGCCGGTGAGCGATGCGTCTGCTGTTAGCACTATCTGTGGAACCGGGTCGAGGAACGGCCGCCCTCTGGAAAGGTTTTGTGTGGTCCACCACTGCAGAGAGTGATGGGTGCGGCTGTCTACCAACACCAGATCTGTCAATTGGCCTTGAGCCTGGTTCCACTGACGTGCCAAGCATTCCTGCAGAGGACGCATTTGGAGTCTTGCATAAGGGACGATTAGAATGCAAGAGGCCGTCATTCCAATTAATTGCATGAACACTCGAGCTGGTAATGAGTGTTGAGGTTGAAATTGTGATATTAGAGCTTGTATGTTGCTTATCCTGACTGGGTTGGGGTATGCTAGAGCTTTGCAAGTGTCTATTGTAGCTCCTAGATATACTTGTGTGTTAGCCGGTTGGAGGTGGGATTTGGTGAGGTTTACTGTGAATCCTAAGCGGTGAAGCAACTGAATTGTTTTGTGGGTGTGCTGAACACAGCTTTGTTGTGATTTGGCTTTTATGAGCCAATCGCCCAGATAAGGAAACACGTGAATGTGTTGTCTTCTTAAGTGAGCTGCAACTACTGCTAGACACTTGGTGAAAACTCTGGGTGCTGTGGTTACCCCGAACGGGAGGACTTTGAACTGGTAGTGTTGACTGTCCACCAGAAACCTGAGATATTTCCTGTGAGCGGGGTGAATGGGAATGTGGAAGTAAGCGTCCTTTAAATCCAAAGTGGAAAGAAAGTCGCCTTGCTGAATTAATGGGAGCACCTGTTGGAGGGTGACCATGTGGAAATGATGATTGAATGTAGAGATTTAGCTATCTGAGGTCCAGTATTGGTCTGAGAGAGCCGTCCTTTTTTGGGATGAGAAAATAGAGTGAATAAACCCCTGTGCCCTGTTGAGCTAAGGGGACTGGTTCTATTGCATGTTTTTGTAACAGGGAGAGAACTTCTTGCTTTAAGAGGGTGAGATGTTCTGAGGACATCGCACGATGTTTGGGAGGAATGTTTGGTGGAGTGGAGGTAAGTTCCAGGCAATAACCATATTGGATAATTTGTCTTACCCACTGGTCTGTTGTGATGGAATTCCAGACAGGTAGGAACTGTGAGACGTCCCCCGACAGGAGTGGAATGATCGGGGGGTAGTGGAAGGAAGTCACCGTTTGGTGGTAGGGGAAGTGTGGGTGGAGTTACCTCTGCCTCTTCCTCCATTGTTATTTCCCCTGTATCCTCCCCGAAAATATCCTCTGGATGAGGAAGATTGATTGGGGCTTTTATAAGCCGAGGAGGTGTTTTCTGACGCAGTTGTCTTTGAGCCACCCCTATAAAAGGAGCGACGAAAGGAGCCCCTATTAGAAGGTAATTGTAATGCCCCCATGGATTTAGCAGTCTGTGTCTTTTTTCATTCTTTCCAATGAAGAATCGACTGTGGGGCCAAAAAGATGTTCTTGATCAAATGGCTGATTAAGTAGCGCTGATTGTACTTCTTGTTTGAATCCTGAGATTCGAAGCCAAGCGTGTCGGCGTAGCAAAATGCTGGTGTTAATGGCACGCGAGGCTGTATCAGCTGCATCGAGGGCACCTTTGATGGAAGTGTTTGTAATGAGCTCACCCTCCTGAATGAGGTCGTGAGCTTTAGCTTTCTATTGGTCTGGTAAGTGCTGCATCAGGTTTTCTAGCTCGTCATAGTGAGCTCTATCGTAACGCGCAAGGAGAGCTTGTGCATTGGCAATACGCCAATGATTGGCAGCTTGAGATGCGATCCTCTTGCCTGATGCATCTATAAGTTTGGACTCCTTGTCAGGAGGAGGGGCGTCACCGGTTTGAGAATTTGCCCTCTTGCGTGCATTTGAAACGACAAGAGAATCTAAAGGTACCTGACCCATGATGTAAATTGGGTCTGTAGGAGCGGCTTTATATTGGTCTACCCTTGGCGTAAGTATTCTAGCTCCAACAGGGTCTTTGAATACCTCGCTGGCGTGTTTTATCATACCTTTGAGCATGGGCAAAGTATTAGTGGTTTTTTGGGATGGAGCGAAGGTTTCCACTAAAAAAAATCCTCGTCCAAGGGATCAGTATGTAATTCCACCCCATGGTATTGAGCAGCTCTATTAATAAGCTGTGCGAAACCAATATTGTCATCAGGTGGTGATGGTCTGGAGGGATATAGATCGGGGTCATTAGTATGATCCGGGTCCTTATCATAATCATCTCAGGGGTCTGAGTCCTGTGGAATGTTGTCCTCATTATCCTCCCCATCCCCGTCCCCATCATTATCATCCTGTGGTGGTGGGGAGTTTGCTGGTGAAATTAGTAAATTTGGGTTAAAAGGTGGAGGAGAAGGAGGTATGTAAGGGGGAGAGGGGTTAGTATCCATGTCTTTTTTCTTAAGAGGTATGTGGTAATCTTCAGGGAGATCCAGCTTCCATTTTTTTAGGAAGTGTTGCTTGAAGTTTTCCAGTTTGGGGTCAATATGCAACTGTTTTTGTTTCGGATCCAAAGATTCTTGTGGAGGAAGTTCTTTGGATGGAGTCTGTTTATGTTCGGAAGGTTTAAGAGGGCTTCCTTGCTTTTTAGGTTCGGTGCCGGATGTTTCGGCTTTGAAGGCTTGACTTTTCCCTGTTTTGGATCCGAAGGCTTTCCTTGAGCTGGTTTCTACATCTGGATCTACAGCTCATATGCCTCGAACATATTGTTTCTGTGAACCATAGGGCGAGTGCTCGCTGGGCATATTCACGTTTGCATAAACTTCCTTGCCTTGTACATTTTCATTGCTGTACTGTTTCAAAGACTGGTTGTGCAGGCTCTCCTGTCTCTTCCTGTGTTTGTCCCTCCCCTGGGGCATGGGCTCATTTCTGGTGTCCTTCCACTGCTTACTTTTCAGGCACTTTTTTATTTTTAGTTAAGCATTCCATGAGAATGCATGAGCTTTTCAGCTGTCTCCCTAGTGAATTTCTCTTCGCCCCAATCAATGCTGCTCTCGCCTCGGGGCTTCTACCTCACCCCCCCTGTGTTGTTCTTGCAGTGCTTTCTTGCCAGTGTGCTTCTCCCCTTTCCACGTTGCGCTCGCTCGCCTGCATTATGTACTTCTCCGGATGCCCTCTGCAATGCTTCACCCCCACCCGTGCCCTCCGTGTTGCTTACACCCCTGCTCTCCTTGTTGCTTCCCTCACCCACTTTAAGTAAATTTAAAAAAAAAAAAAAAAAAAAAACGCGTGCTTTTTTAAAAATTTACCAATTTAACTTGAATCAGTAAAGAAAAAGCACCGGGGCCACAAAATGCAGCAGCAGTCAGCACCTTTTTTCATTTTCTCTTTAGCCAGGCTGTACAGCATTACTACAAACCGCGAGCAAAGCCAACAGGTCCCAAAGGCGAGACCTATTGGCTTCACAAATGCTTGTTCACACTGCACCAGGTCCCTAAACACATCTCAGACTATCCCCAGGGGAACTGTAGTGGATGTGTGTGTTAAACATTATTGTAAGGACAAGTAAAGGCGTGTACAAGCAAATTCCTACATCCCCTCCCATCCCCAAATTAGTGATTCTCAGCCTTTAAAACTTTTAGAGTCCCTGATTTGAAATTTTTTATTTTGAAAAAAAAAAAGTATTTCATTTAATATGGACACAACGGGCTAGAGAAGAGATGCCAGATGCAGGTTCGGGAGAACCAGAACCATGTCCCATTTTAAGCATTCACACACACACGAAAATTATACGATTCTAAACAGGACTCACGTAATGGTCATTTAAAGATGTGGCATGGATCTGTCCCTCCAGAACTTACAATGGAAGTCCCTTAGCTACAGTGACCATCTGCGCCCATTTCAGGCAACCAACTCCCGCAGGTAAATGAACTTAAATACAACATACAAATAAGAGTGTTCAACAAGAAAACTTTTTTTTAACAAATTTCTCACTGTATGTAAAAAAACAAAGAAAAAAGGACATACAAAGATGCAGAGCCACTGTCATCACCGGCAACAGAAAACACAACTCAATGGGGAGTGTGAAACAAAGACAAACAGAAGCAATGCCTCAAATGAATGCCAGCAGGATGGGCACACCTAAAAGGCAGTATGAAGACAGAAAATTACTGAGGGTATGGAACCATCTCCCTGTCTTGTAACACCCCTCCCCCACCACTTGTCAGCCGAGGGGTAAATCTGGGTGCATTAATTCCCTAGTATGATAATTCATACTTCAACTGGATTCGGTGTCTCGCATCCCCCTAAAGAGGACTGTAGCTTTCTGTGCTCCGTATCCATGTCCACCTCCCACAGCAGTACCATCTGACGCAGTTGTGTTCCTCAGTAGGAAAAGGCGGCAGGAGCTCTGCAGAAAGATTACCACACCCTGGTACAGTTGTCAGGGACCAGAAATTCGAGATGAAAGGCAAAGTGAAACAGCTAGAGTTCAGTTTGCTTTTTGGTGCAGTGACATTTGGATTTTTTAGGAGGATATTTTCGGCATCCATGAGTGAAGCACAGCACAAGAACCAGCCCAAATGATCTGCCCCAACCTGCCAACTCCTGTCGCCAGCAGCTCAAAAAGAAAACAAGACATGGAGAAACAGGTCGTATGCCAACTCCTCCTGATCATACTCCACCAACTTGTCCTTTTCACTGTACTTCAATGTGTGTTGTGTGCACTAAAACACTGTGCTTAATGCCTACAGTTTGCAACCTTCCTTCTGTGCTTCCATACCACCACCAGAAGCCCGTCAAAGTCTTGCTCCACATTAATTACGAGCATCAGTATTTCACACAAGGCCAGGGAGAGCATAATTTCCGTCGTTGTACTTCCATCAACTTCTATCAAGTCATACATGAAGAGCGGCCTTCTGCGTCGATAGTGTTCATCTGTTCAAATAGGGATCGGCTGGACTGACTTTGCATGTATGATGGAGAAAGATTCAACGGGGACCACATACCTACCTGCAATTTACCTAAGTATATACTTTACATATTGTTTCCTATAAAGCCATACGCTTATGTGGATAATGCACTGATAGAGGATGAGAGCCCGGCTGACCAGCATCACTGCAAAACTCACAAGGTTCACCTTTTATTTCTCAAGCTGAAAACGCTTGCTGAAAGGAGAGAAGATTCTTTAAAGCACATCTTTAATAGTTTAAAATACTCGTGTTTAGATTTCCTCTACTCCATGCGCAAAGATCATGACGAGGCCAGGCTCCATCACCATGTCCTCCCCCATGTGCTGGTTCTCGCAGGCCATTACCACCACTGCCTGCTTTCCAGGGATGCGCTTAGCCACATAGTTCTCGTAATAGCGCCGGTTCATCTGCCGCGTCTCCAGCGTGGCCAAGCCCTGTGGCCAGTTGCGCTCATGGGCATTCTCTATGAGCTCGTTGACAATTGAGGTGGGACAGCCACTCTCCACCAGTGACCGTTTGATGACTGCCTGCAGCACCGCATCTGGCGTGGATATCATACCGCCCCATCTTGTCACCCGCGCCGGCTGCAAAGAGTTAACCCACCTATCAGACACAGGGAGAGAAGAAATGAGTGACAATTTATAGATGGCTAATTTCAAAGCATGACAAGAAAGTTCATGTTATGTGCAACTATCAAAAAATAATATACAAACGTATAAACAACTGGTTAAACCATGTGAATTCAGTGGAGGGAGGGATGCAGACAGCTCAAGTCCCTGGTAACAATAGTTGTCCAGTGCAACGCCTGCCTTACATTCACAATGTATAGAATAAGCACCTATTGCCAAGACCCTCCACAGCAGCAAGGTATTCGCTATAGGTAAATAAAGGAAAAGGGATCCTCAAGCAAAAAAGAGGATGTTACTTGCCCATATCCAGAGCTGAATTTGCTACGCTCTTTACGGGTGCTGAGCAATGGCAACAACGCCACAAGGAAATAGCAGCTGTTTGCCCATGCTCTGCACTGCATCAAACTAGACCAGGTTTGGCTTCATCTAGATAGAACTAAGGCTCAGAGTTTTCTGTTTTTACTGATATTTACAAAATACATATAGACCTAAAAACATTAATTTTCCTGTTGGTATTTATTTTTAAATGTGGATAAAAACAGAAATTAGAATATTGTGCAATAGGTCGTACGTTGACAGGAACGCTATTTTCCATAATGTTAGATCCTTTTCCGTATTGAACAGGTACCATTTGCCCTCTGGAAGCTACCTGCTCATGCTAAATTAGCACAAACTGTGCCTCACACCACTTTTGGATAATCTAGCCAATATCGCATACCAGGCTCGGAATGGGACAGAAAACAGGCTCAGGCACCAACATAGAAGTGGCCCTCATTAGTGAATTAGATGGCTAAAAAAAAGTAGTCCATATCTGCAAATTGAAGCAGTTTAAAACTTGTAAAAGGTACGCTGTAAAAGGTTTTCCAAGGTATGGAAGACTGCATGGATTTGAGCTTGCTGCAAAGGATATTTATTTTAATTTTCGGGAAATCAACAGTAAAAACCGGTCCCAGCAGACCCTACAACAGTCCCAGAAACAGCCAAAACAAAACGGCCCACACACTGACCTGTCAGGCCAGCCCACTGAGCACTGCCAGATTGCCCTGTAGGCCCGTCCAACCTTGGTATATACCATTTTAGATAAGGCTTTCGCTCACCACAGCAGCCTGGCTATTCAGGATTACACACTTTGCTTTCATAGCAGTGGTCTCCACAAGGTTGTAATAATTATTATTTTAACTAGAATACATCATACATACATGGTACTCTGCATACAAATGTAAACCATTACCTCTACAACTTAACAGAAATGACAAAATAAGGGAAAAATTAGTTTCACCATACATTGCATATTTGCAATAGCCATGAAACATTCGGAAACGCCGGTACCTGAAAATAGAGAGTAAAAATAAATGAACACTTCAAACAAGTCCAGGTAGTAATGCCCACCATTCTGTATTTAGGTGGTAAGCCTCCCGTCGAGCTATCCTACAAGTTTAGTGTTCCACGTGTTGATGTTATTGACGCTCTAGGCATGATAATCCTATGGTTGTCAGTGAAGGTAAGACACGTGGTCAGAACTATTGGTAAAACCCCTCTGCCTATAACTTGAGAAGAAACAGACCAAGGGAGAGGAGTTGGCCTAACGGCTAGGGCGTCCGACCTCGAACCTGGGGAACTGGGTTCGAGTCTCGGCAATGACGCTGAACATCCTGTGATTCTGGGCAAATCACTTAATCTCCCCGTGCATAACAATAATGAATGTGTGTCCTAATGTAACGTAACTGGTGCTATGTAAAGCGCTCTGATACCCGATTCGGGTCAAGTTCGCGCTATATAAAACTTGTTTCTCCAGGACACCAAGCACAAACATGTTCAAAACAGTGCCCTTAAGGGTTTAAGGCATACGACAGGTGTCCATTTCCACATATATGCCCCTTTCCTTTTGAGGTGGACATAAACATGTTACATACACAAGCTCTGCCTTACCGACTCCATGTCTGGCTTGAAGCCCATTGCAGGCTATGTTGCAGGACTTAAGTATGTTTTTTTCCTATTCCTTCAATAGAAGGTAGTTACACTAAACACTAAGAACAGTACTTCAATGTCCTCTAAACCGGTTCACTTACAGATGGGGGAGGTGGTAGCGCTGAATTAAGTTGGTGGTGACCAGACAGAGTGAGCAGTCCCAGTGGTGAGAAGGGGCAGGACCTTCAAAAGTAAACTTTTGGGCCCAGACACTTTTCTTTTAACAAATTAAGCACTGCCTAGGAAAATTGGTGAATTGATGTTCTCTTTTTCAAACATGTGTGTAGTGTAGTGTAGTGCCACACAATGGATATCAATATAAGGAGAATATACCATGCTGTAGAATCATTTCAGAGATTCACAGTCGATAAAACAATCCTTGTCATGAAATATTAATTCAAAGCAATATTTATATGTAGAGGAATACAAATTTCATGGGATCATTTTCATATACACAATCTACAGAATACTTTCCCAGCCACTGATCCTGAAATAAACAAGGACCCTGTGCTGAAGATATAAGTACTTATCTGTAAAAGCAACTGTCAGACCCCGTTCAGGGGGGCCATGGTGCAGGCAGGGGATCCACTGAGCCTCAATCGTAAGGGTTGAGGTCATTTGCCTCAGATTTCCTAGGGCCTGTCCAACTATGGCTTAGCAACCTGAGGCCTTGAAGGTTATAGATGCAGCTTCCTACTATTAGCCAGTGTCTCCCATATAGTCTAGGCAGTTCCCTTTCAGGATCAACGTCAAGCATGTTTAGGCTCTGGTATACACTTCGAATGTACAGTCTCTCTCTCAGTTCACGTTATCCCGACAAGTGAGGTTTCTAAGTCGGTGTTCGGGTAGGCACACTAGAGTGGCTGACCAACTCCTCCACTTATCTGCTCCTGAGAGATCGCAAGCTGGTAGTTCTTGTCAGGACCTCTTTGGGCAGTTGCATGTCTGACAAGGCAACTGCTGCCCATCATCCTGTGACTGGGATGGTGTCTCGCAGACAGGGATGGCTGTTCGGGAGACTTTGAATTAAACAAGGGCCATTTAACAAGTGCTCAAAGATCGCCACAGCCCGGCTTGGGCTGATCGAGTCCAGGTTGGTGCGTCAATGTGAACGCCAGTCTTGGTCGGATAGCAAGACCCAGCACATGCCGCACTCTGGGGAATGATGCTTAGGTCAAGCAGCAGTTTCACCTTTGTGCACAGCAGCTCAGGTCATGCTTCCAAGGATCACAGTCCCAACTGAGCTCCAGAAATCTTTGGTCATGGTGCACAGTACCAGCCAGTAAATGGACTGCTGCCTGGTGACACCAGGGCACTCAGAAGATCTCTGCAACTTTCTCTTGTGGTAGACCCTACCGTGATGGAGTCTCGCACACAACGCTTCTCCTGAACATTCATTGGTCCTGGAGTGGTAGAAGGCTTCTTCCCTCTCTCAGCAGACAGGGGAGTTTCTAGGTGCATTAGGATAGGTAAACATCTCTTACATCAAGGGATAGACTTCGATGATCTTCCATCACCACTGGGAATACGGCTGTCAGACACCAACCAGCTCTGGTTGCACAGCAGTCCTCGGAGTACTCTGGTGTACTCCCTTCCATTGTTACAGAGAACTTGAAACAAACAAATGGGCCAGTGGATTCCACATTTATAAAGTAAAAGCAGACTGGAGATGTGTATGTGCAGGCTGCGCTTTCAGCACCTGTTGAAGTGGTTCTCCTTTCCCCGTGTCCTTTCAAGGCTGCTCTGCAGACAGAACCTTTGTGTGGATTATTATTTTACACAGCAGTATTCTCCTAGAGCACCCGCAACAGAGGCTGTCCTCACCTAAGTGGCCCTCTTCACTTTGCACAGTCTGCAGTACATACTTCACCTACAACTTCTATCATATGGCAGTGATTCAGGAAGACTAACCAGCAGCTTCTTACTCAGCAAAAGGCCCAATTGCATTTCTAAAGGTGCACTGTCTGCTCTTTACTTACCTCAGTGTCTAGGTCTCCCCCTCCGGCTTCAGTAATGTCAGCAATACACTTCCATTGTCTGGGAAAACAACCTCAATGCCATCTTGAGCAAGTCAAACTTCGGGTATTCAAAATGGACCACGCAGGCCTCCATTACTTACAGACATCATGCATGTACCATGCAGGCCACAAATGCAAACATTTACTTTGGATGTTAGCACAAGGATCTGTGTAAAGAGACAAGTGGAACTTTACATGAGTGGGCCAGTAAGTCTCTACTCCAGTGACACAGATAACAAGCATCTGCAATGCAATAGGACTCACATTTACGCGGGTTTGAGCTACTGGCGTTGTAAATGATAATGCCTTTTATTTATGCTTTGGTCTTTAAAACAAATAAAAGGCATTGTCATTTACAAGGGCAATAGCTTAAACTCTCGCAAATGCGATACCTATTGCATTCTAAATGCTTGAAGGCATCGCTAGTTGCCCCCTTCTGTCTCCCATAGCCACTGAAGAGCTCCCAGTTTGCTACGAGTAAAATAAACAAGCCGGTGGTCACAACTGCGCACGAGAGACCCTCCTGCAGTAAGAGAAACTCATTAAAGAAAAGGAAAATGCTACTTACCAGTATGCATCTGTTCTTGGCATGTAGAGCTGCAGAATCACATACTTGTGCATAGATCGCCATCTGGTGTTGGGCTCGGATGTTTGCACTTTGTTGTCTTGGAAGAAGTCTTTTGTAGTCACGAGATAGGAGACTCCTCCCTTGGACGATAGTGCGCATGGGCATCGACTCCATCCTTAGATTGTTTTTCGCCATGAAGGGAAATGATGGAGTTTGTAAGAAACAGAAAAGATGTCCATGTGTAATGTATCGAAGTAAGATAACCATGGAACAGATAGAGGTACCGGGGAGGCGGGTGGGCGTATGTGATTCTGCAGCTCTACATGCCAAGAACAGATGCATACTGGTAAGTAGCATTTTCCGTTCGAGGCATATGAGCTGCAGAATACATACTTGTGCATAGACTGTACAGCAGTGTTTTCCCTTAGCGGTGGCCACCTGTATCTGTTGCAGTGGTCTGAAAAAGTGTTTTAAGAACAGCCTGGCCCACAGAAGCTTGTTGTTTTGCCTGCACATCTACACAATAGTGTTTGGTGAAGGTGTGTGGCGTAGACCATGTTGCTGCTTTACAAATGTCATCTAAGGGAATGTTTCCTAAGAATGCCATGGAAGCCCCTAGTTTGCGTGTTGAGTGCACTCTAGGGGGAATTGTTAATGTGCGTTTTGCTTTGTGGTAGCATATTTGAATACATTTGACTATCCACCTGGCAATTCCAGCTTTGGAAATCGGGTTTCCTTAATGAGGTGGAGAGAAAGCTACAAACAGTTGGGTTTGTGTTTCTAAAAGGTTTAGTTCTGTCAATGTAATAAAGTATAGCTCTTTTGACATCAAGTGTGTGAAGAGCTCTCTGCTACAGAATCTGGTTGTGGGAAAAAAACGGGTAATTCCACAGATTGATTAAGATGGAAAGCAGAGATTACTTTGGGAAGGAATTTCGGATTTGTTCTAAGAACCACTTTGTTATGATGTATTTGTAAGAATGGTTCTTGTATGGTTAAAGCCTGGATCTCACTTACTCTTCTGAGAGAGGTGATTGCGACAAGGAAAGCTACTTTCCATGTAAGGAACTGCAGTTCGCATTTGTGTAGAGGTTCAAATGGAGGACCCATGAGCCTAGTAAGGACAATGTTTAAATTCCACACTGGAGAGGGTGGGATTCTGGGAGGAATTATCCTTTTAAAGCCTTCCATAAACGCTTTGATGGCAGGTACCCTAAACAATGACAAATGTCTGTTTTGTAGGTAAGCAGCAATGGCAGCAAGATGTAGTCTTATGGATGTGTATGCCAGATTACATCTTTGTAAATGCAGTAAATAACAAATAATGTTTTGAATTGAAGCATCTAGTGTGTCAATTTTGTTGTTATTGCAGTAAATGACAAATCTTTTCCATTTGGCTGCATAGCAAGCTCTAGTAGTAGGGCATCTAGCTTCTCTAATAATGTTCATACAGTCCGGTGGAAGGATGAGGTAACCGAACTCTAGGACTTCAGGAGCCAGATTGCTAGGTTTAGTTGAGCTGGATCTGGATGCCTTTTCTCTCCATGGTTCTGTGTAAGAAGCTTTGGGGAGAGTTGTAGTTTTTGGTGTGGAACTACTGAGAGTTCCAGTAGTGTTGTGAACCATGGTTGCCAGGCCCATGTTGGAGCAACCAGGATTATCGTGAGACTGTTGTTTGAGCTTGCGCATTACTAATGGAATGAGCGGGAGTGGCGGAAAAGCGTACGCAAATCTGCCTGACCAGTTCATCCATATCGCATTGCCCTTGGACAATGGGTGTGGATACCTGGCGGCGAAGGTTGGGCATTTTGCGTTTGCATGTGTGGCGAACAGATTAGGTCTGGGTGGCCCCACATCTGAAAAAACGGATGAAGAACTTGCGGATGAAGTTCCCATTCGTGGATGTGCGGTGTCTGACGACTGAGCAGATCCGCAATCTGATTGTGTACCCCTGGAAGATGTTCTGCTAGAAGGTATATCTTTTGTGGGATGGCCCATTTCCATATGCTTTGCGCTAGTTGAGAAAGCTGCAAAGAATGTGTTCCTCCTTGTTTTTGTATATAATACATTGCTGTCATATTGTCTGTGCGGACAAGGACAGTTTTGTTGATGAGATGTGTTTGGAATGATTTTAATGCCAGAAAGATTGCCAGTAACTCCAGGTGATTGATGTGGAGCACTTTTTGTTGAGGGGTCCACCTGCCCTGAATTGTATGGTTTAAGAGATGGGCTCCCAAGCCGGTGAGCGATGCGTCCGCTGTTAGCACTATCTGTGGAACTGGGTCTAGGAACAGCCGCCCTTTGGAAAGGTTTTGTGTGTTCCACCACTGCAGAGAGCGATGTGTGCGGCTGTCCACCAACACCAGATCTGTAAGTTGCCCTTGAGCCTGGTTCCACTGACGTGCTAAACATTCTTGTAAAGGGCGCATTTTGAGTCTTGTGTGAGGTACTATGAAAACGCAAGAGGCCATCATTCATATTAGCTGCATAAACACTCGAGCTGGCAGGGAGTGTTGGGGCTGAAATTTTGTTATGAGGGTTTGCATACTGGCTATTCTGACTGGATTGGGGTATGCAAGAGCTTTAAAAGTGTCTATTGTGGCCCCTAGATACTGATGTATGTGGGACGGTTGAAGATGTGACTTGGTGAGGTTTATTGTGAACCCCAAGTTGTGGAGCAGCTGAATTGTTTAGTGTGTGTGGTGAACACACTGGCTGTGTGACTTGGCTTTTATGAGCCAGTCGCCCAGGTATGGAAACACATGAATTTGTTGTCTTCGCAAGTGGGCGGCTACTACTGCCAGACACTTTGTGAAGACTCTGGGTGCTGTGGTCACTCCGAATGGGAGGACCTTGAATTGATAGTGCTGACCGTCCACTACAAACCTTAGATATTTCCTGTGAGCAGGGTGAATAGGAATATGGAAGTAGGCGTCCTTGAGATCTAGAGTGGCAAGGAAATCGCCTTGTTGGAGCAGTGGGAGGACCTGTTGAAGGGTGACCATGTGAAAGTGGTCTGATTGTATGTAGATATTCAAAGGTCTGAGGTCCAGTATTGGTCTGAGAGAACCGTCCTTTTTGGGGATGAAAAAATAGAGGGAGTAAACCCCTGTGCCTTGATGCTGAAGGGGAACTGGTTCTATTGCATGCTTTTGAAGAAGTGAGCGAACCTCCTGTTTCAGGAGTGTTAGATGTTCCGTGGACATTGGACGTTGTCTGGGAGGTATGGTTGGGGGAGTTGAGGTAAGTTCCAGGCAGTAACCATACTGGATAATTTGTCTTACCCACCTGCCTGTAGTGATGGAGTTCCAGACAGGTAGGAACTGTGAGAGTCTTCCTCCGACCGGAGTGGAATGGTCTGGAGGGAGAGGAGGGAAGTCACTGTTTAGTAGTAGGGGAGGTTCGGTTGTTGTTACCTCGGCCTCAACCCTTGTTACTATTTCCTCTGTACCCACCTCTAAAATATGCCCTCTTGGAAGAGGTTTGTGTGGGACTCTTGTAGGAGGAGGAAGTAGTGTCTGTGCTGTTTTTGGATGCGCCCCTATAAAAGGAGCGACAAAAAGGAACCTCGTGGTGTTTGAGATTGTAATGCTCCCATTGATTTTGCAGTGTGTCTTTTTTCATCTTCTCCAAAGCTGTATCCACAGCTGGGCCAAAGAGGTGTTCTTGATCGAACGGCTGATTTAAGATAGTAGTTTGCACTTCTTGTTTAAAACCAGAAATGCGCAACCATGCAGGTCTGCGAAGTAAGTTGACAGATCTAGATGCAGTGTCTGCTGCATCGAGGGCACATTTGATGGATGCAGTTGTAAATAACTTGCCCTCTTGGACCAGATCGTTGGCCTTGGCTTTGTATTGGTCAGGTAAATGTTGAATAAGATCTTCAAGCTCATCGTAGTGAGCCCTGTCATATCTGGCAAGCAATGCCTGTGCATTAGCTATTCTCCAATGATTGGCTGCTTGTGAGGCAACTCGTTTGCCTGATGCATCCAGCAGTTTAGACTCTTTGTCTGGGGGTGGAGCATCACCAGAGGTTTGGGAATTAGCACGTTTTCTTGCATTTGATACTACCAAAGAATCTAAAGGGAGTTGTCCTTTAATGTAAATGGGATCGTTTGGGGCAGGTTTATACTTTATCAATCCGAGGATTGAGAATCCTGGTCCTGACAGGGTCTTTAAATATGTCTGGTGCATGTTTAATGACACCTTTAAGCATGGGTAATGTATGTATTGATTTTTGTGACTGAGCAAATGTATCTAGTAGGAAATCTTCGTCCATGGGGTCTGAATGTAGCTCAACCCCATGGTATTGCGCAGCCCTATTAATGAGCTGGCTAAAACCTATATTGTCATCTGGAGGGGATGGCCTAGATGGGTATACATCCGGATCAGGAAGGTCTGGAGGATCTGTGGGATTGTTGTAATCTTCCCATGTATCCTGTGGTGGAGTAGTGTGATCATCAGGGTCATCTAAAGGATCCTTATAGTGTCCACCCCCATCCCCTAGATCATCCTCATCCTGTGGTGGTAGGGGGGAGTATGGAAGTACTGGAGAGAATCTAGGAGAGTGTATAGGAGAGTTTGTGGGAGACAAAGGTTTGGTAGGAAGAATAGGAGAAGAGGGTCTTAGAGGTGAAGTTGCAAAGTCTCTTTTCTTCACAGGTACCTCAGGACAGTGTGAGGTATCCAATTTCCTCTTCTTTGATGGGATATTGCCAATATGGCCTGTTTTAGGGTCAATATGTAATGTCTTTTGTTTCGGATCCGTAGGATCTGGCTGAAACAGTTCTTCCTGCTGGTTGTCTTCTTTCGGTGCCGATTTTTTCGGTTCCCAGCGTGGTTTTGATTTTGGCTCTGGAGCCGTAGGAGTGGTGTTGTGCTCCTTTGGCTTCGATGTCGGTGTCGAGTCGGAAATCTTCTTTGGATCCGAAGGTTTTCGGTGTTTCTTCGGTTCCGAGGCCTTCTGTTCTTTCGGTGCCGAAGGTTCGATACCGAGGCCTTTTTGGGTGTAACGGGAATAGGGTGTGTCCGTGATTTCGGTACCGAAGGTGTTTTATGGGTACCAACATGCGGCTTGCTCGGTCCCGAGCTGCCGGAAGGCTTTTCCCTTGTGTTTGGAGCCGGGCCCGGAGGCGGGGCTTCTGAAGTCTTTCCTCGGTCTCGACCTAGGCCTTCAGGCGAAGGTTTGACCGGAGCCTTCTGTTTATCGGATGGGGCAGGGGCATGGACGTTTGTACTCACTCGTTGACCTGGAGTAATGTGGTCGTCGGAGTCATCAGCTTCGGAAACGATGTCGGGCTCCTCCGAATCCTCTGCCTCTGGAACATCGGGGCCTTCGTCGAAAATGTCGTGTGGCACCAGTGTAGCCTGTTGAGCCATAACGTGTCGTCGAGCCCGGCGATCACGGATAGTCTTTTTGGAGCGAAAAGAGGCGCAGGCCTGGCAATACCTTTCCTCGTGTTCTGGTGAGAGGCAAAGGTTGCAGACCTTGTGGTGGTCACTGTGTGGCAATTTAGCTCCACACTGGGGGCATTTTTTGAATGGAGTCCTTTCCATTAGCCGTAGGGCCGAATGGCGGAGATAGGCCCAACGGCCCGCGTCGACGACCGGAATCGAGGATTTTGAGGTTAGCGTGTCGGAGGGGCACGCGAACGAAACAATACCGTCGAGTGGTGATTGGTTGCGCGTCGAAAAGGGTTGGAAACACGGTATCGAACCGGAGCGCAGCAAGTCGCATCCAAACCCGATGGCGGAAAAAAACAATCTAAGGATGGAGTCGATGCCCATGCGCACTATCGTCCAAGGGAGGAGTCACCTATCTCGTGACTACAAAAGACTTCTTCCAAGACAACAACAAAGTACAAACATCCGAGCCCAACACCAGATGGCGATCTATGCACAAGTATGTATTCTGCAGCTCATATGCCTCGAACTAGTGTTTACAGACTAAAGAAGACGTACTGTGTAACAACTGAAGTAAAAGGACCAGTCCTCATGGGAGGTTACAAATGAAGACAAGGCAGTACTAAGGAGGGACTAACAAGCTTAATAGCGAATCGGAAGCCAGAATTTACGAAGAACAATGACAAGCCAATGACAAATATGGGCGGAGAGTGGGCTGGGCTTCAAGCACATACTCCAATACAGCATGGCTCGCAGCGCATGCGCTGCTCAGGCTCGACCTAAAAAGGTCTTGCCACAACTATGGATCACAAAACTCAGCATGCTGCCAGCAGTCTCTTTGCGTGAAACCCATAATAGGGACAAAAGAATCTGGATGCTCCCCTGCTGGTCACAGAAGCGGTCCACAACCTCACTCATGTCAAGGACAGGCCTGGGCCTATGCACGCACACAAGATTAGTGTGCGAGTAGGGCCCAACATTTTTTTTAAAAGCAGGATATCAGATTCATGTAGTCCGGGAACAGGACTTTTCACCATGCAAGGGACAGTTTCCTTCTAACAGGAACTGTACTTGCCTACTCTTCATAGATTAAAAACATGCAGTGGTTTACTAGATCGAAGAAGAAATCCACCAGGAAGTTGGTATCCTAATGCCGTAACATTCTTTGAACTGCTTGGGCTTGATTCACAGATTCGGAAACTATATTGGGGCAGAATGAGAAGAAAAATCGTGGCTATTCCAAACTTTGTGACACGTAAGAAGGACCAAACGCTGGATTAAGATAAATCAGGGATGTTGCAAAATGCACTGCCAATACTGTAACTAAAAAAGCAAAGAAAGAAAAAACATAATTTCTTAGCTGTCGGTGTAGTTTTGCAGCCTGAAGAATTTTCTGGATTCACATGCTGTGCATTATTCCACCATCTAGTGGTTGGGTCCGGAATTGTTGTTTTTATTTATTTATTTTTGTGTTTTATAGAGCGCGAACGTGACCCGTTAGGGTATCAGATCGCTTTACATAGCAATGTACAACAGGCTTAGAATCAAAGAGTACACAACGATTAGGAGGGGCGGGGAGGTGGGTATATAAGGGATAGAAGGACACGTATGTACAGTTTACATTTACAATTGCTCAAGGCAGGCCCCAGGTTTCTTGGCTGGATATGCTGGTAATCCGGGGGAGGCAATAGTCGGGAGTTGTTCAGGGTCTCTGAGGTGGTTGAAGGCGAATTCTAAGCGAGGAATTTACCCAT
Organism: Calotriton arnoldi; assembly: GCA_963921515.1. NCBI lineage: Eukaryota > Metazoa > Chordata > Amphibia > Caudata > Salamandridae > Calotriton > Calotriton arnoldi. Next base: position 193,197 of record CAWUFW010008462.1, on the reverse strand, counting down.
AAGGAAGGTTTTGGCATCCTTTTTGAAGCGTGCCAGAGAAGGGATTCTTCTGATGGCGGGTGGGAGAGAGTTCCATATTCTTGGTGCGGCCCCAGAGAAAGCCCGATTGTACGTTTTTTTTTTCTCCCCGAAAACGTGCAGGTTGGAGCAAGAGGTCTCTGGAAGACCGGGAGTTTGATTCCCCCTGAATCCACAAGTTTCTGAGCAAGATATGTGGGGGAGTTTGAGTATAAGGCCTTGTGTGTGATGCATACCAGTTTAAGCTGTATTCTGGCCTCAAGAGGAAGCCAGTTCAGCGCTTTTAGGTGTGGAGAAATGTGGTCGAATTTCCTTGTGCCGGTAAGTAGTCTGGCGGCCGCGTTGAGGCAGGCTTTTAAAGGTGCCAAGGAGATCTTGGGTAGACCCGAGAGGGTAGAACAGCCGTATTCCAATCTTGAGATGACCAGTGCTTGGACTGCCATTTTTAGGTCGGAAGCGTCGAGGAAGGGTTTCAGTTTCCTTAGGTAGCTCAGGTGGAATCTGGCTGATTTGGCCATCGAGTTGATGTGGTCCCGCATGTTCAGGTTGGAGTCAAGGGTTATTCCCAGAGATTTGGCCGAATCCACGATGGTCGGTGGGCAATTTAAGGCTGTGATAGCCTTAATCCATGCCTGAATCTCAGGATTGGTTTTTGTAGGGGAAATTAGGAGAAATTCTGTTTTTTTTGCGTTTAGTTTTAGTTGATTAGACGCGAGCCATTGGACAGTCGATTTCAGGGCCTCATTCAGGGAGAGAATCTCCTCGAGAGAGGAGGTTTTGATGTAGATCTGAGTGTCGTCAGCGTACATATGGTAGGAAATATTAGCGGTGCGTAGTACTTCGGTAAGCGGTTCTAGGTAAAGATTGAAGAGGGTGGGGGACAGGGTTGATCCTTGAGGTACTCCAACCGTGACCGGGGAGGGAGTAGACAGGATGCCGTTAATTAGGAATCTCTGTGATCGGTTTTGGAGGAAGGATCTAAACCATTCAAGAACAGAGCCATCCAAGCCCATCCTGAGTTTGAGGCGTTCGAGTAGTTTTTCATGGTTGACCGTGTCGAAGGCCAAGGATAGGTCCGGGAGGATAAGGAGACAGGATTTGCCTTGGTCAAGGGCTTGGAGGGCATCATCCACGATGTGGAGCATGGTGGTTTCGGTGCTGTGCCCAGGTCTGAATCCGGATTGAAAGTCATCGAGTAGGTGGAAGTTATTGATGTGTTGGCTTAGCTGCTGTTGCACACACTTCTCCAGCACTTTAGCTAAGAGAGGGATGTTGGAGATAGGTCTGAAGTTGTCAGGGGAAGCAGGATCCAGTGACAGCTTTTTCAAAATGGGGAGGACTTGGCCGGCTTTCAGAGAATTGGGAATCGATCCCTGCTGGAGAGAGGCGTTAATTATTGCAGTCCAACTAGGAATAATGGATTGGGCAGCGGCAGCTAGGCAGTTGGGGTGGAGCGGGTCATTAAAGTGGTTATTAGGGTTTAACGTAGATAGGATTTTAGAGACAGAGTCTTCATCAGAGTTTGAAGTCGGTCCAGTGTGCTTGATTTTTAGGTGAAGCCAGTGGGGGGCAGCGTGGAAGGAGGGGGCAGGTCAGGAAGGGGTTGAGAGTAAGTGGCGGAGCTGAGTTCGTTTCCTAAGGCTGTGATTTCGTCAGCGAAAAATGAGGAGAATTCCTCGGATGATATTAGAGACTTGGGGTTTTCTTTCGATGTTTTGGCCAGTTTGTTGGATTGGTGTTTGACCAGTTCGAAGAGCTTGTGGGGTCTGTTCTTGGCGTTCGCCAGTTCAGATCTGAAGAATTCTTTTTTTGACTTGAGGATGTTCTTGTTGTAGGCATTTCTGGCCTGGCGGACAAGTTTTAGATGTGTGGCAGAGGGGTGCTGTCTCCAAAGTCTTTCAGATTGCCGGAGGGATCTCCTCTCATTGTTGAGGGATCCAGTGAACCAGGGGTTTCTGACTTTGATTTGGGTTCTTTTTAGTTTTAGTGGGGCTAGGTCATCCAGAACGTTCGATATAGTCGCAGAATAGTGATCATTGAGGTCATTGACCGTAGTGATATGGGGGGGGGGGGGAGGTCAGATTTGCAGCGAGCCTCCAGTTCCCTATAGTCCAGGTTCTTGGTGTCTCTGATCCAGCGTTTGAGAATCACCGGTTGCGGTGCTCTTGTCTTGTGGGTGCCAAGTAATTGGAAGGCAATGGCGTGGTGGTCAGACCAGTCACATGGGTCAATAGAAATAAGTTTGACTGTTGATTCCTTAGAGATGATCCAGTCAAGGGTGGCCCCTTTCGAGTGAGTTGGGAGTAAACAGGCTTGAGTCAGGGCTTGATCGGCCAAGAGGTCCTTAATGGCGTTGACATGAGGGTCCTTGGGGTCGTTCCAGTGCAGATTGAAGTCATCTAGGAAAATATCTGTAGCGATGGGGGAAGTCTTAGCAGTGATGATTTCCATGAGGTGGTCGGTGAAGGAGTCGTTCCTGCCTGGGGGGGTGGTAAAAGATGTGCAGATTGCACAGTTGGGTGGAGTTGCTGGAAATGGAGAGGGAGAGGTATTCACAGTAGTCGGAAGTATCCGCCATAAGTTCAGTGACAAGGAGGTTAGAGCGGTAGATGCAGGCGATGCCTCCTCCTTTTTTGCTAGATTGTCTGTTCAGCTTTGCAATGTTATAATTGGGAGGGACTAAAAGATCCAGGCATGGAGATGAGCATTCATTGAGCCATGATTCTGTTAGAATAGCTAAGTCGGAATTGTTGTTCAGGATGAGATCTGCAATATCGGCTATATATATATATATATATATATATATATATATATATATATATATAAATATTTGTCTTTTCTTTTTATTTGTTGGTGGGCGTCGACATACCACCATTTGGTGTCCTCTTGTGACGTCGACGTGTTTCCTCCGGAAGCTCCCACCTTTGGTTGCCATCTTCGGATTCTTCTTTTTTTTTTTTTCCCCTTTCTTTTTTTTTTCTGTCTCATCCTTCCTGGTGGAGGAGGGTGGGTTCACTAGTGAATCCAGAAAATTCTTCAAGCTGTAAAACTACACCGACAGGTAAGAAACTATACGTTTGCAGCGTGAATCTTTTCTGGATTCACATGCTGTGCATAGACTTTGTAGCGGTTTGCTAGTCTTGTGGTGGCTGGGTGGAAGATGAGCGCTGGTTTGTGAATAGATGTAAGACCTTTTGTCCTACTTGTGCTCTTTATTCATCTGAATGTCCACACAGTAATGTTTTGTGAACGTGTGCACTGAAGACCATGTTGCTGCTAGGCAAATGTCTTGAATTGGAGTATTGGCCAGAAATGCGACTGTTGCTCCTTTCTTCCATGTTGAGCGAGCCCGCGGGGCTCTTGTAATGTCTGTCCAGCCTGTTTGTGGCATAACTGTATGGCTTGTGCAATCCATCTTGCAATTGTGTTCTTGGTTACTGGTCTTCCCAGAAAACTGTTAGCAAAAGATACAAAGTATTGCTTTGTTTTCCTGTATTCTTTGGTTCTTTCTATGTAATACATGACTGCTCTTCTAGCGTCAAGAGTGTGCAATGCTGTCTCTCCTTGTGTTTTTGGTTTTTGGAAGAAACTTGGAATTTGTATAGTTTGGTTTATGTGGAATTTTGATACCACTTTTGGCATAAAATGTGGATCTGTTCTAATGACAATCCTATCATTTTGTATTTGGAAGTAAGGTTCCTGTAGTGGTAGTGCTTGCAATTCACTAACTATGTAGTGATGTTATTGCTACTAAAAAGGCCGTCTTTAGTGTGAGCAGTTGTGGCGTTGCCTTGTGTAGTGGCTCGAATAGTGCTTTCATCAGCTGAGCGAGTACTATATTTAAGTTCCATGTGGGTGCAGGCACAGTCTTTGGTGGTGCAATTCTTTTTGCTCCTTCTAGGAACCTTTTGCCGACAAGGGAAGTGAAGAAACTCTTCCCGGTTTGCCCTCTTGTAGATGCTACAATTGCTGCTAAGTGAACCTTCAGTGATGTGTAGGTTAGTTTACTATTTAGTAAATGTGTCAAGTACTTCAGAACAGTTTTTTCCCCTTGTGATCTTTTTTGAAAGACGTTCTTTGAGGCACCATTGAGAGTATCTTTTCCATTTTGCTGTGTAACATTTTCTTGTGGTTGGCTTTCTTGCTTCTCTTAGAACTGCCTTGTGCTTTGGTAGTTTTAGGTATGCAAATTTTATGTCCTCAGGAGCCATGCCGCAAGGCTTACGCTCTCGGGTTCTGTGTGAAGTACTTTTCCTTTTTGCATTGTTAGTAGGTCTTGCCTCTTGGCAATTTGTGCATTGTTCCTTGAGATATTTCCATTATCTCTCAGAACCAAGTCTGTCTCGCCCACTGTGGTGAGATGAGAATCATTGTCATGCGGCTGATCTTGTATTTGTTGATCACTCTGTGGAGAAGTGGTATTGGGGGAAAAGCATAGGCAAATATCCCTGACCAGTCTATCCATAGCGCATTCCCCAGGGACTGATTGCAAGGTTGCCTGGATGCAAAGCGTTGGCATTTTGCATTGTATGGTGTTGCAAAGAGGTCGATTTGCGGAGTTCCCCATTTGCTGAAAATCTTGTGGAGTTCTGTTTGATTCAATTCCCATTCGTGGGATGATGACGTTTATCTGCTCAGTCTGTCTGCTTCTACATTGTCCTTTCCTGCCAGGTGTATTGCTATTATGTTTATGTTCCTTGGGAATGCCCACATCCAAAGTTGCTGAGCTACAGCGGAGAGTGCTAAAGCCTGCGTTCCTCCTTGCTTGTTTATGTAAAACATGGTGGTTGTGTTGTCTGTATTAACACAGTCTTTCCGTAGAGCTCTTTCTGAAAGGCCTTTAAGGCTAGGAACACTGTTTTTAACTCTAGGATATTGATGTGCTTTACAGCATCCTGCTGTGTCCACAATCCCCTTACTTTGAGGTTGTTCATGTGCGCTCCCCATCCTATCTGGGAAGCATCTGTCGTTATGGTCACTGTTGGAGTTGGTTGTGTGAAAGGTCTGCCTTGTGCTATGTTTGTTTTGTTTCACCATGCTATTTCCTGATGAACTGTCTGCGTGACAACCACTAGATCTTCCCAACTCCCTGTTGCTTGTGACCATTGTGCTTGAAGCCCTTCTCGGAATGGTCTCATGGGTAAGCTGATGTTGGGAATCAAATGAATGCATGAAGCCCCATCATTCCTGGCAGCTTCCCCACTGTCCTCACTGTCAGAGCTTGACCCCTCTGGTATAGATGTGTCTCTTTTGGCAGGGCTAATATTCTCTTCTTCCTTGGGAACACCTTCCCCAATATTGTATTTATTTCTGCTCCTAAGAAGAGACTTTTTCTTGTTCTGGCTCTGGGGAGATTTGTCCCATTGTATGGAAAATCCGAGCTGAACTAGTTTCTCGATCACTTGCTATATAGGTTGTGTGCAGAGACTGTAGGAGCTTGCTCTTACTAACCAGTCATCTAGGTATGGGTATACATAGATTCCTTGCCTTCATAGATGAGCGGCTACTACTGCTAGGCACTTTGTGAACACTCTTGATGCTGATTTTAGTCCGAATGCTAGCACTTTGAATTGGTAGTGTATTTTGTTGACCACAAATCTTAACAGCCTTTTGTGTCTTTTGTTCATGGGAATGTGCAAGTAGGCAAGTAGTCTATGGTTACCCTGTAGTCTCCTTTTTGCAACTGAGGTATCACCTCTTGCAGAGTTGTCATTTTGAACCTTTGAGTCTTTATGAATTTGTTGAAAAATCTTAGGTCCAATATTGGACGCAGTGTTACGTCTATTTTTGGAATGAGGAAGTACGTGGAGTAAATGCCTTTGTTCCTTTCCTTGTGTGGTACCTGTTCTATTGCATCTTTGGCTTGTAGTTCTTGTACCTCTTGGAGTAGCTGAGATAATTTTGAATGTATCTTTTGGTTTGGTCTTTTGTTTGGAGGTTATCTGCTTAGCTCTATGCAGTAACCGTACTGTATTATGTTTAAGATCCATTTGGCTGAAGTGATCTCTCTCCATTTGTGGAGGAAGTACTTTAATCTGCCTCCTACTGGTGTAGTTCGCTGTAGGAACTGTTTGTTTATAGGATGTTGCTTTTCTCACGATTGTCTTATTGGGAGCACATTCCGTGATGTTCTTGGAGTGTGTGCACGCTCTGGAATGCAGTCACTTTGTTGTGTTTGGAGCTCTCCCTCTTAGCAGAAGGCCTCTTCCCCGGGGGCGCCCTCGAAAGGATTGTCTTCCTTGCTGGTATTGCCAATTTTGTTGGTGCCCTGGTTGTTGTCCCTGGCTTACTCCTTGGTAAGTTTGTGGATATGTTCGATGGAAGGTTGAAGGGTGATGGTTACCTCTGCCCGCTGGTCTCCTTGAGGGGGTGTCTACGCATGCCTCTGAATTGTAGGGCGCCCATGGATCTGTTTTGTTGTCTTGTTTTAATTGGTTCAGCTTGTCGTCCACGACGCTTCCAAACAATTGCTCTCCATTGAACGGTGAGTTCAGTATATTGTTCTGCACTTCTGGCTTGAAACCTGAGATTCACAGCCATGCGTGCCTTCTTTTGGTGATGCCGATCATCATTTGTCTGCAGCATCTAGGGCCGATTTTAAGCATGCGCTTGTTCCGGTAGGTGCTTTAGTAGCTCTCCTACCTCCTCCCAATGTTGGTATGCATGCCTGTTGAGCAATGTATTTGAATTTGCTATGCACCATTGATTTGCCACACTTCTCTCAACCTTTCTCCCCAAAAGGTCCATCCTATTGCTTTCTTTGTCTGGTGGTTGGTACATTAGCCTTTTTCCTAGCAATGGATGCTATAATGGAGTCCGCTGCCACTGACCCCTTGATGTAAATAGGGTCTCTTGAGGAATGTTTGTATTTTTTCTCTCCTCTTGGTGTGACTGCCTTACATTTGGCAGGCTCTTTAAATGGGTCTTTTCCTTGATCTAATACACTTGGCAGCATAGGGAGGAATTGGCTCCTTGATTGAGTAGGCATCAAAGTCTCTAGTAGAAAACATGATTGGGGTTTTTCTTCCTCCAGTTGTACTCCGTAGGTATCTGCTGCCTTTTTGATGACTTGGTTGTACATACAAATGTCATCTGGTGGTGAAGGCCGCGAAGGATATGTATCCACCGCCTCTTCTGCGGAGTCGGTGTCGAGATCTTGCCATTGTAAGTCTTGAACCTCCGAGGTTGCAGAGCCCACATAAGTTTGTTCCTCTTCTTCTTCGAAGAATTAGTCTTCTTCTTGCTCGTCGAGCGGTTCGGATGTCGGAGGCAGTAACTCTTCAACGCTCTTTTCCACTTCCGTACAAGTTTTTGACGGCATCTTGAATTGCTTCAAGCTTTCGTCGAACTCTTTTCCGTTGCAAAATACTTGCCATTTCCGCTTCCAACCTCTTTTTCTTCTTCTCTATCTCGGACGCGTGAGTTGCGGCGTTGAGACCTTCTGCCTTCCTTTTTATGCTTGACGACGCCGACACGGCAGTCGAAGGCTGTTTTGACCTCTCTCGCTTCGACGCCGAAGCGTCTTTTTCTTGACCGTCGTTCAACGTCTTTGATCTTTCGAGGGTCTTCGCCATCACGGAGTCCTTGTCTAAGGATCCGACTGAGTGTTTGTCTCTGGACGCAACTGCGGACGTCGAGTGTTTTGACGCAGAGGCTCCCTTTGAGGCCTGGAGTCTGTTTTTCGTGACTCGTCTAACTTCTTAGAGGTAAACGGTTCGCTTACCTCCTTCGAAGACTTCTTTTCGACATCTACGACTGGGACGTCTCTGTTCTCGTCGACTTCTGGCCCTTCGGCGACATTGTCCTCTTCTTCGCTGGAGAGGCCCAGGTCTCGTAGCGATGGTGCCGTGCCTTGCCCCTGGATGTTGTAGTTGGCTCTTCTCTGTCTCTCTCTTACCCTCAAAGTCTTTGGGGTGAAAGCCGAGCACATGTTGCAATTGTCACTTCGGTGAATCAGCGGCAAGCAAAGGTTGCAGACCGGATGATGGTCCTTTTGTGCATATTTGTGATGACAATTCTTGCAGAACTTGAACGGTGTCTTGTTCATTACTGCGCAAAGGGAGCCCCCTGTATGCGCATTCTCCCTTTGTCGTCGAAGGCTGTTCTTTTCACCTTTCGGCGCACTCCGGCCCCTTGATTCGAAGTCCGGTACGTCGAATCCTAGTATCGCTGTTTTCTAGAAGTTTTTCTTTTAGTCAATTCTTCTCTCCAAATATCAGGAGCTACTTCCATATTGATCCAGACCCAATGGCGGGAAAAAAAAGAATCTGAAGAGAGCGACCAAAGGTGGGAGCTTCCGGAGGAAGCACGTCGATGTCACAAGAGGACACCAAATGGTGATATGTCAATGCCCACCAACAAAAATAAAAAAACGACTAATACAACAATTCCAGACCCAACCACTAGATGGCAGAATAAGGAGCTGACACGGACGGATGAGGACGTCTTTTTCAATAATTTGATCGCATCGGCGGCTTCTCATTAATTACTTCCACCGGCTGGTGAAGAAAGATTTAAAGTTTCTATACAGACCACAATCCACGGATGTGAGTCGGAGGTGTCGGCTGACACCTCTCCGAAAATTGCTTCAAGTTGGATGCCCATGTATTAGGACCCCAAGTCGTCGGCTGTCACCTTTTCTCCCCCCCCTGTCCTGATGAAGACCCGCCTCTGATGCCTAAAAAGCTGCACATTTGTTAAGGGTCGAAACGTCGACGTTACGGTCTCAATTCAGTCCACGCAATTTCCCCGACTTGAACAGAAAATCATAACTACTGTTGGGATTTATGCATTGAGTCTTGGACTTGAAAGATAAATATCTCCCTGTGTTATGTATATGTCATTTATGTCACTTTTGTACAGCACTATGTCACATATCACTACCAGTCACTAATTGTACACCGTAGTCATTTGTTTCCTCGCCGTATGTGTTTTATGTCACAAACAGCCATTTCATTGATTTGCATATATATGAATATAAAGTAAAGAAATTCATTTTTTTACATAAACAAGTTGTTCTTCTTGGTGTGTTACTTGGATATATGACTAGGACATATTTCCTTTAAAGTATCTAATACCTTGTGCAAATCAGTTGAGCTACCCGAGAGAGCCACTTTTTCTCTAGTGTACTTATCCAGGTTCTGAGGGTTACTGGGTTACCCCATTATCATTAATGGAATAATGCACAGCATGTGAATCCAGAAAAGATTCACGCTGCAAAACAGTGTTTAATCAATTGAGACCTGTAACGATTTCAGGGAGATGGGGGCCAAGGGTCAGAAAAACCTGCAGCCAATCAGGGAATTATGCCTTGGGAGGAACACACAAAGAGGAGTTTGCATTGCAAACTATGAAGCAAATGTTTTGGAGGTTAAAGAGATCAGTATTAATTACCCCTCAGGTTAATTTAGACACACATGCCTGCTAGAAAATACCCATTCAGAACGTGTATGCTACAGAGGAAAGAAAAGTGACTTTTCATAAAGGGAAGTTTCACTTACGTCCTAAAGAATTAATATTTGTTAAAGTGCTCAACACCAAGGAACTTCTGTAAAAATCTGTCTCTATATCTATCTATATATGTAAAGTGTTACTTACACTGTAACCATCTTTTCATAGCGTGTAGTGCTGTAGATTCACATGCTCTGTATAATCTTGCCATTTAGTGTTAGGCCCGGACTTTTGCAACTTGTTTTTCTTCAAAGAGTCACAAGAATTGCTGAGACTCCTCCCTTAGTCCAGAATGCATCAGCACAAGGCTCCACCTTTTCCAGATTATTTCCACTCAGCGGGCAAGTAGTTTAATTAGAGTGCAGTGTCTAAGTGTGCTAGGTACAACAAAGTAAGAAAAGTAAAAAATATAGTAAACATGAGTGATCATTGCTGGTTTTTGGGGAGAATGGCAGGTGCATGTGAATCTGCAGCACTACAAGCTACGACTAGATGGTTACAGAGTAAGTAACATTTTCCATTTGTAGTATATGTGGCTATAGATGCACCTGCTCTACAAACATTATTATAAAGCAGACCCTCTCCAAAGCTGTGGCTAGCTAGCAGATGTTTGAAAAAGTGTCCCTAATATTTATTGGCCAACTAGAGATTGTTGAAGTGCTAATACGTCCTTAAAATATTACCTAAAAAGGCCAACGTGGTTCCCTTTTTAGGTCGAGCCTCGAGTAGCGCGCAAGCGCTGCTTAGAGGCGAAGACTTTTAGTAAGTGAGTTTGGAAAGCAGTCCAAAAAACGCTCGTGCGTCGTGGCTGGCCTTTTTGGGATGGGTACGCGCGGCAAACATGTGTTTCCAATTATCGTGCCCAGACGCGGGCGCGATAATTGTAAACACATGCCGGCAAAAGGCCATGACGCACGAGCGTCTGGTCAGCTGAGTAGGCTGCCGCGCTCGCTCGCCCCCGCTCTTCCGTTTCGATTCCGTGCTTGTTTATGTGGGTGTAGCGGATGAGAACACCAGACCCCGCGCCAGGAAATCATTTGGGATTGCTTTCTTTTGCAGTGCTTGTGAGGGATTCGTCCCGTAAAACTGTTTGTACTGACGGCTCTGTGTTTGCTTTTTAGAAGCTCCTATTTTGAATATACGAGTGCCACAGCCACGGAATCAAATACAATCACTTGGGGACTGAAAGCGTCATCTAGAGCCTTTCGCAGTTATATTTTATTTTCTGGCAGTATAAACCGGGCTCAATGGTGGGTGGAAGTTTCAGATTTTTTTGTAGCGCCTCGAGCTGCTCACCAGTAGCACAGCGCTCGGATTTCCATTATTCCGGCCGTATTGAAGTTGAGCGGTTATTATCACAGAGGCGCTAAAGTTAAATAAATCACCTCTTCTCCTCCCGTATCAGGGTTTCCGGTGCACCTAAAATGTAATCAGCCGCAAGGAGAAAGTCTGGCGACATCCGCTTCAGCTCATAACATTCACGCATGCAAATATGTCAGTGCCGCGCGCGCATCAGGGATGCAAAGAAGTCTCCCACGTGCAATCTCTGCAGGTTACATTACCTGCAGGTGTTGGAACTTGTAATATTGGCCTGCCGTCCTATATTGCATATTTGATGGAAAGAGCAGGGGTTTGCATCTTTCCAGTAACGTCCCCCACCCATGCGTCTATCTCTGGAGTTTCTCGCCTCAGCACACCAGGGTGTGCCTGACTTCCGGTGCACAAAATACACCACATTTGGAAACAGCACTCACGCGGAAACAGATGAAATACAAACCAAGAACTCTGCTACCTTTAACAAACAGAAACCACCAACTCCCAGCGTCCATCTCTCCTTTGGGCCACAGAGCCACCTTGTTAATTAATTTGCTGCCACCCCGGTCAATCCGTATTACTTCTCCCCACTCACTCCGCCGTTGGTTGCCACCTCTACTAGTCTACTTATTGTAAACACGTCCTCGGACGCTTTCCCTCACTTAAATTACTGTGACAACTCTTAACATAAAGCAGACCAGCCCCGCCACGGGTACAGCAGGCAGACAGCACCCCTCCCCCACTCTCAAAAAACGGCTCTGCAGTACATCTTCATTTGCTCCTCACCCGCATCCTTTTAATGTTCCCCTATCTCTCTCCCACTCACTCCTCTTCAAAATATATGTTCCAAAGGCGTAAGTGCAAAAAATAAAGGCTCAAATACCAAAAATTTCGAAATAATAAGTATAAAGTCACTATTGAAACAAAAATACAGGGGCCTTAATTTAAGCAGGTGTCTGTCGGTACACACATCGGCAATTTCTAAACTGCTGGTTGTAAGTTGCCTAAACAAATGTGGGCCTATCTTGGCACATTTATACTCTGGCGCTGCCTCTGTGCCTTATACACTATTATACGTACAGGACAAATAATTTGTGAGCCTGGCCTTTATTCTAAGGTTGTAGCGTGTGTTTGCTCTCTAACAGTTACTTTTTATACACCCACTTCCTACACACCATGGGCCCTCCTCCTGGCATTCATTTTACTCAGTTTGCCAGGGGGCTTAATTTAAGCCGGTGTCTGCCGGTACGCACATCGGCAAATTCAAATAAAACAAATTGCAAATATTATCTATAGCATCACTATTTAAACTACACTGAACATTTTGACTGTAATTTCTCCTAAGGTACAACTTTAACACAGATGTAATCAAGTCCTGCTGCAGCCTCAGCACAAGCTTTCGATGTATCTGGAATTTTTCATACACCCTCTTCATACACACCACAGGGACTCTTCCTAACCTTATTTCTTCTGAGCTTCCCTTATGTTCAAAAAATTATGGCCTCCGCTTCTTTTTACCCTCTTCTATTCCATTTGCCTACCTTTCTCTTTTTAGCTCACTTGCTCTCTCTCCCCCGCCCCCCTCCTCTGCGTTTCATTCAGTTACTCTCATTCTAGCCCCTTCTCGCCTCTCTCGGTCTTCCTGTCACGGTCTCTCCCCCTCTTTCTATATCTTTCCTCCTCCTCTATTTTATCCCCATTTGTCCATTTATCTCACTCGCCCTGTAGCAAGCTGCGTCTTGCTCTTTCCTCCATGGAATGAATACGTGTGCCTGTCCTGTACAAATTTCAATACTTCAGGCGCAGCGCACTGTAATTTGGCATATTCACATTCCAGAAAGCGGCTCTTCTGTATGTACTGCGCCAAGCTGTTGGGGCTCGCTCAAGCAAATGGCGTAATGTAGACCCCTGCAGGGAGCTTAATTTAAGCCAGTGTATGCCAGTACGCATATGGACAAACTCGAATAAAACTTGCTAATTTGCGGGAAATATATAAAATTCTAGTATGGCAACAACACTAAGCATCCTAGGCTCCGCTGTGGAAATCGGAATACCTCTAACTTTAAATATTTTTTTCCCAGAACTTCACTTCACAATTCCTTCCTTTTTCTCACCTTCCTCATCCCCTGTCTCACCCCCCCCTCCCCTCACCATCACTTGTTATCTACATATTATAAACACGTCCTTGGGCGCTTCCCCGCACTTGTGACAACTCTTAACAGGAAGCAGACCAGCGCCGCCACGGTAACAGCAGGCAGACACAGCACCCCTCCCTCACTCCCAAAAAACGTTGCCTCCTCATCTCCTCCACACTGGCAGCCTCATAGCCCCTCCAGCTTGCCTTTGCCCCTCCTGTGGAGCTTAGCCTTTGTACTACCTGATTGGCTCTTTCACTTCTTCTATGAGCGATTGCTTTTCAGACACTTTATTCTCTTTCTTCAAGCGCTCCATGAGCATGCTGGTTTTATACACCCGACTTGTGTATGCTTCTCTAGGAGCTCTCCTCCCCACCCCATTCCATGTCGCTGTAAATCACAGAGTGCTTCTGCCCAACATCCGCTCCACACTGTCGTATCTGTGTGTACTTAATGTGAGCACCATTTGCGTTACACAAGGTCACAATCATTTGCTAAGCACAGGGAGATTACGTGAAGTGCCCACGATCAGATGATCGTGAGCTGACGCTGGGACAGGAACCTGGTTCTCCAGTTCTGAAGTCGGCAGCCATGATAGTAACGCCACATCCTCTTCTTAGACAGGTCATGTCATGCTTTGTCCGTAAGGTAAATAAATATGATTTACCAGTCTCTTTCTCCTGGGCAGTCGGAGACAAACAGCAGACCCTGTTTTTATGTCTCTTTTTTTCGCTGCCTGAGCCCACCAGCTCCCACCTAACGCTCTAACCCTTTACTTTCGAACCTATTGCCTGAAGAGAGTGACCAGCAATCTGTTGATGTCAATCACTTTGATAAAATCTACAGGCCCATCTGGTAAAGTGCAGAGCCAAGCAGCAGCATAGTGACTACAGCTCTTGCTAAGAGTGAGCTCGGTGTTTTCAAGAGGCCCAGGGCTCATTCTGTTACATCCTGCTGATATGCTTAAACTGGGGAGGTGAATGTATAAGTGGGGTTGGCTTAATTCAGCTGGGATGCAGGGTTGGATTGGGATAAAAAAAAATCGGCCTGGGCACACCAAAAAAAGTGGCCCACATTTGTGTATAGCCTTTCCGCAAAACACTGCTTCAGTCAGGTTTTATGAAAAGAAAGGGGGTGAGGGGCATGTTTTATTAACTTCACTTAGATTAAAAAAATTGACCAGATTAGTTCACACTGCTGAGCCACACGTGAATGCAAGTGAGACCACTTCTGCGCAGGCCCCCTGCCCCCCTCAATCAGCGTACATTAATGGGCCGGCCCAGCGAGAGAAGGGGAGTGATACCTCCGCCCATCTGCCTCTAGAAAGGCCTCTCAGGCACCCACTGGCAGCATCCTAACAGCACAGACAGCCCCCAGGCTGTCCAAACAAGCATTGGCATAGCCAACAGGTCTCGCCTTTGGGACCTTATAAGTGTTTCGCCATGCAACAGTTGATGTTGTTGCACCAAGGATATTGTGCTGCATAACTAAATACTTATAAGGTCCCAAAAGCGAGACCTATTGGCTATGCCAATGCTTGTTTCATGTAGAATGTGCTTTTGGAGGCAAAGGTAGAGTGTGCTTGGCTTTAGCATAGCAGAGATGAATACATTTAACTAGCCACGTAGCATCATCAACTTTGGAAACAGCATATCCCTTGTGGGGTTTTACAAAGGCTACAAAATGTTGCCTGGACTTTCCGAATTGTTTGGTTTGTCAGAATAGTACATGAGCCCTTATATCATTCAAAGTGTGAAGCTCTTTTTCAGCAACAGGCTCAGGCTGTGGGGGAAAACCAGGTAGCTCAATAGTTAGATCAGAAATGATGGAACAACCTTAGGCAGAACTGTAGGATTAGTACAAAGAACTACCCTATCTTTATGTACCAGAATGAACAGTTCCTGCATTGTATGACCTTGGAATTCAGTAATACATCCGAGTGAGGTGACTGCTGCTATGCTAAAGCTTGTATTGGCTGAGAGAGATTAGGGAAGTGGGCCCCTAGCCCCGCTCCCGGATGTAGAACATTGCAGTCATGTTGTCTGTTATAATAGTACCATTTTCTCCCTCCGAAGCGGGAGAAATGCTTTGTGGGCTAACTTGATGGCTAAAAGTTGCAGGCAATTGATGGGACAACCCTGGTGCTGGGGAGCCCAAGTGCCCTGAATTGTCATCTGGTGCAGATGAGCTCCCTAGCCCATGAGAGATGCATCTGTAGTGACGATCACCTGCAGAAGGGGATCTACAAAGGGCCTCCTGAGCAACAGGTTTTTCTTGTTTCAGCAACGGAGAGAATGCTGGGGCTGCTCGATACCAACACTAGATCCTCTCAACGCCCTTCCACTTGTGCCCGTTGTGGGGAAAGGCATTCTTGTACTGGACAAATGTGTAACCTCGCATGTGGTACAATCATTATAAACAAAGCAATTGTTCTCAACAGTTTAATTACAGTATGACAGTGACAGGACTGTCTGAAAAAGCAGCAGCAGCTGCTGGAATGTCATCACCCTCAGTTGTTGGTTGGGGTACACTGTGTTTCAGCATTCAGAACTGAACATAGGAAGGTCTTAATTTGTTGGGGCTGGAGATGCAGCTTTTTTTGCACTGATGGTAAAACCTAGTCTGTGAAGCAGACACACTGATAGCGGAGTGCATGCTAGGCATTGTTGTTTGCTACCGCCACTCAGTCAGTCATCCAAGTACAGAAACAATAAATGGCGTTTCAGAGAAGATGAGGGTGTGTGCGTGGTAACTCCCTAGTCCAATGTAACACTTTTCCACTAGGACAGTAAGGCCACTATTCTTCCCCCGAAATGTGTCGTGCGATCTGGTTGGGGGTGGGAGGGTGTGGGGTTTGAAATTGGGCAAGTTTTAATCTATCGTTTGGAGCAGAGTAGCCCTTTGCAGGGCCACACCTCCTCCTTCCCTGCTCATTTCCTCTTTTGGCCCCCCTTTTAAAGTATGTAAGTTGTTGAGGGTCTGAAAGAGCTGTGGATACTGCTGACAAGGAGATCTATGGCCTGAGTCTCTAGCTTGTTACCGCCCCTGGGGTGCTGCAGCAAAAAACGGCAAGGACATTGGAGTGGAAATCTGTAGGGAGACCAGGGACTTTGCCAAGTCTATCTTTCTTGATTTTTTTTTTGAGAACCTGATCAACCTGTAGGCTGAAAAGATGCTCATCATCAAAAGGTACATTCAGGGGGGGAAGTTAAATTTCTGGCTTAAACCATAACACCACACGTCAGGCATGCCTACGAAGGACGCTAGTTTTGATCCCTCTAGCTGCTGCATCTGTCACTTCAAGGGGACAACATATTAGCATTGCTAACTGCTTTGTGCCCACTGCGACCAGCTCTTCCCCTTTTGAGGTGAGCCTCAGGAAGAGATCCTACATCTCCTTCCTGTGGTATGCAGGAGGCTCACAGAGTTGGCAATTCATCAAAGTGTGGCAGTCTCAAATGCCATCCTCTTTCCTACAGCAGCCATCTTTTTGGATTCTTTATCAGGATGAGCAGTGTTCCGTGTAGTCTGAGTAAAGGCTTTCTTATGGGCAGTGTACACTACCAATAAATCCGGGACTATGTTCCAGCAGATATAACCTGGATCTTCCGGGGTAGGCTTATACTTTTTTTTCTATCTGCACAGACTTAAGCAGTACCCTCTATAAACGATGTTTAGCCAGTGGATGGTGCAGATGCCTGGAACAAATATCTGAGTATTGACTGGCCAACCAGAGCCTGTTTACAGGCTAGGATATCCACAAAACAGTTTTTGGTAAATGTGTGTGGAGTCGACTAGGTGGCCCCTTTTCATGTCGGCTAGCAGGATACTGCCCAAAAAGGCCATGGTTGTGCTTTTTCTCATGGGTCAAGTGCGCCTTGGAGCAAAGAGGTTGTGTTCTTTTCGGTTTGTGATAGGTCTGGATCACTGGACTATCCACCCTGCCTTTGAGATGGATGAGATCACGCAGGATATTCAAGCATTCATGCTGGAGACTGAGACAGCCAAACTCTAGGACCATAGGAGCCAGATCGCACGGGTGAGCTCTATGAGGTCAGGGTGCCCGATTCAGTCTTGGTTCTTGCTAGAAGTTCCAGCCTTTTGTGAGCTTCTCAAGGAGGCTGATGGAAATCTCAAGGAGTGCGGAGTACCAAGGCTGCCTGTCCCAAGCAGGAACAACCAGGAGGATTGTGAAGCATGTCTGCTGCATCTTACATACCACGTGCAGAATAAGTGGGAGAAGAGAGAGTATAGGCAAATATCCCTGACCAGTTCATCCATGGAGCATTACCCATGGACTGTGGGCGGGAGTACCTGGAGGCAAAGTTTAGGCATTTTGCGCTGTCGTAGATAGTGAACTGGTGCATCTGTGGGGCACCCGAACAGTGGAAATGACTTCCCAGTCATGAGTGAAACTTGCCTGTCTGCTTAGCTCAGCGACTTGCCTGTTTTCCACCCCTGGAACATGATATGAGACTTGCGCTAATTGTAAGCGTGGATATGATATTATACCCCCCTTGAATAAGGTAGAACATTGCTGTTGTGTTGCCGGTTAGTTTTGTATTGTCTTCCTCTGCACTTGGCTCTGGAAATCTTAGTACCAGAAGGAAAATGTTGCTTACCCTGTAAGCATCTGTTCGTAGCATGTAGTGCGGTAGATTCACATGCTGTGCATACTCCTGCCATCTAGTGTTGGGCTACAGCCCTACCAAGTACCATGCATCAGGCGTTCGATTAACGCATTTTAGTGTGGTGATCCACATCACTGTACTAAAATACAAAGTCACATTCACAGCGCCTCCTGAAGTTGCTGACCACTTTAGCAGGAGACGGGAGCGCTGCTATTAGCACTCCTCTGGCAGCCGCAGTGAATGTGGCAGAGTGCACTGCTCTGCAGCAGCATTCACGTGACATGGTGTTCAGTGACTGCAACATTGTGTCCATTAATTGCAGAGAGACAAGACTTGAGTCACTAGTAGTGGGCGGGCTGCCCACAGCGCGACTAGCGGGCGGCAGTTATGTTTATAAGTTTAGCTAGGCACAGGCAGCCCACTGTTCCTTGCACCTTTACCTGTGCCTTTCATCATGCAGATGCTGCCCTGCAACCAGACGGCTGCTGGAGACTCATCGCCGCTTAGCTCAAAGTCACGGATACTCAGGTCTGTAATATCCAAGCTTCTTAAAAATATTTAATTTGAGAGCGTCAGCCTGAGCTTAGCTCACTCTCCTCAGGTACAGGCTGGGCAGCGGTCCTCTCAGTTGACACAGGATGTGACGGTAAACACTTACAGTGGGCTGGCGGTGCGAGTCGACCATGCGGACCAGGCTGAGAATATAGCCTTCATCTCTTTGTTTATCTCAAGGGCCCAGGCCGCTGAGGCTTGGTGGCATATCATTCTTCAGATATCAGCGATGGAAGGGGCACTGGGGTCATGGGGCCACGGGTATTGCTCAAGGACAGCAGCGTGAGACACAGGATTGCAGCCAGTTGCTGCTTCGTGTTCTATCTTGAAAGAAGCTTCTCTGCTCTCTGAGCTGCGGTTGGGTTTAAAGGAACCTAAATGACCAGCACATAATAAAAGTCCAGTTGTACCTCAAACTAGCATGATTTATCACTGCTCTCCTATGGGCAGCGCTCTGCTAACACTAGGACCGGCTGATAGAGACTTGTCGCAGCCGTGACTCACATTCACTCAGGTCACATTCACAATATATTTAATTGAAAGCTGAGCGTGCGTCAGTGTGAGCCTGTAGCTCAGTGCTTGTTTCCTCGAGCTGCGCTGGAATGGTGCCTAGGTGGGCTGGGCTGCGGAGCACAGCTGCAGTGGCTCTATATAATTGATTTATATTATAGCAGCTGAGATCCGCTCTGGCGCCTCTCAACCGCAGCCACCATTCGAAAAGAACTCTTCCACCCCAAAGAAGGTCTTTAGGTGTGTAGTCTGAAACATTGCCTCCCCTAATCCCTTGAAGACTTGATCAGATGTGGAGATTGCAGTAGTGGTGCCAAGTAGGGTGGTGCGGCAGCACCCCCTTAAATCTTTGAATGACAAAGTTGTAGGAAAGTAGGATCTGCTTTCATGGTTACCCCTGATTTATGTTGGTGTCATTATGTTTTTCTGACTATTCTGATTGGGATCCTGCATATCAGGACCCCAGTCCGTGCCTAAATTGGACCATGGTGAGTACTTGGGTACCCCCTAGATTGGCTACTGGTGTACCCTTGTAAGTCCCTAGTATATGGTACCAAGGTACCCAGGGCATAGGTACCCTAGGGGTCCCCCATGGGCTGAAGCATGTATTATGCCACCCATGGATGACCACTCAAATGGTGACTATAGGCCTGCCATTGCAACCTACAACCCTTGGGGTCCATTCTCCAGGGTTGTAAGTGCATCAGCCATTACAATACATAGAGTGGCCATGCGTCATTAAACTGGCTGTAACAAACCCTGGCATTTTTGGTATCAAACATGTTGGAATCATACCCCAACACCGTAAACGGTGTTGGAGGTATGATTCCATGCACTGTAGGGCTCCTCCTGGAAGACCTCAGTGCTCCCGGTACCAGTCTTCCAGACCCGGAGAGCAAACTATGACTGATGCCGACCAGAGACACGATTCTGCCCTCCTGCTACGGAGCCAGGTTCGAGCAGGGGAAGGCAGGACAATAGGCTTACTCTCACAGGGAGGTGTGACCACCTCCCAGACAGGTCTTAGTGTATTGGGCCAGGGAAGGGGCGCATGCGCACATTTGGTGCCCTCCTTGCATACTCCAGTTGGAACCAGTTCATGGAGCCGTTGACTCCCGCTCTAGCATGAAACTGGACAAAGGACATGGGAGTATGCTCCCCACTGTCCAACCCCCCCCTGCGGGAGGGACCCATGAATGCAGCTGGGAAGACTCCTGCTGCTCCTGGCCTAGTCATCCTGCCAGTCTTCTGCGTCTGTGCCTGTGCTCCATACAGGTTCTTCACCAGGCCTGTGGACATCCAAGACACCCGAAGGAATCTCCCTTTGAGTGAAGGAGTCACTCCCCTGCATCTGCAAGCACCGCAACAAAGCTGACCGGTCTGCTGTTACTGAGCTCCCACAAACTCCAAAAGGTTCAGCAACACAGGTGATGGTTCTGCAACTCCCTCTAGGCCTGCACTGTCTTCACAGCAAGTTTGAAGCCAGTATCCCTCATCGGAACCGCTGGAGCAGTACCCTTGTGCACTGTGTAGACTAGCCATTGCCAAGGCTTGTTGACTCTTCACCAGAGATCTTCGGGCTCCAAGAAACTCCACCCTGCAGCATCTCTTGCTACCAGGAGGTTAGCCCTCATCGCATCCTCTGCACTGTGGGTCTGCATCATTGGTGAGCTGCTTGAGGTCCTCTTGCGACTCCTGCGCCTTCGGCCTGTGGGTCCTCTTGAGGGTTGCCTTTGGCTCCAGTGGGCTCCACTGTTTGCCCGGGGCATACTCTGACTTACCTGCTTGTGGCAAGTCCCTTGGACCTTGCTGGTACCAACACTGCACCTTTCATCTACCATGTTTGTTGCCGCTGCGAAGGCTTGTTGGTGCTCCCGCCCGACACCGACCCCCTAGCTCTTGACATCCACGTGGGACAGCTTGAGACCAGCTACTGGTCTTCCACAGAGTCGCTTGGTCCGCACAGCTACAGTGCCAAGGTCACCATCAACTCTCCTGCAACTTCTGACATCGGTGGGCATTAGTCTTCCGTGCCTCCTGGTCACTCCTGAGTGGCATAGACTCTGTCCCCTCTACTTGCATGTACTTATCGAACAAGTTATTTGCCTTCGGTAACGATATATCTGTAAGAGACAGATTAGTTATAGATTCCTTACCTTAGAATAGATACCCCAGCAATACCAGCCCCGGAGGGGAGTC
This sequence comes from Calotriton arnoldi, assembly GCA_963921515.1. Classification (NCBI taxonomy): domain Eukaryota; kingdom Metazoa; phylum Chordata; class Amphibia; order Caudata; family Salamandridae; genus Calotriton; species Calotriton arnoldi. The sequence goes on along the minus strand of CAWUFW010008462.1, from coordinate 172,388 downwards.
TGCAAACCAAGTTCACACCAGAAAGTCCTGGAGAACAGAACGGCCAAAGAAGCAGTCTCTCCGGACCTGGCTGTCCAGGCAGTAGTGTTTTGTGAACGTGTGCAGAGATGCCCACGTAGCTGCCTGACAGATGTCATTGAGGGGGACTCCACGTCCCAAAGCAGTGGTAGCTGCCGTCGCCCTGCTGGAATGGGGGCGCAGTCCCACTGGAGGCTCCTTCTTTGCCAAAGAGTAGCAAGCTTTAATGCACAAAACGACCCACCTAGAGATGGTCCGTTTGTGCACGGCCCAACCTTTTTTGGCACCCACGTAGCCAACAAAGAGCTGGTCATCCACCCGGAATTGCTTGGTGCGATCCAAATAAAATGAAAGCGCACGTTTTGGATCCAGACTGTGGAGCCCATCTTCCTCCTTAGAAGGATGCGGAGGCGGAAAGAAGGTAGGCAAAGTGATGGTTTGCCCAATGTGGAAAGTAACCACTTTGGGAAGAAAAGAGGGTCCAGTTCGAAGGACAACCTTGTCCAGATGAACCGTCAGAAAAGGAGGTTTTGAAGAAAGAGCCTGGAGCTCACTCACCCTGCGAGCAGAGGTGATGGCAACCAGAAAGGCAGTCTTTAAAGTGAGAAGTCTGAGAGGACAGTTATGCAGAGGCTCAAAGGGAGCGCACATAAGATAAGTAAGAACCAAGTTCAAGTCCCACTGAGGCATTACGAAGGGAACAGGAGGAAAAAGATGAGTAATGCCCTTAAGAAAGCGATTTACAACAGGGGACTTGAAAAGAGAAGGCTGATCAGGAAGCCTAAGAAGGGCTGAAATGGCTGAGAGATAGCCCTTAAGAGTGCCCAGCCAGGCCAAAGAAAGGAGGAACAAGAGAACCTCAGAAAGAGGGGCAGAAAGGGGATCCACAGCCTTTGCTGCGCACCATGCCACAAATTTGTTCCATCTGCAGGCATATACCGGCTTAGTGGAGGGATGCCTGGCTGCCAAGATAACATCACAGACTTCGGGAGGAAGTTCGAAGGCTGTCAACTGTTGCCGCTCAATCTCCACGCAAGGAGGTGGAGGCTGGACAGGTTCGGGTGGAGGACCATCCCCTGCTGCTGCGACAGAAGATCCTCCCGAAGAGGCAGTCTGATCGGAGGATCGATGGCCATGTGTAACAGCTCGGGATACCACACTCTTCGTGCCCAATCCGGAGCCACAAGAATAACTTGGGCCCAGTCGCGCTTGATCTTCTTCAGCACTCTGGGCAGAAGTGGTATAGGTGGAAAGGCGTATTGAAGACCGCAACTCCACTCGCGACGAAAAGCGTTGCCTAGCGAGTGCCGCCTTGGAAATTCCAACGCGCAGAATTGCTGACATTGCGCGTTCTCGTCGGTGGCGAATAGATCTAACCAAGGCTCTCCCCACTGCTGAAAGAGACCTTGCACCACCTCAGAGTAAATACGCCATTCGTGATCAATCATGCACCTGCGGCTGAGTCCGCCCGCTCTGGCGTTCAGGGAACCTGCCAGGTGTTGAACCACCAGGGATATGCCCTGATGTTCCAGCCATGTCCAGAGACGGAGAGCCTCCTGACATAGGGTCCACGACCCCACACCGCCCTGTTTATTGCAGTACCACATGGCAGCGGTGCGGTCGGTTAACACCTGCACTACTCTACCCCGGGACAGAGGGAAGGAATACTTTAGGTGCAAGACGGATCGCCCGGAGCTCCAGAAGGTTGATGTGGAGCCCGGACTCTGCCGGAGACCAGAGGCCTCTGATCTCCGCCTCTCCCATGTGGCCGCCCCACCCCATAAGTGATGCATCCGTCACCACTGTGAACTCCGGTTGGGGAAGGGAGAGGGATCTGCAGTTGACCCAATCCTGGTTCGTTAGCCACCACTGCAATTGTCGTGCAGAGCCCTCCGAGATCTGAACGCAATCGGACAGATTCCCCTGATGCTGTGCCCACTGGAACTTCAGGTCCCACTGCAGAGCCCGCATATGCCACCTGGCATCATCTACCAGCAGGATGCAGGAGGCCATGAGGTCCAGCAGCCTCAGGGTCATTCTGACCGAAACCCGGGATAGAGGCTGAAAGATCGGAATCATAGCCAGAATATCCCGGACTCGCAGCTCGGGAGGATAAGCCCGAAACTGCGTCATATCCAGAGCCACTCCGATGAAAAGGAGCTTCTGAAAGGGAATCAGGTGTGACTTCGGTACGTTTATAGTGAACCCAAGCGAGTGCAGGAGGTCCGCCGTAGCCTGGAGGTGGGAGACGACTGCTTGGGGCGAGCCCGCCTTCAACAGCCAGTCGTCGAGATAGGGGAAGACTGGAACCCCTGATATGCGCAGATGAGCTGCGACCACCGCCATCACTTTCGTGAACACCCGAGGGGCGCTGGTAAGGCCAAAGGGGAGCACGGTAAACTGAAAGTGCTCGTGGCCTACCGTGAACCGCAGGTAACGCGGGCAGGACGGGGATATGAAAGTAAGCGTCCTGCAAGTCCAACGCTACCATCCAGTCTCCAGGGTCGAGGGCAGACAGGACCTGAGCTAGCGTCAATATTTTGAACTTCTCTTTCCGGAGGAAGAGGTTGACGTTCCTGAGATCCAAGATAGGACGCAGGCCTTTGTCCTTCTTGGGCACCAGAAAGTAGAGGGAATAGCAACCACGACCTACTTCTGGGGCAGGAACTCGCTCGATAGCTCCCTTGTCCAAGAGAGCCAAAACTTCCTGTTGGAGAAGGGCCAGATCCTCCGACATGCGATGGTACTGAGGTGGCATGGATGGAGGGGTAGTCTCGAAGGGGAGGGAGTAGCCCCTTCGGACTATCTGCAAAACCCACCTGTCCGACGTGATGGTGCGCCAGTGGGGTAGGTGATGGCGAATCCTGCCGCCCACTGGCGATCGGTGGCCCTGAAAAGTCGGACTAGGAGGGTCTGGAGGCTGCTGCAGAAGGGGCACTGGTGGACTGGCCCACTCGCTGGCCCACAGACCTACGACGGTGGGTCCCCCGGCCGCGCAGGGGCTGGGCAGCTTGCGCCAGCCTGTGGCTCTGGGTGGAAAGTGGCGGGGCACCCCTTCCGTAGCCACGAAAGGGGCAAAAAGCAGACTGCGCAGGGCGGGTGGAGAGGCCCAAGGACTTGGCCGTAGCCCGGGAGTCCTTGAAGCGCTCTAGTGCGTTGTCTACTTTGTCGACAAACAGGCGATGGCCATCAAAATGCATGTCCAGCAAGGTAGCCTGGACATCCCCGGAAAAACCAGTCGACCTCAGCCAGGCGCAGCGTCGAAGGGCTACCGACGTTGAAATCGTCCTGCCTAGCGAGTCGGCGGTGTCCAGTCCACATCTTATGGTAAACTTGGCTGCGTCTCTCCCCTCGGCGACTGCACGGGAGAGCACGGCCCGGGCCTCCTCCGGGCACTGCGGCAGCACTTGCGCTACCGTATCCCACACAGAGTGGGTGTAACGGCCCAACAGACATGAGGTGTTTACCAACCGCAGTCCCAAGCTGGAGGAAGAAAACATCTTCTTCCCAAGATGGTCCACCTTTTTGGATTCCCCATCAGGTGGTGCGTTAGGGAATGCGCCCTTGGATGTAGAGGCTTGGACCACCAAGCTCTCAGGGGTGGGGTGTTGGGAGAGGAAAGAGGGGTCGCCCGTAGCCAGGCGGTGGCGTCGGGCAATCATCCTATCCACAGGAGCCCCTGTGTTGGGCCTGGGCCTGGTGCCAAAGAGGATGTCAGTAAGGGCTTCATTGAAAGGCAGCAGGGGCTCCGAAGAGGCTGCTGCCGGTTGAAGCACCTCCGTCAGGAGATTCGTCCTGACCACCACCGTAGGTAGCTCGAGGTCAAGGGCCTCGGCCGCCATACGCAACACCACTGCGCATGAAGCACCCTCCTCCGTAGCCACGGTCGGGGGAGACAGCATGCCAAGGTCTGGGGAGGTATCCAGACCACTGGCTTCCCCAAACTCCTCTCTCCAGTCCGGTTCATTTAACTGGTCAGCTAAAGGGCCTACAGACCCCTCCCAGTCCTCCTCACCCTCCTATGGTTGCCAATCTGGCCTGTAGGAAACAGCAGGGTAGAACAGAGGTACAAAAGTACCGCTCGGACCCGGATCCGGTGTCAGTCGACGTCGGTCCGGCTCCGTGTCCAAGTCAGGGTGGAGGCCGGGGTCGACGCCGGCTGGGGACACAACCGGCGTTGGGTGCGGACGTGGTGCCGGTGGAATCGGCACCGGGGGAAGTGTCACCAGGTCAACAGGCGCCGATCCAGATCTGGATCCAAGGGGACCCTGTGGTGCTGGGGCCGCCGGCGTCAAAGGCCCAGGGCCCCCAGCCGAGTTCACGGGGCCCGAAGGCACGCCAGCGGAGTCGGGCTGCCCAAAGATGGCATGCATCGCTTCGTAGAAACTCCGAAGCTGGGCAGGGGTAGCTCCGGCTCCTGGAAAGGGAGGGAAACTCAGAGTCGACCCTTCAGGCTCCGCACGCGGAGCCGCGGGACAGGCACCGTCTGCATCCCTCGTTGCGTCGGCCGAGGATAAGTCGAAGAGCGACGATGCTTCTTCGACTTCTTCTTGTGCTTCGACTTACCCGAGGAGTGCGATGACTTCGATGACGAGTGGTGGTGACTCCGCGACCAGTCCCATGACCTCCCACGCGACCGGGACCTCGAACGGCACGGAGCAAACTGCCGGGACTCGAAAAGCTTTCAGGACCGCTCCCGCAAAGACTTCGGATTCATGGTCAGGCAGTCGGAACACGACTTGGGATCATGGTCGCGCTCCAGGCACCACAGGTACACGCTGTGCGGGTCCGTAACCGACATCAGCTTGCGACAGGTGTCACAAGCCTTGAAGCCGGGCCGAGGACGACTGGACATCCCTGCGTGCACCAGGAGTCGATAGACTCAAAAAACAGTGTCGACAAAAGTCGCAAAAAGTCAGTCAAAAAGTGACTGGAAGTACTGCTCTAAAGAAAGAACTGACATCAGCGCGCGAGGGCTGCGTCTAAGTAGCTACCGCGGCGTCATCCCGGGGACCACGACGCCAACGAAGAACAAGGAGCCGACCAACGCCACCTTTCGACGTGCAGGGGTACTGCTGATGAAGATTCTCCGGATCCAGTCTGACGCCTGGAGATAATTCTAAGGTAAGGATTCTAGAACTAATTGTCTCTTTCAGATTTCCTGAATCCTCCTGTGGGTTCCACCGGACTCCTTCACCTTCTTCGCCAGCAGCATCTTCACTGAAGTTTTCATAGTGGTCTACAGCGGTTTCCGAGGTCACTTCGCACCTATGCACCTGGCTTCCCTGGTGTAGGTATCCCGGTTCCCGGGGTATCCGCGGGTGGGTGACTCAAACCTTCCATCTTCCACGGGTTTCTTCAGGGTCCTCTGGGAAGGGTCGTCGTCCTTAAACTGCAACCGCGACTTACCCATTGACTTGTATTGAGCACGCAGTCGTGTTCCCACTCTGCACACAGCCTCCGTGGGGTTACCTTAGGTGGTTCTTTGGGTCCCTAGCTCTTCAACGTCTTCTGGGTCCAGTCTCGACTTAGGTCGTGGTTTGCATTCCACTTTATTAGTATATGGTTTGGTCTTCCCCTGGAGACCACTGTGTATTTGTGCTACTTACATGTTCCATTACTAAAGTATTGTGTGTATTGTGATTCCGGATAGGAGACATTGCAATGGGTTAGTGAGTGTTTATAATAAATACATATTTTTATAATTACACTGTGTGGTTCTTGTTCTCTTAACCTACACTATATCATTAGTACTGGTAAAACAAGCTCCTTTACACTCCTTCATAACTAAGCCTGAAGATAGCTCTCCACAGCTACCACTTAGAGAGCTTTCTAAGGTTGTCTAAGAACACTAAAATCACTATAAGGGTTGTCTGGATTAGTGCAGGGTGCTACACTTACATATGTGAGCACCATATACTAAGACAGCCTCCTACAAAAGTGCTTCTAATTCTGTTAACTTGAAAGTACTATTCCTTTCTCCGAGTGCATGTTAAAAATATGATTAAGTAGTGAAACTTTGGCTCAGGCTGGGGTACATGTGAAAGGAGAAAGCCACACAATCCCAGAGGTTTTCTAACAAGCAAATAAAAGCGTGCTTACTTTAAAAACCAAACCTCACATCTCAAAATATGGTATACGGATTTCTTTTACAGCGAAATACGATGACTTTTGGGAGCGAAGCTAAAGTCCTGCTTAAGATGGCAGCTACACTAAGTTTACGACCTTCCATTTTTAGTGCTTTACAGCAGTTTAAAGACCTTAGGGGTTCTTGTTGCTCAAATAGGTTTAATTTCTGATATTTATATGTTTCCCTCGTCTTCATTGCATAATTTCGATCGCAAGAAAGTGTCACTTATAGTTGTTCAATGTCACTCAATTACACTGAAATTATGAAAATGTCACACATAGCAATCTGAAACCTTGGCAGCTATGGGTCTTGGATGTGTGCAAGTTGTTTTTCTTCAAAGAAGTCTTTGAATCACAAGGTATAGTGAACTTCACCTATTGCTGGCAATGCACAGGGGCATCGGCTCCATTGTTAGAATGTTTTTTCCGCATGAAGGATGAGGATGTAGATGGAGCATAGAGATACAGAACAGATGACAATGTGAAGGAAAGGTTAAGTATTAAAGTTGAAAATGCCTGCAACATCTAAATGTGCCCGGGTAGCAGGGTGGGGGCATGTGAATCTACTGCACTACATGCCACAAACGGATGCTTACATGGTTTCATGGCATGTGTAGCTGTAGGAAGGTACACATGCATAGACTATAAAGCAGTCCTCGCAGAAGCAGGGGCTAGCCTGAGGATGTTGCAGAAGAATGGAAAAGTGTGTGGACGACAGCCTGACCAATGTTAGCTTGTTGGCAAGCTAAAACATCCACAGAGTAATGTTTCATAAATGTGTGGGGGCAGACCATGTAGCTGCCTTGCAGAGGTCAGCAGTAGGAATATTACCCAAGAAAGAAAGTTTTTTTTTTGCAGGTTTTGGGAGAGAGAGGCAAAGGTCTTTTGGCTTTAGCATAACAGGTTTGTATGCATTTGACCAGCCAGTGTGCAATACCTGCCTTAAAGAGAGAGCAATCTTTAAGTATGGTTTAGAAAAAGAGACAGAGCTGTTGTGTCTTATGGAAGGGCTTTGTTGTGTCAGTGTAATACATAAGCTCTCTTTTGACCTCTAATGTGTGAAGAGCTCATTCTGCTACTGATTCTGGATGTGGGAAGAACACTGGAGTTTTATGGCTTGATTGATGTGGAAGCTAGGGACTACCTTAGGCAGGAATTTGGGGTTTGTCAGACAGACAGACACCCCCCTTTTGCAGGCTGCGTGTTTTGGTGCAGAACAAAGTGAAGAGTCGACAAGGCCCACATCCCTGTGTGCCATGCCTACAACCCACTGCCCTGGCGTAGGTCAGACACCCCTCTAGCTGGGTGCACTATATCAGTGGTGAGGGTACAGGTGCATGAGCCCTGTACCCCTACAGTGTCCAAGCCAATTATTAGACATTGTAAGTGAAGTAGTGCCATTAAGAGTATATGGTGCTGGGAGTTTGTCGTTACGAACTCCACAGCACCATATTGGCTTTATAGAAAACTGGGAAGCTTGGTATCAAACTTCTCTGCACATTAAACCCACACTGATGCCAGTGTGGGATTTAATAAAATATGCACACAGAGTGCATCTTAGAGATGCCCCCTGAAGAACGACCTAACACTAGTGTCCAGGCTGAGTGGCTGCTCGCTAGCTGCCACCACCAGACATGTTTCTGGACCCCTGAGTTGAGAGCCTGCTGCTCTCGGAGGTCTGAAACAATGCACATCCTGGGACGAGGTGCCAAGCCTCCTCCCCCAGGATGGGCAGGGTCCACAAAGGGGAAGGTTCAAAGGCTTTCCGCCTTTGTGAGCTTCCCCAGGCCTTTGCTGCTTCCAGCAACTGGCCCCCACTGGTTCTGACCCCCACTTTGGGTGGGAGAATCAGTGGGGAAATCAAGTGAGGAAGGGAGGTGTGCCCACCTTTGCCAACCCCACCCCTCAGGTGGGGGAGGCGAGGTGAAGCACAACTCTCAGTCCCCGCCATCTTGCAGATGGGGGGACCCAGCCAACCAGAGTGCGGCATATGCCCCCTCCCACTGGAAGGTGGCATAATAGGGGGTGTACCCACCCCAAGGAAAGGACCCATTGGTCCCAATCGTTACCTACCTGTAACGCCCCTAAATCTAGTATTTAGGGGCAACCCTGAACCTTGCCTCCTCAGACAAGAACCGACAAAGAAGAAGGACCGAAGAGCCGTGCTGAAACTAAGAAGGAGGACGCCCACTCACTTGGCCCCAGCCCTACCGGCCTGTCCCCACCTCGAACCTGCTCCAGCAAAATACCGGTGGCCTGCAGACAGCAACATCAAGAACCCCGAGTACCTGCCCAGCCTTCCACAAGAAAGACTGTCTCCCGTGAGCACCGGATTTGCTCACCCACAGACTCTGGCCAAATCCGTGGGTCTGCCCCACTCTGCACCCGTCGCCTATGGCCCGAGTTAGAGTGGCCCAACACCACGAGGAGGTCTCCCCGGCAATCCGGACCTGAGATCTGGCGATCTCCGACCTGCCTTGAACCTCCAAGTGAAGCCTGCTGCCTCTTTCTGGAGGATCCCCCTGACCGCGACCGGAGCTGGTAAGAAAACCCGACGCCTAAAGACACCCCTGCACCAGACGTCCCACGGCCTTGGGTGGCCCAACCAACGGTGTCCCAGGCAACTTACCTCTCCAACCGGTGGTCACCTCCAGAAGATCTTCGTCCCGAGCCTGCAGTATTTGTTGCAACCGGAGAATCCCCTTTGAAATCCACAGCCCCCCCCCCCCCGACGCCAAAACAGCACCCTGCACCCAGCCGCCCCTGCAGGTGTACTTTGGGTGCTAAAATGGATCCCCCTTTGTCCTGAGCCTAACACCAGGAGCTTTGCTCCGACAACCTTGTGGCCTGCTCGTGAGCAGCCACCAACCGGAGGCCCCATATCCCCCATTGGATAACATTGGGACTCAGCACCCGGCCACCCTAGTGCTGCTGAGGGTGCTTTGAGAGTGCATCCTTGTCCCGGGGGGGGGGGGGAACCCTGGTTCTAACCCCAGAAAACCAACTCCCACAAACTTTTACTTACCTTTAAACCGATAACTCAATTTCCTTCCATAGGATTGCATTGCCTGCTTTTTCCAAAAAATTGTTTCAAGTGTGGAGTTGGTTTTGTATGAAAGAAACATTGAAAAACTGCAAATAACTAAAAACTGCTTTACTTACCTTTTCTCTAGGAAATGTCCCAGTGCGATATCTAGGCATATCACACGGAGTAGAAAAAGTAATCTGTAAAGTAATCAAAAGTATTCTAACAGTAATTTCCACTGTATTGAAAGCATTTACAAACCTATAACAGTCATTTTCACACAGCTTGCTTGTATTGTTAAACCTGCCTTGAAAAGTACCATTTACACTTACCAGTACCAGGCTTGCTTGGTTCTAGAAAATAAATATAACTAAATAATATTTTTATACAAATTAAATTGGTCTGAGTTCAGTCTTTGAGTGTGACACATCATTTGCTGATTGAGTGCGTACAACAAATGCTTAACACTACCCTCCGATAATGCCTTACTGCTCGCCCACAGTACCACAAATAGAGAGTAAGGTGATATCTACTTTTACCTCTGCCTAAATTTGGGGTTCCACTGGACTCTGCACACTATACCTCATTTTGGTATAGTATTTACAGAGCCAGCTTCCTACAGTTGTGCATTCTGCAGGCAGATTGAGGACCCAAATTCTAGAACTTAAGGAGCCAAATTGCAAGATTGAGCTGCTTTGGGTTGGGATGCCCGAGAGTGTCGTGATTTTAGGAGGGAAGATCCGGCTGGTTAGGCAGCTTCTTGTGAGGAACTAGAGAGAGGTCAAGAAGGGTGGTGAACCAGGGCTGTCTGGCCCAGATCGGGCTGCTAAGATGAGAGCGAGGATGTTTGGCAAAGCTGTAGAACCACTAATGGAAGTGGGAGAGGCGAAAATGCATAGGAAAATATCCCTGACCAGTTCATCCACAGTGCATTGCCCATGGACTGTGGGAGCTTGGAGGCAAAGTTTGGGCATTTTGCATCTTCTGCAGTGGCAAACCGGTGTATGTGGGGGAACCCCCAATGGTGTAAGTACGGGAGTAGGACATGGGGGTGAAGTTCTCACTCAGACTTGTTGATGCATCCTGCTGAGACAGTCTGCAAAATCGTTGTCGACCCTGGGTATGTATTGTATGAGGAGATTGACGCCCTGATGTATCACCCATTGGCAAATGCTCAGAGCTAGGACTGCAGGGAATGCGTACTGCCCTGCTTCTGTAGGTAAAACATGACAATTGGGCTGTGCGTCCGGACTAGAATTACCCAGTGCTGAATGAGAAGAACGCATTGAGGGCTAGCTGGATTGCTAACAACTCCAGGTGGTTGATGTGGACCTCCTATTCGTCGGGCGTCCACACTCCTTGTACGGTCAGGTCTTGAAGGTGTACTCCCCAACCAGTGAGCAAGGTGTCCATGGTAATGGTCGCTTGAGTTACTGGACCCAGGAAGGGCCATCCCTGAACAGGTTGCTGGCACTCACCACTACAGAGAGCGAGGAGTGCGGCCCCAGATCAATACTAGATCCTCCCATTGACCCTCTTGTCTGTGACCATTGTGCCACTAGTCACTCCTGCAATGAATGTATGTGTAACCTATCATGTGGGACTATGGAAATGCAAGATCCCATCATGCCCAGGAGGCGTATGACCTTCCTGACGGTTACCTGGCAATCTGGCTGAAAAAGAGGTAGCAACGTTTGAAATGCTTGTACGCTTGCTGGGCCGAGGAATGCCTTTTCTACTCTAGAGTGGAGTATGGCCCCAAGGAAGGGCTGTACTTGCAGGGGCTGGAGATGGGACTTGGTGGCATTGATGGTGAATCCTAGGCTGTGCAAGAGATGTATGGTGGCTTGGTTGTGCGCTAGGTATTGCTGCTCCGTTGCGCTCTTGATCAGCCAATCGTCCAGGTAAGGGAAGACTTGGACACTGCACCTTCTGTGGTGAGTGGTTAACCTGCAAGACAATTTGTAAACACCCTGGGATCTGCGGTTACTCCAAAGGGCAGCACTTTGAACGGACCACAAACCGGAGGAACAGTCGATGCGCAGGGTGGATGGGGTTGTGAAAGTAAGAGTCCTTTAGGTCGAGGGCGGTTATGAAGTTGCCTTGCGTTTATAGAGAAATTACATCTTGGAATGTCACCATGCGGAAGTGCTATGACAGGATGTACTTGTTGAGGGGCCCGAGGTCAAAGATGGGTTTAGGGACCCGTCCTTTTTGGGAATCAGGAAGTATAAGGAAGTATACCCCTTGGCTAGTGTTGTGGCGGCAGGGGCTCTACGGCCCCTTAGCACAGTAGTGCATTTCTACTTAGAACAGACGCCGAGTTTTCGGGGAGAGTCTGTTTCTGTTGGGGGTGGGGAGTGGATGTTTGGTGGTTTTGTGTGAGTTCTACCCAGCACCTGTCAGAGCAGGCCTCTTTGGTGTGCTTTTCCCCGGTCTTTTTTGCTTCGGACCTCCAGTTTTGTGTGCAGCATTTCGTTTTTGCTGGGTTTAGAACTCTGGGCACTTTACCACTGCTAATCAGTGCTAAAGTGCAAGTGCTCCCTGTGTAAATTGTGATTGGTTATCCATGATTGGCACATCTGATTTACTGTTAAGTCCCTAGTAAAGAGCACCGTGTGCGCCCAGGGCCTGTACATCAAATGCTACTAGTGGGCCTCCAGCACTGATTGTGCCACCCACATGAGTATCCCTGTAACCATGTCTCAGGCCTGCCCCTGCAGTGCCTATGAGTGCAGTTTTAAACTACCATGTCAACCTGGCAACTGCACCCACTTGCCAGGCACAAACCTTCCCTTTTTGTGTAAGGCACCCCTCAGGTAGGCCCAAGGTAGCCCCAAGGGCAGGGTGCCATATATGTGAAGGGTAGGGCGCCATATATGTGAAGGGTAGGGCATGTACTGGTGTGGTTTTCATGTCCCGATAGTGAAATACTGCCAATTTCGTTTTTTCACTATTGGGAGGACTATCTCTCCTAGAGGTCATCATTGGAGCTGCCTTGTAACCTCTTACAAGTGTAACTTCCAATTGGGAAGAGATAGATATGTGGAGTTTGGGGTCCCTGAAATCACAATATAAAATATATATTTTAGTGAAGTTGGTTTTTAAATTGTGTGTTTGAAAATGCCACTTTTAGAACGTGGGCATTTTCTTGCTTTACCATCCTGTGCCTTGGCCTGCTTGTGCAATCCACATCTTGTTTAGACTGACAGTTGGGCTGTTTGTGCATTCACTCTAGACAGTCACACAAGGGGGGCTAAGGTGTGCCCTGAATATCTTGATGGCCCCTCACCAGACTGATGGGTCTTCCTAAGCTAGAGTGGAGGGAGGAGTTGTCACTGACACCTGAATAGGGTAGTGCCTGTCGTCACACAAAGCTGTCTCCACCCCCCCTATAGTGTCTGGAGTCAGGCCAGGGAAAGGCAGGGTCCTGTGCACTACAAAGACTTTCCTTTGAAGTTTGCCTACTTCAAAGGCTGAAACTGAAATAAGTATTGGAGCAGTGTCACCATAACTGCAGAACACATCCGGACTAAGAGGAGATTCTGCCAAGAAGCCGTGCTGGAGAAGCTATAGGTGGGGAACTGCCACTCTGATTGGTGCTGTGTTGGGCTGGCCTTCCGCTTGCTCCTTCCGTCTTGGAGCGTGAAAGGACTGGACTTTGCTTTCTGTATCAAGCTTACAAAGGTTCTCCAATGGCTTGAGTTGAGCTTGCCTCCTGTTGGAAGTCTCAGGGATACCAAAGACTTCACACACATCTGGTTATCAACACTGGGTCTCTCCTGCTGTGAGTCCTGCGTTGCCAAGGGGTGCCAAAACCAGTCCCGAGCCCTTGGAACTGAGTGGTTGTGCTGTAACCTCCAGAAAAGCAAACCCGATGCAGTCATCGATGCCGCTGCCTGCACCGAAGCGGTGGTCCCCGCTCGCCGAGAACGCAACGCATCGACCACGACGACATCATAGCCCCAAGCCTCACAGACATCGCTTCACACCATCGATGCCGCTGCCTGCACAAAAGCAGAGAGCACCGCTCGTGAAGAGCACAACACCGCCTCAATGACATTGCAGCCCCTGGTGTCCAGACAACATCGCCATCGACTGACGCCGCTGCCTGCACCATGGCTGGGGGCACCGCTGGTGAAGAGCATGATGCATCACCCCATCTTACCTCGCAGCCCCATGTCTGCAGACACCAGTGCTTCAGCACCGACGCTACACCACTGCCTGCACAGAAGCCCTAGTCACCACTCATAAAAACAAGACGCATCGACCGAGACAACATCACAGCCTCGTCCCCTCGGACGCCAGTGCTCGTGACCTCGAAATCGCTGAGATCGACCTGCCTCAACGACTTATGCCCAACTTTCTTAACAGACACCCGCCGGCGACGCCTCATCGGATTTCATCGCAAGGTCCCCGAGGCCTCTTCATTTCCAAAGGTACTGTTTTGCGGGTCTTCCCAGTGCCGCACCTCTGAACTGTTGAATTTGTGTTTTTCATGACACCGTGATAGTCCCGGTTGGCACTATTGACTTCAAAGAACTGTATTTTTGAGAGATTCTTACAAAATGTATATCTTTACTTGTGCATGTTGGATTTTTATCGTTTTGGTCTTGTTTTACTCAGATAATTATTGGCCATTTCTCTAAACTGGTGTGGACTCCGCTTGTAGTGTTTTCACTGTATTACCCTATGTGTATATACAAATGCTTTACACATTGCCTCTGAGATAAGCCGGACTGCTCGTGCTTCGCTACCAAGAGGGTGAGCAGGGGTTATCTTAGCTGTGTAATCCCCTTACCCTGACTAGAATAAAGGTCCCAACTTGGACAGGGTGCAAGCCACTGCCAACTACAGACCCCCATTTCTAACAGTACCCCTCTGCTATATCTAGTACCCACTCGTCTGAGGTGATCTCTGCCCAGCAGGGCAGAAACCCTTGCAATCTTCCCCAGACAGGTGTTACATACTTAGGGTGGGAAGGATAAGAAAGTTACTGTTTGGAAGGGGCAGCCCCTTCAGGGGATGCACCATTTTTCCTGCCCCATACACCGTTGCCGGTGTATCTTCCCCTATAGTAACCACGAGTTGGTGTTTGCTGCTGTCTGGGAAAGGATGTGGATGCCTCGAGAGAGGTGGTTTTAGCCCCTCCACAATATTGTGGGCGGTGAAAGGAGCCACGGGCAGATGGGGTCTGTAAGGCATCCATGGCACTGGCCGTCTCCATGTCCTACTTAGTTTTCTCCAACATCTCATCAACTTGTGTGCCGAACAGATGCTCGCCATAGAAAGGCAAGTTGAAGAGATGTTGCACCTCTGGTTTGAATCCAAACGCACAGCCAGGTGTGAATGCGTAGGGGGACACTGATGTTGACGCTTCAAGCAGCACTGTCTGCCACGTCCAAAGTGTGTCTTATGTTAGTATTGGAAATGATCTTACCTTTCGCCACCAACTCCTGACCCCGTTTTCTATATTGGTCTGAGAAGTGCTGAAATAAGCCTTCCATCTCTTTCCAGTGGGGCAGGGCATACTGGGATAGCAGGCCCACTGAATTGGCAATACGCCAATGTGTGGCAGACTGGTCGGCGACATGCTTGCCCGCTGCATCAATCTTTTAGCTCTCCAGAACGTGATGGGCACATCTCTTGTGCCCTGGGAATCAGCACACTTTTCTGTGCTCTGTGTACGATCAGGGAGTCGGCTGGTAGTTGACCCCTGATGTAAGGTGGGTCAGAGGGGGATGCTTTATATTTGTCTACCCTAGGCCTGATGACTCATGCCTTTAGTGGTTTTTTAAAGATATCATGGGCAGGCCTAGGTGTCCCTTTAAGCATAGGCAATACTGCATAGACCTATGTGTGGAGAAGAGGGTCTCTAAGAAAGTCCTTCTCCTCTGGCTCCCTATGCATCTCCACCTAATGAAAGGTGGCTGCTTAGTGCATAGCCTCGTGATATCTATTGGTGCCATCTTGTGCCGATGGCTTGGCAAAGATCCGGGTCAGTATCAATAGGGGGCTTCACATTAGTCATCTTAAAGGGCGTCGTGGGAATGTGCACCTTGTGGCAGGTCATAGAGAGACTCCGAACTCCTGCCATCACTACCGCCGTGTCCCGGTCCGCCCTCAAAAATGCTTTCTTATTCTCTGAAGTGGGAGATGATTTTCCCCAATTTACTGTGAAACCAAGTGTGTCTAAAAGAGATACCATGCTTGTCCGGTCTTGTTGACCCCGTTTGGCTGGTAAAGGCAAACCCATTCAATCTCTCAGATAATGATAGACATGTTTAGCCTGTCTCCTGTGGTGTGCTGCTACCACTGCCAGTGTCTTTGTGAAGATTCCTGGCGCAGATTTTATTCCGAGGGGCAGAACTTTTAACTGATAATGATCTCCCTTCATTACAAATCTTAGGTTTCACTTGTGTGGGGGAGTGTATTGGAATGTGCAAGTAAGCATACTTGAGATCCACTGTTGTCATATGGAACCTTTGTGTCTTTATGTACCTGTTCACAATGCATAAATCTAGGATAGGTCACATGGTTATGTCCTGCTTTGGGACTACGAAGTAAACAGACTATACACCTGTGTTTCTTTCCTCAAGGGGGACCTTTTCCATTGCATTTTCAACAGCAGTTCTTGCACCTCTGTGTCCAGGACTAGTAACTGGTCCTTTTTGTAGTGCTGTTGCTTTGGCAATTTTGTTGGTCCCTTGGTATTAAGTCCATGCAATAAGAAATGGTGTATAATATTTAAAACCCAACTGCTGTGGTAACATACTTCCAGTCGTTTATGAAGTCCTTTACTCTCTCCCCCCACCCCTAGAGATGTGTTGGCTGTATAAAGGGGGTGAGGGGGCAATGGTGTGCTCAAGCCACTTAGATGTATTAGAGGCAGACCCCTTTGAGTTTCCGCCATTTGATTTTTTTCTGTCTCAAGAAAAAGGCTCTGCTGGCTGTTGTAGCTACTCTGTGGTGGAACCTGACAGTTAGCTGGCCCCTGGTTGTCTTAGCACCTGCGCACCAAAACCATGCCTCTGCTGTCTGGAGGAGTTCTTCTCCTGAATGAAGGCCTGTACACTTGGAGGGCTCCCGTGGCCTTTCCAGCTCTGGTAGATTTTTCATTCACTCCAGGGTTTGTCCATTCCTGGGCCAAAGAGGTTACCATCTATTAGGGGCATATCAAGGATATCTGACTGTAAATCGGGTTTAAAACCGGAGATGCGTAACCATGCAAGTCTCTCTCCCCTGGCCCGCAGCTGTTGCCAGTTAGCTGCTCGTTGTGTCTCCATCCCATTTAAAACTCACTACCCTGTTGTGGAATTCTTCTGGGAGATGCGAGATAAGGCTCTTCATGTCTTCCCAGCGTTGATGAGCATGCCTGACTAGTAAGGCATGCGTCCTTCTCTATATCAATCTCCATCCCAAAAGCACTGGCAGTTTTACCATTCTGTGGTATGTGGAGATATTAGGGGATGGTCTCAAGAGGTACACATCTATTTCCTCTTGAGGTGAACATGCATTGAGGTCTTCTCACAAGATTTCTCGCTGTGGAATAGCAAACAATATAACTTTGGGGTCAATGCTAAAAAGAAACCCCTCTTACCCCATGTCTGTGATTTAGCCTACTTTGTGAGTCTCTTCTTGCTCTGGGACTAGTGTTTAACCTCTAAAGGCTTTTCTTCCATTTGAGATGTCACAGCTTCCTCAGAAGCATTCTTTATAATCGATTTAAGACTTGTCTTCAATGCGCTCTTTTTTCTTCTCAACTTCGAGGACGTTGGAGGTTTTGTGTTCCCCATGGAACTTTTCCCTCGGGCGTCCTCTTAATTCTGCGCTACATCGTCCTCAGGTGTTGAGGTGACAACCCTCGGCATATCCTTTATCAGAGAGTCATTCTTTCCCAGTAGGAAGTTAAGTTTTTTTGACTCCTTCAACTGTGCACTCTCGGCATAGAGGGCTTGGTCTTTTGTGAGTCTATGCTTTTGCTTGAAGACTAGAGCTTCAGCGTCTTGGGAGGTAGCTTGAATGTCTTTGGTGGCTTTCAGGCTTTTTGCACTCTAGGTTGAGGGTCTGGTCAGCGGTGTTTCTCGACCTCATATGAGATGTTGTGGTCGATGTTTTATTATTTCCCCTAAGCCTTCTCCAGCTCAGAGTCAGAGAAACCAATTTCCTCTGTCGACGTCTTTCTTATTTTTTACCTCAGAATGTCCCAGCCATTTCTGCAGCTGTCCAATGTGAAGGATTTTATCTCTGTGTACCAGAGTTTTTGGTTTAAAGTACAAGCATGGGACGCAGACCTCTGACTTATGGCATATTGGGAGGCAGAACATACACACAGAGTGGGTGTTCATCATTTAGAGCAAAATGTCAATGGCAGTTCATGAATTAAAATGGGGTCAAGGAACTCCAGGGATTGCACCTCAACTAGATACCATTCTCTGAATGTCGGTTCCCTCAATTAATTAACTCCGACATCTGGTGAGTAGGCCTACACACGTCTACAGCGGAATAGGTAGCAGTTCTGCTACAAGTAGAAGGTCTGTAAACTAGTATTGCCTTGGCTATCACGGGACAATCCGTATTACTCTGCAAGGTTCTCCTTTCACCTTCGCTAATACCTTGGATTATAGGGTAAGTGGTGGAAAAGCATAAACAAATATCGTACACCATCCCATCAGAAGGGCGTTTCCCCACAACTTTGATTGTGGATGCCTGCTTGCATAAAATTGGCATTTCTTGCTTCTCGTGGCGAACAGATCATTCTTTGGTTTTTCCCCCTAAAACAAACCCTATTGAGAGCACCATCCCTCAGCACCTATTCGTGGCAATTGTTTAACAGTCTGCGGAGGCGATCTGCATGCTCGTGGTCTCCCAGGACGCATTCCACATTTACGACTATGCAATGGCAGCTGGCCCAATGTCCAATGCCATGGTCCGCCGATAAAGTGAGAAAGGGTACCTTCTTATTTATTGATGCAGGACATTGTGGTAGTATTGTCCATATGGACCAACATTGACAATTTTTGGAATGTGTGGAAGAAAAGATTGTAGAACACTATTTACTGTTCTCAAATTGATAACATTTATATAAAGTGCCTTTCTTGATGGCACAAAAGTCCTCTTGCTGAGAGCTCCTAAAGGAGGGCACTCCACCACTCACTGATGCATCCAAAGTCACCCAAAAAAAGAGGTTGCAATGGTATGAATGTAAGCCCTACGCCTGTATTGTCTGCAGACATCCACCAGAGAAGCGCTTGCATCATTCTTGGGAGTTATTTGTAGCTGACCTTTGAAAAATCCTTTTGTTTGGGTCCACTGGTTCTCCAACTCCTCTTGGAATGTTCACTTGCAAAGTCTGTAGTATGGGACTAGCACCAAGCATGATGACATGCTTATCACTTGAGGTATAGGTTTAATTTAGGCTGCTTGTACAACTGGATTGCCAACGCGAAGACAGCAGCTTGCCTGTCTTGCAATCAAAACACTTTGGCTTGTTTTGAGTTAAATTACCGCCCCTAGCAACTGAAGCATTTTAGATGGTTTCAGAGAGGATTTACTCTTGGTGAGGTTGAATCCTAATCTTCTGAGAAGTTTGAAACACGTTGTGACTGAGTTTACAAATGAGCTTTTGACCATTCAACTGCCCTGAAATGTGTAAACTTAAACCTGGTGTCCTAGACATCGTATATGCGCGGCAACTGGGCCATGCACATCAGGGGCGGATTTAGACCAAAGGGATGTACGGTAAACTGATAATGGCAACTGGATACTTCGAATCTGAGGAACGCGTGATATTCTCTGTGAACAGGAATGCGGAAATATGCATCCTTGAGGTAAAAGGATGCCATATATTGGTTTCTCATGAGTAGCAGGAGCACGTCCTGCAACGTAACTATCCTGAAGGTTTATTTCCTTAGGAACAGATTGAGCAGGCTCAAATTAAGAATGGGCCTCTATTTTCTTGAAGACTTCTTTTTATGAGGAAATACCTGGAATAAAAGCCTACATCATGTCGTTCCTTTGGTACTGGTGCTCTGGCTCCGTTCCACAGCATGATGTGAATCCTTGTTTTTTTTCAACAGACGTAAATCCCTGTGTTTGATCTTGGGCCGAGTGGTGTTTATTGAAGGGTTTGAATAAATTCCAGAAAGTGACCAAACATAATGGTTACTGATCTGTAGGAATATTTTTGCAATTCGAAGACTATTCTGGATCCACAGGTGGAGCATTATTCTGCCATCTAGTGGTTGGGGTCAAAAAGTCCTCTTTTCTTTATTTTTGGCATCGACCAGGAGGTGGGTCTACCCCCCTCTAACATCAGATGCACCCCCAAAGACCTTGTGCGTGTTTTTCCCCTTAAGAGACTAGACCTACTTTGGAGGCTTCACGATAGTTAACTTTGCCCATTTCTTTTAATGCCATTTATGAAAAAACTAAAAAAAACTCTTCTAGGGAAAGTGGGCAGGTTGGATGTGAATCCAGGAAAGTCTACAAGCTGCAAAACTGCTTCTGCAGGTAAACAACCATTTAATTTTGCAATGTAAATTTTTTCTGGATGCCCATGCTTTGCATTGATTAGATAGCAGTATTATTCTCTTCCGGGACATTGGGTTGAAGTGAGTAGGAGTTTGTGAGCAGTTGTCTTAAGGCCTTCTGTCCTACTTGTGCTTTCTTATTCACTTGTATATCTATATAATGGTGTTTTTTTTAATATATTTTTTTTTAGGAGTGTGGATTTGTGACCACTTCGCTGCCATACAGATATCATTTGATATGTTGGTTGTAAAACCTAAGGTAGCTCCCTTTTTCCTGGTGGAGTGTGCCTTTCACCTCTCTGCTAGAGCTAGCTCTGCTGTAGAGTACCATGTCTGGACAGTGTGCACTATCATCTTATGATGGCCCGCTTTGTGACTAGAGATTTCTTGTTCAAGGGTGAAAAGGAGATAAATACTTGGTCTCTCTTCCTTTGCTGCTTTGTTTTGTTGAGGTAATCCATTACTGCTCTACAGACATCTAGAGTATGGAGTGTCCTTTCTGCATGAGTTTTTGTTTGCTGATAAAGTGGGGGCACTTGTGTTATCACTTTTGGCAAGAAACAGGATATTGTCCTCATTACTCCTCTGTCCTTGTGAACCTGTAGGTAGGGCCCCTGTATCAGGACAGCCTGTAGAAAGCTGACTATGTAGTGATGTGATCACTATTAGAAATGTTTTAGGAATTTTAATTGTTCTTTGTATCTAATCACTGTGTTAGCTCTATGTGTCGTGCTGGCATCTTTTTTTAGCACCACTGTTCAAACCTGTTCCACTTCACCGAGTAATATTTCCTAGTAGTTGTCCTGGTTTCCCTTGTCCTTCCATGCGTATCTGGGGTTGCCCTAAATATCGAAATTCTATTTCCTCAGGAGGCATACCGCCAAGTTGAGGCTCTTTGGTTCTGGAAGACACACCTGTCCCTCTTGTATGGTTTGCATGTCTTGTGAGATTGGCAGCCTCCTAATTTGCCCTGTGCTATTTCTACCACGTCTGAATACAATGTCCGTCTTGTCCATTGTGGGGCTGAATATCATTGACATGCGTGTCTGTCTAAACCGTCCTATGACTAATGGTATAAGAGATATTGGTGGAAAAGCATATGCAAATGTCATTGACGAGTTAATCGATAGGGCATTCCCTAGAGAAGGTGGTGTGGGTACCCGGGTGCGAAGTTTGGGCAATTTGCTTTGCATGTTTTGCAAAGGGTGGTATAGGTGGTTTGCTTCACTCAAACAAGACCTTGTTCAATACCTTTTCAATGAGTTTCCCACGTGTGAGGAGTTTCCCAACCTTAGATCTGTCTGCGTCTCCTTTCTTTTTTTTAGCGTTTTTGCCCATTTCCAAATCTATTGTGCTAGGCTGGATAGGGCATAGGATTTCACCCCTTCCGGCTTGCTGAGGTAAACATGCCAGTTGTGTTGTCTGTTTGAATTAGTATTGTCTTCCTCCTGATACCTGAATAAAAATCCATCAAATTCAGGAACACTGTTTTGAGTTAAGGATGTGTATGTGCTTCATTGCCTCCAGAGAACTCCACTGACCCCTGATGTTTTAGAGTCTCCAAGAATGCTCACCGTCCTGTGTGGGATGCATCTGTTATGATGGTCAGAGTGATGGTTGTTCGTATATTCAGCCTTTTGAAACATTTTGAACATTGCACCAGTGCATCCCCTTTTGAACTCTGTTACAACCACTAGATCTTCCAAGCTCCCAGTTGACTGTGACCACTGGCTTTACAGCCATTCCTGAATTGGTCTCATGACAACCTTGAGAATGGGATCAGTGGTATACAAGATGCCATCATACCCATTAGTTTCATCAGAGACTGTCCCTTCTGGTAGAGGCACGCCTGCTCTATCAGCGCAGTGTATTCTCTACTGCACTGGGAAAACCCTCCCCCCTTCTTGGAATCGTGGGTCACCCGTAGGAAAACTTTGTTTCTCAGACCTTGTAGATAATTTCTCAATTTTCAATGTAAAACCCAACAATTTCACGGTGCGTATCAAATTTGGTTATGTTTTTCACTGCACTTTTGCCTACAAATCCACCTTTTGGGGACCATTTCTCGGAACGACACGAATCTCCTCAATAATCCACTTTGCTGCATTACCGAATCCGCTCTTTTCATCGCAGATGTCCACTCAGTAGTTCATCAATCCTGTAGGCTTGACCATACTAAGGACTCCAATAAAAAGTTCTACACATCGCTGTTAACATACCATTACAGATAACACAACAACCACAGCACAACATACACAACCCAATACTACTGGTATATCAGAACATTAAACTATCATTGTGAAGCCTGAACACCCACTCGGGGCACTTCAATACACTTCCCCATCCCTCCCTTATGGAAGCTGCCACTACCACCACATCTCCCTCAAACCAGAGTTCTAGGACTCTTTGGTACCCCTTGCCCCAAAGGGCCCTTGGAGTACTCACTCTAGGATTTCATTGTACTCTATTGTTTCTTCCAGGTTCTGCATGTTGGGGTTCACACTTCGAATGGCTCTCATGTAGGCTTTGAGAAGCTGGATATCACGTTTCTGTAACAGAGGCAGGATAAACAAATCAAAATCAGAGACTGGAACAAAGGACATGTAGTTAGGCAAAGACAACAGGCTGAAATACGCCACATACTAAGAAATTAGATTTCCAAGACTTCTGTGCTATGATGAATCACTGTCATGTCACCATAAACAGCCAAGCACAGAAGAACTAGTGGCAGGGATATCATGGAAGAAGTGGGTTGCTTGGCACCAGTCAACAAGCATAGATGGTTCGTGCATTGAAACTGCAAGCAAATTAAATCTTGTCTGGTTGTTTGGGGAACAATCAATCCCCCTCCCCCTGGTTACTTGTAGGGACCATGTTTTATCAATAAGAAAACCTACACCTTTTACCACCTTTTTGGGTGAGGGTGCTGGGCCGAACCTAGCAGGCCACCATAGCTCATTCCAATGTTTTTCAGCCCCTCCAAACAATAACATTTCTGATTTGCCTGAATTTAGTTTCAGATAGTGAGCATGCAACCCTTCTGCTACCTCCGACAGGCACTCAACCATATTGTTCCTTATTTCATCGCACTTATCTCGATCGATAAGTTGAGTGTTGTCGGCATACATGACTTCTTCAAATCCTCTTCACAATATTAGCTAGTGGTGCCAAATATATATTACACAGTGTAGGGCTCAAAGAAGAGCCCTGCGGGACTCTACAATGCAGGTCTTTGGGACTTGATTTAAAAGGAGGCAGCTGCACAGATTGAGATTTATTATTTAGAAAGGAGTAGAACTAGTGTAAGGTGGCTGACTGCAGACCAATTTCATGCAGCCTTTGAAGATGATGATGGGGAGACAGTATGGAAGAGTGCAGACATCTAGTAATAAAAGCACTTGTGATTTGGTTTACAAATGATCCGATACTGTCCATTACCACAAGTAAGGTGGTTTCGCTGCAATTCTTCGCCCCAAATCCTGTTTGAGCTGGATCTAGGATATTATTATTCTCTAGGTATTGAGTAAGTTGAATATTAACTAATCGCTCCAATACCTTAGCCAGGTAGGGTGTCAATGAGATGCGCTATAATTGGAGAGAGTGGAAAACTCCACTCCTTCCTTCTTGTCTAATGGTACAACCAAAGCCAGTTTCCAACATGTAGGAAACTCGGCTTCCTTCAGTGATTTATTTAAGAGGGATGTTACCTGAGGAGCAATCACAGGGGTTAAAAGAGAATGAACAAAATAAGGGCAGGGGTCCAAAGCTGATCCAGACCTCACAATCCCCAATGTCTTTTCCACCATTCCAACTGTCAAGTCCATAAACTCTCCCCAATTAGAAGTTGCTTCAGGATGCATTGTAGTGAATATCTGTTTATATTCCGATGGGGGTTGGACCTCAAACATTAAGTAGCTTGACATAATTGTATCATTAAAAAAAACTTAGATAAATCCGCACAAAGATTTGAAAGTTTCAATTGTTTGGCGCAACACAGTAGATTCACTCCACATTTAGCACAAAGTTACAACTTTACTTCGAAAGTGCTTATTTTCCAATTTGTCCATTCATCTGTTTTCAAGAAATTAGCGTTTAAAGAGAGGCTTGGGTTAGACTTGAAGGAATTAACCGTCAGAAAAAAATGCTTATCTGGATTGTTTGTCCAGTTTACAGTACCAGGTTACTCCCTTAGTAACAAAATAAATAATAATATACTCAAACCGAATTGATGAGGGAGTTTCTCTCCGCATCAGTCATTTCGGTACTACGTTACCAGTCCCCACAGTAGTGAAACAATATGACTGGCAAGCCGCAACATTGAAGAAAATGTAGCAGCCTCCATTACAGGAAGTGTCCTAAAGTTGTGAGTTTGAGTGAAATAGGACATATAAAGGGAAAGGATGAGCACTCTATCACCACCCCCGAAGGGCTGTTGGGGGGGCAGGTCACTGGTACCATGGTACTAGCACAGCAAAGCCCCATAGTACCAAGTAGTACCACAGTACCCAAATAATAATAAAAAGAATGGTCTCCTCTCGGTGGGTTGGGCCGAAGAACATCCGAAACAGACTGGTCACCCGCAGAGGATTAGGGATCAGTCCCTGTGGCTAACCCCCTTGTGCGTGGCCATACGGAGTGTGCAGCAGTGGTTAGCTGCTCCCCAGGGGGTTCGTGGGGGTGGGTTGGCCAAAGGTTGAAAAAGGATTTGAGCTTATACTCACCTTAGAATATTAGCCCAAAAAAACACACAAAAATTAGCTAACAGGTTAAATTAATGTTAAGGTTAGGTTTTGAAGTGTTAAGAGCTAATGTTTAAAAAAACAACTTTGCCAGTTACAAGTTAGTGAACTAACAATAACTTGCACCTCCGCCATGCACTGCTTATGACGTCACATATTATATCACTCATGACAGATTATATAACATAACTAATTACATCACACCATCGATGTAGAGTGTCCTACATGCTTTGTGGACTAGGGGTAATTCTACAAGCTACATCAGTGCCCGATTTTCTATCACCAATCAAGTTATAATGGGCATAACCATGGGCAACATGCAAGACAAACATCATATCTGCCAACTCACTCACATTTGGAGGATGTCAGCCTCTTTCCCCTGGTATTTAACCACCTAACAAAATGCTTCCACAGACTTTAATGGGGTCACCCAGTTTAGAACTTTAAACACACTCCTTAAAAGTGCTGTTCTCAGTTCACCTTAATGGGATCACCCTCTTAAAGATTTCACATGACAAGCAATTTTGAGCCAAGAAGAAGACTGGTATGCATTAGCCACTGAATACAGACCTTTAGCCAGGCACAATGGACAAACGAACGTAGTTTGGTAAAATACTGTACAAGCATTCCGGAGAGAGGCAGAATGGCATACAACCTTAAAGCAACACTTACAACCACACCAAGTTCAGTTATATCCAAGTGTTCCACCCCTACATTCTACATTATCCAATAATGTGCAATACCTCAAAATCTTCTGGGAATTTTTGGTAATAAAACTACACACACCTTACAAACATACGCTTTACATGGAATTTGTCTATACAACTATATAACAACTATTTAACATGGGCACATATCCAGATATCCACTGGTGGGTAATCTATTATGAACACAAATTTTGGATTTTCTCAGATTTTGACAGATGCTTCGGCTTTAAGTAACAACCTACTACCACTACCTACTACTACTGCCAGCAACACAAACTAGGAGCGCTCATGCTTTAACATTTATAACTTGGAGTACCACTTATATCCAAATATTTACTGGAAGGTAAACAAACCTTGCACTATATAACTTTCGCCAAGCTCAAGCCACACTTTACTTCAGGCCCGACAGTATTTCCATTATATGGCACCACATGTGCACTCAGAGTAAATCTATGCTGTATTTAAAAGTAGGCCCTTTACCACCAAGTTTCATTTTTAAAATGATGCAAATAGCGTAATGTGAATAGCAGTACATGTTGATGTTATCTGTTATTTGAGATCAACAATGACATCATTTAACTTGTCATGAATGATGTAATATGTGAGGTCATAAGCAGTGCTGGGGGCGCTAGTTTTAGTTTGTTCGGTAAGCAGTACCAGCATCTGTAACAGCGCCAAAATAACCAACAGGAGAAAAGGCTCTCAGCCAATCAGAATGGCCTATTTTTTTTAGGACTGCGGGAGTCCCATGGGACCAATCGTCCAGCTATACCTCACTTTGTCTGAGGGTTTACCCCTTCATGCGCAACCCGAGCCCTCTTTAAATGCTAATTTCTTTAAAGCAGGTGAACATATTTAAAATAAAATGCAAAAAGCATGCTTCTGAAGTAAAGCTATAACGTTTTGTTAAGTTTGGTTTAGTTCTGGTCAGCCTCTTTTTCTGTATCGCAGACCTAACATGGTAAAACACACTTTTGGAATCCACTTTCTTGGTCCCCGCTTGACGGATTGGCATGAAACCTTTCCATGAAGGAGCAAGACTGGCCAAACTTTTTTGGGGAAAGTTTTGTGCAGATTTGTCAAACATTGGCAAATTACTAAAGAAACAAAAAATGCATTTCCTTGGAAACTCTGACCTAACTAGGACTACTCAGTGGCAACCGTCACTGTGTAATACAAAAAGGGTTTGTTGGGAAGCCCAGATACATCCAGTGACAAGCTTTTGTCTGCCTGAATTAGCTCAAAGTTCCTTTTTCTATTAAGAACCACCCTAACTTTTATAGAGTGCTTTAATTCCACCTCAACCTCTTTAGAGGAAAGCCCTTGCCCTTTGCACAGAGGGCTTGTAAATCATTTGATTATTCAATCTCAGTTGCTCTCTCTCAATCCCTCTCTCTCATTCTTAAGGCACATTAGTTGTGCAAGGTCCATTTCTAGCATACTCTTCTTTTCCAGCCCCGTGGCAAGTCTATGCTGGACAGTCACCTTACACAGGACTGATTACTTCCTAGCTTTCCCTGTAAAAAACTAGCATGTTACTTACCTTTTGCAATGCTCTTTCTGGTAGACCCCACCAAGCCGCATATTTCTCACCTTTTGAATATTCCCCAGGCGTCAGTTTGGGTCCGGACACTTGTCAGCAGCACCTCTGCGTGGCGGTAGGTGGTGCTGTGCAGCTCCGCACAGACATTGTTCCCCTCTGGAAATGACTGGGGAGCCTATGTAGATGCCACTCATGCGCTGAAGTCAGTGGCTTTAGAGAATGCCTGTGCCTACAGAGACCCAAAAGCAAATTAGTGAGACCAGTGTGCAGATTCCTAGACTTGGGATCCTCCTAATGGATAGAATCCCATCACAGAATGAAAAGGATGGGAGAGTCCGTGAGTAATCTGCGGCTACATAATCTCTACCAGAAAGAGTGTTACTGAAGGTAAGTAACTTGTTCTTCTTATAGAACATTCATGCTGCAGATTCCTAACCATTTAATAGAGACCAAATCAGTACCCATCTACTGCTCCTGACTAAGCGCAGACTTGCCATTAGAGCAGACACACAGGTCCCGACCTCAGGTGTTGGCTATGGGACACAGCATATTGTCGTGGAGCAGCTCGAGGTGTACTAGGAGAATATTTAGCTTACCTTGATCAATTATCTTGTCTCTCAGACGGAGACTTGAACCTTTGGGGACACCTGCAGCGTCAGTTTACATGATGCAGGACCTGGCCTGGCAGTTCAGGCTGGACTGTTCCCCTGAGGCACAGGGTCAAGACTGATTTGCATATGGCTGGGTTCAAACTGCAATGGCATGGTGAGCAAAACGATGGATTTAGGCCCAGATCTCTGTACTGGCGTGAATGTATGACATTGTTCTGCATTCTGTCCATCAATTGTTCTTTTTGAATTTGTCACCCAGAGTGGGACGGGTATGCCCAGACGTGGGTCCCGTGCTCTCCATGCCACTGGAGTCAAGCTATCCTGGCTGAAGAGGGGTGAAACCCCAAAACCAGTCCTAGGATGCTTGTTTCCAGTCCAGGGAGGACCTGGCCTGGCAGTTCAGGCTGGACTGTTCCCATGAGGAACCTGGTCAAGACTGATTTGCATATGGCTGGGTTCAAACTGGAATGGCATGGTGAGCAAAAAAACGATGAATTTAGGACCAGATCTCTGTACTGGTGTGAATGTATGACATTATTCTGCATTCTGTCCATCAATTGTTCTTTTTGCAGCAGTCCCCTAGGTGGCTGTGCTGTTAGGAATGCACTGATCTGTTTCTTGCGCCAGGGGTTTTTCCTGTTCATATAAGACTAGAAATGTCTCCCGCTGATACAGATCTACTGCAAGTCAATGGACTATAGATACTGTGCCCTAATGTTTGTCAAACTGCCTACTATGCTGTCAATTTTTCTGCTACAAAATTTGTTGTGGTGCTACTGGCTTATGTGCTCTGCCTTGTGACACCCTATTCCCCTTCCCTTGTTCTGCTGTTCCTACAATTTGTCTAACTGTATCAAAAAAATAGAAAATATAAAGTAGCACATTTCTGAATGTGTGTCTTGTGGATGGACTCAAACCAGAAAGCGCTGCTGGACCGAGCAAGCAAAATGTCCCTCTCAACGAACGCGACTGCCCAGACTATATAGTGATTTCTGAATATATGGAGGGACACCCTCGTAGCCCGCTGGCAAATGTCCAGGACAGGGACTCTGCATGCCAACACAGTGGTAGCAGCTTTGGCCCTGGTAGAAAGAGAACGCAGTACTTACAGAGGCAGCTTCTATGTCAAGGTGAAGCCGATCTTAATGCAGAGCACAATCCAGGGAGAGCTGGTTCTCTCCTGCACAGCTGTGCCTTTTCTCGCCCTACTCTGTGTTCCTTAGTACGATCAATATAACAGATAAGAGCTCTCTTGGGGTACAAACGGTGGAGCCTCTCCTCCTCAGAGGAGTGAGGCGAAGCATAGAATACTGGCAAGGTGATGTTTTGACAGGCGTGCAACTGCGTCAATTGTAGGCAAGAAAGATGCCTGTGCCAGCAAAACCAACTTGTCTGGGAAGAAAGTGGTGTACGGTAGGATGACCGAGCTAGAAGCTCACTCGCATGCCAATGTTATGGCGAGGAGTAATCCGGTCTTGAGGGTGAAAAGCCGAAACGAACAGCTGTGAAGCAGCTCAAAGGGAGTGCACATCAGAAATGCTAGAACAAGTTAAGGTCCCACTGTGGCACGACAAATGGAGAGGGAGGAAACAAATATTGTAAACCATTCAAGAAGCCTATAGCAATTGGAGAATTAAAAGAGGGCTTATCCGGCAACCACAAAAAAAATCTAGAAGAGCCAGAAGGTACCACTCAACTATGCCCAGAGAAAAGCCCTGCCAGGCTAGGAACAAAACAAATAAGAAAAATGTCAGATAACTTTGCCTGAAGGCAGTCTATAGGCCTCCTGGTTTGGCCAACCAGCAGGAGAGGCCATCAGTTCCAGCAGCCTCAGTCGACCTCACTGAAATCCAGGACAGAGGCTGAACGATCGGGATCATAGCCTGAATGTCCTGGGCTTTCCTTAAGGCACAAAACCGAACAGAGTTCAGGATGGCTCTGATGAAGGGGAGCATCTGAGAAGTAGTCAGGTGTGACTTCAGCACTTGATAGCAATAGTTTGGAGGTGGTTGACTGCCTGCCGCGAGATCGCCTTTAGCAGCCAGTCGTTGAGGTAGAGGAAGACTTGAACCCCCGACATACGAAGGTGCGCTGGCACCACAACCATCCCTTTCATGAACACCAGAGGTGCACTGGTGAGGCCAAAGGGGAGCACGGTGAACTGGCAGACGAGACCTGGGCCAGTGTGAGCATTTTTATTTTTAACGGTATCGGGTATCCGAGCGCTTTGCACGAGCACCAGTTGCATTACATGAGGACACATTCATTTTGCACGGGGAGATTAAGTGATTTGCCCAGAATCACAGGATGTTGTATGTCCTTGGCGAGACTCGAACCTGGTTCCCCAGCTCCAAGGTCGACCGCCCTAGCCGTTAGGCCAACTCCTCTCCCCATTTTGAATGTCTCCTTATGGAGAAAGGAACTGAGCGGACACAGGTCTATAAGAGGAAGAAGGTCTGCGTCCTTCTTGGGCCTCAGAAAGTAACGGGAATAACGACCATTTCCTAGTTCGGGTGCAGGCACATTCCCGATAGCCTCTTTGGCCAAAATACTTTCCACTTCCTACTGCAAAATGTAAAGATTATCCTCCGTCAGTTGCTAGGGGGAGGGGGGTGGTAGTTGTGGGGGCAAGAGAATAGAAGGAAGAGCCTAATCCAACCAAACAATTTGCAGACCCCACCTGTCCGATGTTATGGCCTACCAATACAGGAAGAATCATCGGAACCTGCCTTCCACCAGGTGGCTGTGCTCTGCTAAGGGTACACTAAAGGGGTTTAGATACGTGGGGCTACAAGGGTGCAGTGGACTGGGCGACCCGTTGACCTTGACTGTGGGGGAGGGGGGGGGGGGGACATCAAGGCTTCCACGATGAAACTGCTGGGCCCCTTGTGGAGGTTGGATTGGCCGACAGTATGGTGCCCTTCTGCCAAATGCATGAAAGGAGCAGTAGGGCTGATGCAGCTGGAGAAGTGACGCAGACAACCCCAGGGAGCGTGCAGTGGTTCTACTCTCCTTGAACAGCTCGAGCATGGAGTTCATCTTGTCCCCAAACAGGCGAGTCCCACTGAACGGCATATCCATGAGGGACGTCCGGACAATTCCTGACAAAACGGTGGACGATAGCCAAGTTAGTCAGCGAATGGCAGCACTGGTGCCAAAGGCCTGCCCGATGGAATCTGGTGTCCAAGCCACAACAAACTGAATTTCGTAGAGTCATGACCGTCCTGTATGGCCTAGGTCAGAACAGGTCTGAGATCTTCAGGAACACCTGGGAAGACTTAAGCCACAAAATCCCAAAGAGCATTGGAAAAGTACCCCAGGAGGTAGCTGACATTTAGAGATTGAAGCAGAAAGCTGGTAGAAGAGACTTTTACCAAACATCTCCACCCCTTTAGACTCCCACTCGGGCAGGGGAGTGGTTGAGAACGTGTTGGGGTTAGCCTTGCTTGTAGATGCATGCACCACGAAGCTTTCAGGCGAGGGGTCCTGAGATAAACATGCAAGCTCGCCCGGGGCAGGGCAATGGCGTTGTGCAATCTGGCAGCGGACTAGGACGTCAGCTGACTAGGACACCAGAGGAAGGTTTGGCCCATGCCCCCAGCAAGGTATCCGTAAGGGCCTCGTTGAAAAGTAAGAGTGACTCAGTGGATGTTTTCCCGACTGAATGAGTTCTGGAAGAACACTGGTTCCTAAGGAGGGGAGCTGGAAATCAAGGATTTCGGCCGTCCTATGCATTATCATGGCATAGGAAGCACTCTCCTTAGTGGCTGGACTAGTGGGTGAGAGAAGCCCAATTCAGGGGAGGTATCAAGGTCACCAGCCAATTGTAACTCATCGTATCAATTCTCCTTGTGGTATGGCTGACCAATCTCATCACCTGCATCGGAATTGTTGTCCGAATCTGTGCCAAATAGGGAATTTCTTTTAAATTGGGAACTATTACAACATGAAACAGATTTCCATGGGCTCTTTGAATAAAAAAACACTGTTCTCTTCCAGGGGATACTGATTAATAGTCATAAGCACTGAATAGTCCCGCCCTCGTGCGGGGACCACAGCATTAACAAACTATATATATATATAACTATATATATATATAACTATATATATATATATATATATAACTATATAACTATATATATATATAACTATATAACTATATATATATATAACTATATATATATATATATATAACTATATATATATATATATAACTATATATATATATATATAACTATATATATATATATATAACTATATATATATATATATATATATATATATATATATATATATATATAACTATATATATATATAACATATATAACTATATATATATATATATATACTATATATATATATATATAACTATATATATATATATATAACTATATATATATATATATAATATATATATATATATATATATATATATATATATATATAACTATATATATATATATATACTATATATATATATATATATACTATATATATATATATATATACTATATATATATATATATAACTATATATATATATATATACTATATATATATATATATATATATATATATATATATAACTATATATATATATATATATATATATATATATATATATATATATATAACTATATATATATATATATATATAACTATATATATATATATATACTATATATATATATATATATATAACTATATATATATATATATATAACTATATATATATATAACTATATATATATATATATACTATATATATATATATAACTATATATATATATATATACTATATATATATATATAACTATATATATATAACTATATATATATATAACTATATATATATACTATATATATATATATATATATATATATATAACTATATATATATATATATATATACTATATATAACTATATATATATACTATATATAACTATATATATATATATATATATAACTATATATAACTATATATAACTATATATAACTATATATATATATATAATATATATAACTATATATAACTATATATAACTATATATATATATATATATATATAACTATATATATATATATATATAACTATATATATAACTATATATATATAAATATATATATATATATAACTATATCTATCTATCTATATCTATCTATATCTATATCTATATATATATATATTCACTGAAAAAAACATAGGTTTCAGGGACGTTCTAGTTAGTTGGACATTTCACTCGTACAAAACCCACAGAAATTCGGCCGTTATAGTTAGTTCAGCTAACTATAACTCGCGCCCCCGCAATGCACTGCTGATGACGTCACATACTACATCATTCATGACATGGTCAGTGACATCACTGATGACATCTCAAATGAGAAACAAATATGTATAATCTATAAAAATTGGTCAATAGTAAGAACTGATTTGACCTTATCCCAAATTCTACCAGATTTGCCCTCTATTACTTTTAGACGAGCTCCCTCCATGAGGGATGTATTGGTGAAAACAAGCCCTGAGGTAACTGCCCCAATCAACTGGCTAACGAGTAGAAATGGGTTTTACAAATGTACCTCATGCCGAGCATGTAAATTCGGGGTCAATAGACAGGAGTATACAAGTGCATTTGAACTCAATACCATTAAAATCCAGGGGAGGTACACTTGTAGAACTGAATGTGCGGTATACGTACTTGAATGCACATGTCACTTACAATATGTAGGAAGCACAAAGCTGCAAAGTATTCAACCGCATACTGCAACACCTACGTGCAATAGTTAACTCAGACCCCAGTTACCCTGTCGCTCGGCATTTCGAATTGGTGCACAACAATAACCTAAAAGATTTGAGCTATTTTGTAATAGATGCAGTACCGAGATTACTGAGGGGTGGAAATAGGGAAAAGAAACTCCGGCAATTAGAGTCCAAATACATCCTGTTACTTGACACTAAGATGCCCAATGGTCTTAATACAGGGGAGGACTTACACAACTTTTTATAAACTTTTTATAGACTGATATGGTGTTCTAATCTGTGCAATAATTGTGGTGATTTTGTTTTGTTATGTTTTAGTTTTTAACCTGTAATTTTAAACCTGGTTTTAGCCTAGTTTTTACCTTGTTTTACCAGATTTGTTCCGGTTTTACATGGTTTTGACGGGTTTTTAGATCAGGTTTTAAACTATTTATAATAACAATTCTCAGTACTGTAATCATACCCGTCTTGACTAAACGTTTAAAAGATTTTTCCTGTTGCCATTTTTGCACTAGCAGTTTATTAGACTATTGCACTTGCATTCTATGCTTCCTTCAATGTACAACGAACAAAATATTGCACTTGCACTTTATCAATGCATCTATTATTAAATAGTATGTGGGAACGTGCACCGTTATGTTGATGTCATAAATGCATAGAGTTTATGGTAAACGAAGTAGCAGCATTTGTATGAACTTGAAATAATACAACAAGGCATGGCCTAAGTTTTCCTATATATTGTAATTAAGTTGACAGTTATGATGGATACAATAACTGAATACTTAAGACGATTACACTTTTTTAATCAGCACAAACTTTTTTATGCACTTGATTTTTTGCTCCCTCTCTTACGACGTACCCTGTGTAAAAACCAATACAATTGCATTTAGGTTATTTTATATACAGACCAATGTTAAAGTGCTACCACATCAAGACAATTTGTTTTAATTATACACTAATCGGGTTTGTGTATATAGAATATATGCAGGTAACAAATACTGACTCTACATACATATTTTTTCACGCACGTGTAGTATTTTGTCTAGCTCTATGAGAGTAAGGGGAGTGTTCATTCACTAATTAATTACTTCGTCACACTATATATTGTAGCCAATGGTTCTAGCGCGTCATGTGATCAAGACCGGGGCAACCCAGTCGAAACGCGTCATGCTGTAAATCCTTCTGCAATAAAGCACTTTATCTTCTAAGCACGCTGTGGTCCGTACCTGATTTCCTGAGTGGGATTGGTGAAGTTTCGGGATTGTGGATATATATATATATATATATATATATATATATATATATATATATATATATATATATTTATATATATATATATAGATATAGATATAGATATAGATATTCACTGAAAAAACCATAGGTTTCAGGGACGTTATAGATAGTTGGACATTTCACTCGTACAAAACCAGAGAAATTCGTCCGTTATAGTTAGTTCAGCTAACTGTAACTTGCGCCCCCGCAATGCACTGCTGATGACGTCACATATTACATCATTCATGACATGGTCAGTGCCATCACTGATGATATCTCAAATGACATCACTGGTGACATCATCCACGTGAAAATCTGATGCACCGCCTCACACTCTAACATAACCTTTGATACACCCACTGTAAAATACAGACTACCATTTTCGAAACCATCAACACACCAATACCAGTTACTACATACGCACTGTGGTATCTACTTATTCATTGCTCTGCTAATTCCCTCTGTGTCCTACCATCTGATTGTGGAATATCTTGCACATGGAGCTCTAGAATGTAAAGCTCTCCTTGCTGCCTAGTTTCCATGTCTTAGAGTCAGTTGCTGCTGGGAGCCCTGTGGGTAGGACGCTGTTACATCTCTAGCTTACTTACAAATAAAGAAGATCCTAAAGTTGTAATCCTGGCTCATGTACTTCTTCACACTGGCGACGAGCGAAGAAGATTGAACCCTGCTACTCTACAACATCTTCTCTGCTAGAGCTTCCTGTCTTTTCTGACACCAGTCTTCTACAGCGTCCTAACACAGCTAAGTTCTTTGGACACGAGAACTTGAAGGTACTGTGTGCACTTGTTATAAAGCGCCCCCGACGTCCTCCCCTTTTATCGCCCGCAAGACTGCTCTGCTTCCTGCCTTAAGCGCCCCGCACTTCTGCTTCACTGTGCGTGTATTCCCTGCGCTTGTCCTCTAAGGAAACTGAGCCGTGTTCGAGTGACCCTGCTTGGATCACATTCTTGGTTTGCCAGATTTATTTCCACCATGACTCCGACACTTTGTTTTTTGGGCCTTTTGCTGAACTTGTGACACTTGGATTCTACCGACCCAACGTCACATTTGTCAAGCGCATCTTTCAAATACCTGCTCGT
Source organism: Calotriton arnoldi (assembly GCA_963921515.1). NCBI lineage: Eukaryota > Metazoa > Chordata > Amphibia > Caudata > Salamandridae > Calotriton > Calotriton arnoldi. Next base: position 136,953 of record CAWUFW010008462.1, on the reverse strand, counting down.
GCCGGAGACTGCCTCGCTCCACATCTTGAACACCTTCATTCTTCCTGAGCGTGCAGCCCGACGTCACACGCAGCATTCTACGCTTCCAAAGTTCACCCCACTGTCGTTCCCTAGCAACGAGCATTGCCTACAATCATCGGTTTCCCAGACTACACGCTGACGCGCACAGCCATTTTCTTTTCTATACGCCACACAACAACTTCGTACTTGTAATACGCTGATACGCACAGCTTACTACTCTAAACTTTGTGTATTAGCGGATTTTCATCTCGCTGATACGCACAGCTGATTAATCATTTCCTAGAATCTTTACTACTTACTTTCTTCGTGCGCTGTTTACCCTGGCACGCACAGCTTAAATTACTCCAGCCCGCACTGCCACGCACAGCAAAGTAGGTTCAACTTTAAAATGTGTGTTTACTTTTTCAATCTCGCCGACACGTGAAGCTGACAAGGTTTCGTTTTATAAGATAATTTCTTCACAACGCTGATGCGCACAGCATTTACGTGCTCATCAGTGCACTTACATACACAGTTCAATTACTGCGTTTATCCTCAGCTGATCTTATCTGCTCTATTATTTATGTGTGTGGGTGTTTGACACCATCTACTACCTATTGCGCATCTTTCCCGCTGATGCGCACAGCTGTACATCTACTTCTTGAATACTTCCATGGTTATTGTACTTATTGTGCACTGACTGAGCTGTTTACTCTTTACTGTCAAAATTCTTGTTTACTTACAGTTTGCTTGCTTTAAGCTCCCGTAATTACATAAATATTTTGTACAAAACATGCAAAACGTAACACCACCATCTTTTTTCCTCTCCAATCCTGGTGATCCAATTTTGCGCTGGTCAAAATGGAAAAAGGTATTTCTTAATTATGAAAGGGTTTGTGGTGTATCCTTGAGTTCTGAAAGAAAATCAGCACTATTATTACATTGTCTAGGCTCAGAAGGCCAAGACGTATTTGAACACCTTCCTGACCTGACTGATGCCGAATCCGACAATCTCAACGAATTTGAAATTTGCCTCAAAAAGTTAGACAAACACTACCATCCAAAACTTAGCACTATTCTAGCACGCTACCACTTTGGGAAGCGTGTGCAAAAATCGGATGAGTCTGTGGAAACTTACATCGCGGCTTTACGCAAACTTGGCACAACTTGCAAATTCGACGGATCACTAGAGGAGCACATACGCGACCAGTTCATGCTTGGTTGCAACGTCGAGAAAATCAAAGATAAACTGTGGCAAAAAGATGATCCTAAACTCGACGAGGTTGTTAGCCAAAAGAACATTCCTTAGCTTGTGTGGAGGTGATCAAAAAAGAACGGGGTTTCAGAGGAAAAAGGTTCATGCTGGTTCTAAAAAACCTACAAGACCTGTTTGGAAGCAGCGCGAACCTGTCTGGAAACCATGTGAAGCTAACAAAACCTCTTTTGACTCTAGGTTGAAAGAGAATAATGGGATGAGGTGTTACCGATGTGATCTCTTTGGTCATCTTGCCAATGACAAGTCATGCCCAGCTCTCGCTTCCAAGTGCCGCAACTGTGGGAAAGTTGGACACATAGCTAAAGCCTGCAGAGCTAAGAAAGCCAGGTCTAAGCGTGTCAAAGACGTGGTCTTGGAAAGCGAAAGCGATTCTGAATAGGACTACGATGATTTGCATTGTGGCGAGATCGTCACACCTATTGAAAAAAATAAATGTAAAGGTCCGGTTGATGCCGTTTTAGTTAACGATTGCAACATTAGGATGCTCTTTGACTCTGGTGCGAAGATCTCTTATTCCCAAAGTTCTTTGATTTGAAACTACACGGGAAAGTAAAAATATATAAACCCGACATCAGGCCATTAGCCTATGGCGGTCAGCCCATAAAGCCATTTGGTTATTTCCTTGGCAACATTGAATATAAACGGAGGTTGACAGTTGGTAAGATTTACGTATCATGCAGAGGTGACAGCATAATCAGCTGGTTTCACCAGGCTGATTTGGGAGTGTCTTTGGTTCCTGGTGCTGACACTTGCATTGTTCTGAGAGACACTTCACCACATCCTTATCCTTCGAATTCTACCCAGAGTAACAGAGATGCCAATGTTGTCTCCTGTGTGACTGATTCTACTTCCGCACTACGATCTGAGTTCAAAGAAGTTTTTAATGAAAGGTTGGGTTGCCTTTCAGATTATATCCACAAAATTACCCTGAAACCTGATGCGGCCCCGGTCACTTGTAAAGTACGAAATGTGCCCTTGGCCATGAAAGTCTATGCGTGCAGAACTCGAGAAACTAAAGCGTGAGGGTATCATCATTGAGACGGAGGCCAGTCAGTGGTTGGCTCCAGTTGTTCTTGCACGCAAGGCCTCTGGTGAGGTACGCTTATGTGTGGACTTGCGTTCCCTCAACCGTGCTGTTGTTGCAGACAGGTACCCTCTCCCTAACATCTCTGCTGGCACAGTTGAAAGACGCACGTATTTTTCCACTCTTGATCTACGTGCAGCGTACCACCAGGTCAAGATAGATGATGACTCCATGGATCCGACTGCTTTCATCACCCCTCTTGGAACTTACAAGTTCACACGTCTTCCATTCGGCTTAATCTCGGCAGCCTCTGTCTTTCAGAGGGTGATGGAAGATGTATTAAGGGGTGTGGAAGGAGTCAAAATCTATCAAGATGATGTGTTAATTCATGCCGCTTCACAAGCTGAACACGATGCAAGACTGAGGTGTGTGCTTGAACGCTTCCGTTCTAGGGGTCTGACACTCCGTGAAAATAAATGCAGGTTTAATCTTTCTGAAATAGATTACCTGGGTCATCGCTTGACCTGTGATGGTGTTAGACCTAAAGAACGCCTCGTAAAGACGATAGATGAACTTCGAGTGCCTCAATCCAGAGACGAGCTTGTAACTTTCTTGGGCATGGCGGAATATTACAATAAGTTTATACCATGCTTTGCCTCACGCACTCATAACCTCAGGTCCCTCCTAAAGAAGGGTGTGAAGTTTTCCTGGTTGCCTCGGTGTCAGTTGGAGTTTGAGGGAGTCAAGAAAGCTCTTCGTGCTGCTCCCTCTTTACAGAGTTTCGACACCTCCTTGAACTCCACACTTGTCACTGACGCAAGTTCAAAAGGTTTGGGGGCAGTTCTCAAACAAACGAAGAATGGAAAAGAAGAAACCATGTTTCAGTCAAGAGCTCTCGTTGGTCCAGAGCTGCAATACTCAGTAATTGAAAAAGAGGCGCTATGCATTTTCTGGGCCATCAAGAAGCTCAAGAAATTCCTCTGGGGAAGTTAGTTTGTCGTCCATTTGGATCACAAGCCCCTTAAAGATCTATTTTACAAAAAGGGGCTAGATGCTGTCTCTTCTAGAATTTGCAAGTGGATTATAGCACTTCAGGACTTTGATTTCGTAGTAAGGTACATCCCGGGGGTAGATAACAAAGTTGCAGATTGCCTCTCCCGCTTAATATCCAAACAGTCGGATGATCTTGACCCTGAAGACACATGGGAAATTGACGATTTCAAAGTGTGCGAGGTTGTTGAAGGTGTATCTGAAGCAGAATGGAGGGATTCTTTGAAAAGTGATCCTGTCTTGCTTCATGTCTGCAAATTTGTTTCCCATGGGTGGACGGGCATCAAAACTATCTGAGGGGGCACGGAAATTCTGGAATGTAAGGCATGAACTTTCACTGTGTAATGATCTGTTGTGGAGAGGAACACGTCTTGTTCCTCCTCTCTCTCTGAGGGAGAAAATTGTCCAGTTGGCACATGATGGTCACCAGGGCATCTCAAAAACCAAGGAGAGAGTCCGCTTACATTTTTGGTGGCCTGGGGTTGATATTTTTGTTGAGCGGTTGGTTAGGGACTGTACTGAGTGTAGAGCGTGTGAAAGTTTGTAAAACCAGGACCCAACCAATGATAATACGCGAGTCTCCCACTAGGTGTTGGCAACATGTTGCCCTAGATCTCCTAGGGCCGGTCTCCTCCAAAGTAGGACAATCTTACGTCTTAGTTTTAATAGATATGTACTCTAGGTGGCCAGAGGTGAAGGTCACTCAGACTGTTGAAACCAGAGATGTCATAAAATTTTTGGAGGACGTCTTCTGCAGGGAGGGTCTCCCTGAATCTCTCGACAGACAATGGTGTACAACTTGTGTCAAGAGAGATGGAGTTTCTAGCTAAGAAGGGAATTGTACATAAACGTTGCTCCCTTTACCACCCAGAATGCAACGGAATGGTTGAGAGATTCAACCGTGTTCTTAAAGAATCTATTCAGTTAGCCAAAGAACAAGGTCGTGACTGGAGAGCTACAATACTTGAGTGGGTGAAAGCTTACCGTTTGACTCCCCACTCCACCACTGAGAAGGGTCTGTTTGAGCTATTTAGAGGACGCACACCCAACACCCTTTTGTTTCAATCGTGGATGAGAGGGAAAGGGGATGACATTGAGGTTCCAGAGGACCCTCGATGGAGAGCGCTTCAAAATCTCAAGTCAGCAAAAATGAAAGCTAACTTCGATGTGAGGCACGCCGTTGCTCACACCTCAGTTAACATAGGTGATTGTGTGAGAGTACGATTTCCACAGAAGTCCGGAAGTACAAAGTTTTCTACCCCTCGTAAAGTAGTTAAGCTACTACTTAATGCTGCAAAACTTGATGACGGACGCATTTGGAACTTGAATAGAATAGCTCTTATACGTCCCTCTTCTTCTTCCAATTGCCACACTAGCTGTTTGCCTTCCAAATTTGTTTCTCCTCTGCGTAGGAGTACTCGCACATGTAAAGTTCCACTGAGACTGCGTGATTATACTTTGAATTGAATATTTAGCCCCTGTAACAACCACCTTTGTATTGGGGGGGAAGGTGTGTGGTATCTACTTATTCATTGCTCTGCTAATTCCCTCTGTGTCCTACCATCGGATTGTGGAATATCTTGCACATGGAGCTCTAGAATGTAAAGCTCTCCTTGCTGCCTAGTTACCATGTCTTAGAGTCAGTTGCTGCTGGGAGCCCTGTGGGTAGGACGCTGTTACATCTCTATCTTACTTACAAATAAAGAAGATCCTAAAGTTGTTAGATCATGGCTCATGTACTTCTTTACACGCACTCACTGATTCCTAGGTCTACACACACATCCACTCATTCACCCATACAATCACTCATACATACAGTCACTCATCAATACAACACTATCATATGCACTCATACACCTATACAGACACACACCGCCACTCATCCATGGAGTTACTCACACACCTAGTCAGTCATGCAAGGTATCTAGTCACACTGCCATTTACTCACCTATACAGTTATACACACACCACCTCACTTATTCATACAGATACCAACGCATACTTACTCATTATATAATCACTGATACAAGTACAGACTCATCTATACAGCCAGTCTCACAATCACCAACTCTCATGTATAGTCATTTATATACTCCAACTCTCACATACACTGCCTTTTACATATGTAGTTACTTGGACATGTACCACTGAGACATCCATTCACTCACCAACACACACACTCACCCACCCACACAGCTGTTTCCACATGCACTCTTGAACCCATACACCCAGTGAATCAACCACTCACACATCTATGCGCAGAGTCACACCTCCTACTCACCCACACACATACTCAGTCTCCCATACAAATACTCAGGCAACCAATCAATAACCCATATAGACACTCATGTAGCTACTGACCAACCCATGCAGCAGCTTACACAACAGACAGATACAGACATTCACACAGTTTAGTCACTAACCCATGCATTCAGTAAGACCCATTTAATCACTCACTTATACAGTCAGTCACGCACCTACTAAATCCTCCATCCAGACACTTATACACCCGCTCATTCTTCAATACACCTTGGCATATATATAAAACATATTTAAACTTTACAGAAACAAACAGTCACTGGATGATGTCAACAGTCATGTCATTTGAGATGTCATCAGGGATGTCATCAGTGATGTCACTGACCATGTCATGAATGATGTAATATGTGACGTGATCAGCAGTGCATTGCGGGGACGCGAGTTATAGTTAGCTGAACTAACTATAACGGCCGAATTTCTCTGGTTTTGTACGAGTGAAATGTCCAACTATCTATAACGTCCCTGAAACCTATGGTTTTTTTCAGTGAATTTCTAAGGTTTTTTTAAATGATAATTTCTAACTAGAACGTCCCTGAAACCTATGGTTTTTTAAGTGTGTATATATGTATCTATATATATATATGACCTTTGTTTGGAATAAATCGCCATCTGTGCCAAACTTTTCACGGAGTCGGTGCCTGTTTGTTTTGACGCTGTCAGGATGGAATGATATATATATATATATATATATATATATATATATATATATCTCACGCCCCCGCAATGCACTGCTGATGACGTCACATATTACATCACTCATGACATGATCAGTGACATTGATGACATCACTGATGGCATCTCAAATGCGAAATGCGATCCACGCGTTTCGGCGCGTCCGAACCTTGATAACGATACAAGACGTCATTGTAGCTTCCTTATTTAAATGTACAAATGCCTCCAGTTGCCAACATTAACAAAGGACTACATATTACTTTAATCCAAAAAGCTGGCGGCCATATTGGCCTGGTCACGATGTGAAAATTCAGGAATTGATACAATAAAGAAAAGAAAACAAGTGTTAATATGCACAGTCATTTTTAGCATATCTTGCCCCATGACCGCCGTACCTGTATGTTAGTCAACGTGACTTGTTCATAATAAACATACTTAGGATTGCAAACATCAACATAAACAATGGACTACACATTACTTTAAAGTGAAAGGCTATCGGCCATATTGATCTGGGCACGTTGCGTATTAGAATGGTTCTTACACGAAAGAAAAGAAAAAAAAAAAAAGGGGTGTTAATATACACACACTATCCATAAATAAAGTTCTAGCGATTATAGTTCCATTCCATTCACAGCTCATTTGGGATGTCATGAGTGATGTCATGAGTGATGTCACTGACCATGTCATGAATGATGTAATGTCTGAGGTCATAAGCAGTGCATTGCGGGGGTGTAAGTTATAGTTCGCTCAGGCAACTATAACTGCTGAATTTCACTGGTTTTGTACGAGTGAAATCTGAGTCCAACTATAACGGCCCTGTAATCTTTGTTTTTTCCAGCGAATTTCTAGTTTTTTTTTAACGTTAAGTAAGATGCCCATCACAATGGATGGTGGGGGGTTGGAAGCAGGGCCTGGCCTGGCATTGTGCTGCCCCCTCCCAAGCTTGCTGCTCCTGCCTCCCCTCCTCCTTGCCATCCATTGTGCAAGTCCATGCCCCTGCTCCCTCATTACAGCCCTGTGTGGCTGCTGTTCTGCCACTGGCCTTCCCGCCTTCTCTGAACAGTTAGCTTGCTGCCCCATCCACATCCTCCCTATCCTCTGTTGCCTGAATCCATGCACTAGCCTTCTCCCTCCTGCCATGCATGTGCTGCCAATGCCCTCGATTTAGCATGATGTCCCAGCCCACTCCTCCTGCCCTCCATTGCCCAATTCTATGCCCCATCATTGACCTCCTGCTTAGCCTCTGTGCTTAGCTTGCTGCCCCTACTCTCCTTCCCCCTGCCCTCCGATCTCTGTGTGCATGCCCCTGCTCCATCCTTTTTGCCCACCATGTTCCATGGACCTGCCCCTCCTATCTACTCTGAGTGTTCTGTTGAGCTGCCACTCCCCTCCCACCTGTCTAGCATTGTCAGATGACTGTAACCTGTCCCTGCCACCTCCACCCTGCCTGTCCACGTTTCATGCCCCAATCCCCTTCCTCCGGTCCTCCATGGTCCATTTTACTGCCACACCCTTCTGCCCTCCCTGGTCTGTTGTGCTGCAACTGCTCCTCCTGCCTGCCCCGCGTGTCCTATTGTGAGGCCCCTTCCCCTGAACTCTGTCTGTGCCCAGCTCCTACCCCTCCCTTCTATCCTCCATGGTCCTTTCTGCATGCACCTGCCCCCTCCTTCTCGCCCATTGTGCTGCCACTAACCCTCCCGCTTGCCATGCATGGTCTTCTGCCCAGCCCGGCCCCTCCCACCTTCCCTGTGTGGTCAGCTAGCTTCCCCTGACCCCCTCCCACCTTCCCTCCATGGTCTGTGTGTATGCCATTATAGTCTCACTGTTGCTCTCCATGGTGTGTCTTGCTTCTAGTGCCCATCCTGCCTGACCTCCATTGTCAGCTTGCTGCTCCTGCCCTGCCCCCTGTTTTCCATGTGCAGACCCCTATTCCCTCCCTCCTGGCTTGTCTGTTCCATTGTAATGCCCCGGATCCCTACCTCCTGCCCTTTATGGTCAGTTATGCTGCAGCTTTCTCTCCTGTCTGTCCATTATGGTCAGCTAGCTGCCATTGCCTCTTTCCCCTCTGTTCTCTGTTGTCCATGTGCATGGTCCGGTCCCCTCCCTACTGCTTTCCATGGATTGTTGTGCTGCACTCCCGTCCCGCATGCCCTGTGTGGTGTATTGTGCTGCTGCAAACCCTGATGCCTGCCCTGTAAGGTCAGTTTGGTGCACCTGTCCATGTCCCTCATGTCCTCTGTTATCCGAGTCCATGTCCCTACCCCAATTCCTCCTGCCTTCCATGATCCAATGTACCATACTTGCTAACATTTTGAACTTGGTAAGAGGGAGATTGAGAAAAAAAACTGGGGTATTTATTTTCCCATTGACTTGCATTGAAAAAGAGGAGATTGTAGACAGGAGACCGATCAAATAAAGCCCATTTGGGCTTAAAAACATTGGCCGTTTCCTGGCTGAATCGGGTCTGTTGGCATGTATGGTTGTACTACCACTGCCTCTTCCTTCTGCCCACAATGGTCTATTATATTGCCACAACCTCTCTTGCCCGTCCTGCATTGTTGGTTTGTTGCCCCTGCCCCTCTTTCCACTGCCCTCCATAGTCTGTTGTGCTGCCACTGCCCTTCCTACCTGCCCAGTGTGGTCAAATTGTTGCCTCTGCACCCTCCTACCTGCCTTCAATTTTCTGAGTCCGTGCCCCTGGCCTCTGCCTCTCAACAGTATCCTAATGAACAGCTAGATTGCTAACATTCTATATTTATTACAAAAGTGTGGCACGCCTGACGTCATCTTGATGTAATCAAAACTGTAATACCTAGAGCATTTCCTTTAGAAATTACAGAAATGAGAGGGTCTTATTTGCATCGAAATTATGGTTAGTGCTCTAAAAAACTAAAATGAGGACATTTTCTGAGTTTTCAAATAGCGACAAAGCACTTTTAAATTATTTGTTATCTTGATGTTTTTTTATCCAGTTGACCACTTGATTAAATGTTGCACTTAGGGGAGAGGATGTGGTATTACTTCCAGAGCTGCAGACTTTGCAACTGGGGAACTAGGTTGGGGTTTCGGCTTCAGCTCGACATTCTGTGATTCTGGTCAAATCACTTAATCTCCCCATGTCTACAACCAACATGAATTTGTCCTTGTGTGATGTAACCAATGCTCATGTAAAGCACTCCAATACCCGACCAGTCTGCACTATATAAAACTGCAAAAAAACAAAAAAAAAAGTGTTTTGCACACTTCCGTCATTGGGCTATACGTGGGCTACATCTGGGTGATATTTGAGCTACATTTGGGCTCTTTTGTCTTTGGTGGCCATCTTGGGAGATTTGTTATGAAGTTTCCTAATTTCCTCATTTACTGCAGTCTCCTCAGTAGTAAATACTTTCAGTTTTTTACTTTTATTTCATCAAGAAGGCATTCAGATGTGTCACACATTTGCCATAAATTCAGAATGTTAGCACTCTAGTTGCTCATTAGATTACTGTAGTAAAGCTACTGCTCACCAGGGAAGTCTGCTGCTGGTATTGAAAGTGCATGTTTCAGTCTGCATGTCAGAATTTTTTAATGAAATAGAAGAGGATTTGAGAAGTCACTCAAAATGTGCCCTAATTTCTTTCTTCAGCACTAATAATTTCTATGGCAAAATGAACCCCCTCATTTTGTTCCTTTTTAAATTAAATGTTTAAGTGTTACCACTTTATTCCAATCAAGATGGCTTCAGGTGTGCCATACTTTTGTCATATGTAGACTGTTAGCGCTCTAGTTGTTCTTTAGAACTCTCTGGGAAGCTGCAGTAGAACACAAAGGAATCAACTGACAGTCTCTGCCCTTGGATGTACATGTTTTACTGAGAATGTCAGACTTCATTCTCACATGACTGAGAAAGATAATGTGAATTTACAGAAAATATGCTCTCATTTTAGCTTTTAAATCACCTTCCAAACCTCTATGGGAAAAGTATGAGAAAATAGTTCTCTCAAACATGATTCATGATATCCCAGCAGAAGGCTTTTTCACAGGGTAAAATCACCTTAGAACACACCACAATTCCTAAAATTAGTATGGTACCATCAACAAATGATTTATAATGTAACTAAAGGCTTATCACCCTTTATACGTTCTCCTTTTGGTGACCCTCAAAACCTTCCATTCACTACAATGCATTTTAATGGGGTGCTATCATGTATATTGGTCCCAATATGGCTGCCAACACTTCTTGGATGAAGTGCTGACAGCCAATCAGATCTCACGATGAGATTTGTGGTTAGGCTCCGCCCAGATATATACATTTCTTTTTCCTTTAATATTTAAAAAACTACTGATCGGATTTACACCATTAAAAAAAAAGGGCGCTTTCTGAACCAAGAGCTATCTTTTTGCCAAATTTGGTGTAATTCCGTTCAGCAGTTCGGGCTGTAGCCTTGTCTAAAGTTTCCTATGGAAATTAACATGTGAAAAACGCGTTTTGGGACCCCCCTTTTTTCTCGGCCCCCACTTGACAAATCACCCCAAAACGTTCAAGACAGGAGCTGACCGGAGCGCCTCATTAGTTTTGAAAATTTCGCGAAGATTCGTCAAACGGCACCAAAGATATTGGCAAAAGAAAAAACAGTTTTTGAATAGAAACAAGATCCTAACTAGACTACCTACTGGCGACCGCCAGTAGGTAAAATATATATCACTGCTCCAAGGTTGTCCACCTATAAGTAGCACTCGAGCAACAGCTTGATTCATGTGTAGGTAAGGACGGGGAACCACCCGTAGGAGCCGCTCCATAGTGGTATTGCCTGACGCGTTTCGAAGCACCATATATGCTTCTCTTCAGAGGCTTTAATGGAACGGTGTGCGCAACCGCTAACCCACCTCCGACACCACCCCCCCCCCCAATGGGAGGCTCGAATGAAACTGTGCCTTCTGGGAAGTGTAGTGCGGGTAGCACATAATCAAGTCCTGTATGGACCCCACAGGTGGGCCCGTCCACGATCCTATATACAGCTGCTGTTCCACTTTCGTAGCCCCCAATCTTACGGGGTGGTGCACACTCCGCGGCTGGACTGCCGCGTTATAAGAGAAGCATATGGTGCTTCGAAACGAGTCAGGCAATACCACTATGGAGCGGCTCCTACGGGCGGTTCCCCGTCCTTACCTACACATGAATCAAGCTGTTGCTCGAGTGCTACTTATAGGTGGACAACCTTGGAGCAGAGAGATATATATATATATATATATATTTTCACTGAAAAAACCATAGATTTTAGGGACAGTTATAGTTAGTTGGACATTTCACTCGTACAAAACCCGTGAAATTTCCCCGTTATAGTTAGTTCAGCTAACTATAACTCGCGCCCCCGCAATGCACTGCTGATGACGTCACATATTACATCACTGATGACATCTCAAATGACATCACTGATGACATCATCCATGTGATAATTTGATGCATCTTCTCACACCCTAATATAACTTTTGATACACCCACTCTAAATTACAGACTGCTAGGGGGTCAGGGTGTTTCTACCCTGCCCCCTTTTTGCGTTTTGTGCGATTGTTTTACTGCTTTCTTGTGCCTCGGTTCTACTGAGGCACAAGATGGCTGCCAACACTTCCTGGTTTGGAGTGTTGACAGCCAATTAGCATACAGCTCGTGATCGGGAGGGTACGCGGACCCGACGCGGCCATAGATATATATGTGATTTTACTTGTGATTTTCTCAGGAACTACTGAACGGATTTACACCATTTAAGCAAAAGGCACGACTCTGAACCAAGGGCTACCTTTTTGGCAAATTTGGTGTAATTCCGTTCAGCAGTTCGGGCTGTAGCTGCGATGAAAGGTCCCTATGGAAAAATGAATGGGGAAAACACGTTTTGGGACCCCCCTTTTTTCTCGGCCCCCGCTTGACGAATCACCCCGAGACTTTCAAGATAGGAGCGGACCGGGCCACAAAGTTTGAAAATTTCGCGGATTTCCTATGGAAAATAGGTCCTAACTATCTACTGGCGACCGCCAGTAGAATATTGTGTGTGTATGTGTATATATGTGTGTATATATGTGTGTATATATGTGTGTATATATGTGTGTATATATATATATATATATATATATATATATATATATATATATATATATATATATATATATATATATCTCTCCCTCCTGGCTAGAGTTCGTACGGACCCCTGGCGCTCTCGATCCGGCGCAGGTTCCAAGGCAGAGCCCCGCCGTATTAATTATATCCACATTAATCCTTTCAGATTATAGAAACCGCACTCACAAAGTGTAGTCTTCTCCAATTAATTTATTTTCCACAAAGTATCCAGTTAGAGGAACAACCGACGCGTTTCGTAAACACAGTTTACTTGATCACGGTTAACATGTTACTTTTGAATCCTCCAATTAATACACTTTTCCAACAACATGTGATCTCTGACATCATTTTCGATCAAACCCTCCATGTTGAATTGTGGTATATGTAGTCAATTGTTTAAACTAAAAGTGAGAACATTTATAATTACTCATATTTTTAAAAAGATACCTAAAAATCACCCTATTTGTGTACATTACTTCAGCTGATCTTACAAAATTATTCTACGTTTTTTTATATATATATTTTTTTATATAATTTCTTCAGTGCCTTTACATACATTTTTATGACTATCTACTATCTACTCCGCTAAAACCTCCTTGAGTCTTGAGCAATTTGTTTGCTAGCATATACTTTTACCACTACTTCAAAAGGGAAATGATTTTATTATATCCTATATCACCAAGAAATATATCTTTTATTTACAAGTCTCAATGTATGACTACCGCCCCCCAGTGGGCTTTCATATTTTACTGACTATTTCCCTTTGGGCAGTTTCTATTGTGATTTCTGACAAACTAGTTATTATACGGGGTACACGACCCGTTCACCGATGATTATTATTTTAAACAACGAGATATTCATCCCTGTTTGCCACAAGGCTATAAGTTTTATCACATTTCTTTATCAATGCCCCCAGTGGGCCTATATCATTTATTCATTTTTTACATATCTATCTCTATTTGGTGATTTGATTCCCTTGTTTAAGTGGGGCCATTATTCCTAGAAGGACGATTTTTTGAAAATCTGTTAATGTGTGATGTTTCTTCACAATTATTATTTTACAAACATTCTCACATTATTTATGTTCTTATTACAGTTCTTTTCCATCCATCAACTACGAAACTAAAAACCAGTTCATCTCCTTACAGATGGACATGTAAGTCCTCACTTTGATTTAGTCCATATGGCATCAGTGTTCTGAAGTTCAGAATCTGTCTTGATTCTCTTCTTAACTTTTTTACCCGATCTCCTCCTCTTACATTTAGTGGGATCGACTCCAAAGCATAAAAAGTTAATTGTTTCCAATCTCCTTTGTGCTCCACTTCCATGTGTTTGGCGATGGCATTGCTACGATCTCTATTTATCGTCGCACGGACGTGTTCTAATATTCTCCTCTTTAACTCGCATATCGTACTGCCAATGTACATTAACGGGCAAGGACATTCCACGACATATACAACGAATTGGATCTTGCATGTTATTAGATCCCTGATCTGCCACATGGTGTTATCCGGAAGTTTCACCTCTGCTTTGTTCTGGGTAATTTGGCAAATTTTACAGTTGTAACATTTTAAGAAGCCTTTTGTTTTTAGACATTGTATCCCTTTCGCTTTCCCACTTCCTTGGTGGTGACTATGAATTAATTTGTCTTTTAAATTTTTTGCCCGACGAAATGTGATATTTGGATGGGTACCCATGATTTTTCCCACAGTTTGATCTAATTGCAGTAGTTTCCAATTATTTCGTAAGATCTTCACAATTTGTTTTGATTCATTTGAAAAATCTAGGATCAATCTTACTGGATCCTTTTTGGTTTGCAAGCTTTCTATGGGTTTCCTTTTTATTGTTTCTTCTCTTAATGTTTGATCTGCTCTTCTCCAGCTTTTTTCCACTATATGGGATTTATATCCTCGTTGTTTAAATCTTTTAACAGTATTCATACTCTGTTTTTCCCATTCCGGGACTAAAAGAAAAACCCATAGCACATCCTTTGATCTGTTGGAATATTTCTTCCCCAAAGAGGAAGATATTTTGACTTAAACCCACTCCCAGTTAAAAAATAAGGAATATTATCGGAAGCTAGACAAAAATCCCACTCAGGCATATAAAGAAACCTTGGACATAAAAATACAACAATGGCATTTGACAAATCTAATTGATGAAGATGAGAAAAAATTCCTAACCACCGATCATCCTGTCACAGCGACAATTTACTTCTTACCCAAATTACATAAGAATCCACTCAAACCACCAGGCAGACCAATTGTGTCTGCAAAGGGATCATTATTCGAACCAATTGCCAGTTATATAGATTATTTCTTAATGCCATTTGTATTAAATCTGAGCTCTTATATTCAAGACACCACAGATCTGTTGAGACATCTACAAGATCTTACCTGGCAGGAAACCTATCAACTGGTAACAATGGACGTAACGTCCCTTTATACAAATATTGAAAATGATATTGGGATGATGGCATGCAGCTTCTTCTTAAAGGAAAGAAATATCCAATACAATCAACACAATCAAATGCTAATGGATATGGTCGAAATGTGTTTAAGTCAAAATGTCTTCCTCTTTGGGGAAGAAATATTCCAACAGATCAAAGGATGTGCTATGGGTTTTTCTTTTAGTCCCGGATATGCGTGTCTCACAATGGGATGGTGGGAGCAACAACTGGCGTGGCATCCGAATAATGACCAATACGTAAATAAGAAAGCAAAGTGGCTGCGTTACATTGATGATTTGCTAATAGTGTGGGATGGAACAGCAGCAGAATTTGAAGAATATTTCAAAATTTTAAATTCAACGAGTGCAAACATCAAATTTACGTATACTATAAGTAAAGAAAGAGTCATATTTTTGGACACCGAGATCTATGTCCATGATAATAAATTGCATACAACATTACATCGTAAAGTAACATCGACCAATGCAATATTACATGCCGAAAGCTTCCACAAAGCAACAGTTATTGACAACATACCCTATGGAGAGTTCCTTAGGATCCGGCTGATCTGCTCGGAAAACACGGAATGGGAAAAACAGAGTATGAATACTGTTAAAAGATTTAAACAACGAGGATATAAATCCCATATAGTGGAAAAAGCTGGAGAAGAGCAGATCAAACATTAAGAGAAGAAACAATAAAAAGGAAACCCATAGAAAGCTTGCAAACCAAAAAGGATCCAGTAAGATTGATCCTAGATTTTTCAAATGAATCAAAACAAATTGTGAAGATCTTACGAAAGAATTGGAAACTACTGCAATTAGATCAAACTGTGGGAAAAATCATGGGTACCCATCCAAATATCACATTTCGTCGGGCAAAAAATTTAAAAGACAAATTAATTCATAGTCACCACCAAGGAAGTGGGAAAGCGAAAGGGATACAATGGCTAAAAACGAAAGGCTTCTTAAAATGTTACAACTGTAAAGTTTGCCAAATTGCCCAGAACAAAACAGAGGTGAAACTTCCGGATAACACCATGTGGCAGATCAGGGATCTAATAACATGCAAGAGCCAATTCGTTATATATGTCGTGGAATGTCCTTGCCCGTTAATGTACATTGGCAGTACGATATGCGAGTTAAAGAGGAGAATATTAGAACACGTCCGTGCGACGATAAATAGAGATCGTAGCAATGCCATCGCCAAACACATGGAAGTGGAGCACAAAGGAGATTGGAAACAATTAACTTTTTATGCTTTGGAGTCGATCCCACTAAATGTAAGAGGAGGAGATCGGGTAAAAAGTTAAGAAGAGAATCAAGACAGATTCTGAACTTCAGAACACTGATACCATATGGACTAAATCAAAGTGAGGACTTACATGTCCATCTGTAAGGAGATGAACTGGTTTTTAGTTTGGTAGTTGATGGATGGAAAAGAACTGTAATAAGAACATAAATAATGTGAGAATGTTTGTAAAATAATAATTGTGAAGAAACATCACACATTAACAGATTTTCAAAAAATCGTCCTTCTAGGAATAATGGCCCCACTTAAACAAGGGAATCAAATCACCAAATAGAGATAGATATGTAAAAAATGAATAAATGATATAGGCCCACTGGGGGGCATTGATAAAGAAATGTGATAAAACTTATAGCCTTGTGGCAAACAGGGATGAATATCTCGTTGTTTAAAATAATAATCATCGGTGAACGGGTCGTGTACCCCGTATAATAACTAGTTTGTCAGAAATCACAATAGAAACTGCCCAAAGGGAAATAGTCGGTAAAATATGAAAGCCCACTGGGGGGCGGTAGTCATACATTGAGACTTGTAAATATAAGATATATTTCTTGGTGATATAGGATATAATAAAATCATTTCCCTTTTGAAGTAGTGGTAAAAGTATATGTTGGCAAACAAATTGCTCAAGACTCAAGGAGGTTTTAGCGGAGTAGATAGTCATAAAAATGTATGTAAAGGCACTGAAGAAATTATATAAAAAAATATATATATATATAAAAAACGTAGAATAATTTTGTAAGATCAGCTGAAGTAATGTACACAAATAGGGTGATTTTTAGGTATTTTTAAAAAAAATATGGGTAATTATAAATGTTCTCACTTTGTTTAAACAATTGACTACATATCCCACAATTCAACATGGAGGGTTTGATCGAAAATGATGTCAGATCACATGTTGTTGGAAAAGTGTATTAATTGGAGGATTCAAAAGTAACATGTTAACCGTGATCAAGTAAACTGTGTTTACGAAACGCGTCGGTTGTTCCTCTAACTGGATACTTTGTGGAAAATAAATTAATTGGAGAAGACTACACTTTGTGAGTGCGGTTTCTATAATCTGAAAGGATTAATGTGGATATAATATATATATTCACTGAAAAAACCATAGGTTTTAGGGACGTTATAGTTAGTTGGACATTTCACTCATAAAACCAGAGAAATTCCACTGTTCTAGTTAGTTCAGCTAACTAACTCGCGCACCCGCAATGCACTGCTCATGACGTCACATATTACATCATTCATGACACGGTCAGTGACATCACTGATGACATCATCCACGTGAAAAACTGATGCATCTCCTCACACTCGAATATAACCTTTAATACACCCACTGTAAAATACAGACAACCATTTTCAAAATCGTTAACACACCAATACCAGTTACTACATACGCACTCACTGATTGCTAGGTCTACACACACTCATTCATCCATACAATCACTCATACATGCAGTCACTCATAAATACAACACTATAATATGCACTCATACACCTATACAGACAATCACACACCGCCACTCATCCGTGCAGTTACTCACACACCTACTTAGTCATGCAAAGAATCTATCACAGTCCCATTTACTCACCTATACAATTATACACACACCTCACTTATTCATACAGATACCAACGCATACTTACTCTATTATATAATCAGTGATACAAGTACAGACTCATCTATACAGCCAGTCTCAAAATCACCAACTATCATGTAGAGTCCTTTATATACTTCAACTCTCACATACACTGCCTTTTACATATGTAGTTACTTGGGCATGTACCACTGAGACATCCATTCACTCACCAACACACCGATACACACACTCACGCACCCATACACGTGTTTCCACATGCACTGTTGAACCCATACATCCAGTGAATCAACCACTCACATCTATGCACAGAGTCACACACCTCAGACACACACACACACACACACACACACACACACACACACACACACAATCTCCCCCAGAAAATACTCAAACAACCAATCAATAACCTATATAGACACTCATATAGCTACTGACCAACCCATGCAGCAGCTTGCACAACAGACTGATAGACATTCACACAGTTTAGTCACTAACCCATGCATTCAGTAAGACATTTAATCACTTACTTATACAGCCAGTCACCCTCCTACTAAATCCTCCATCCAGACACTTATACACCCACTCATTCTTCAATACACCTAGGAATATATATAAAACATATTTAAAAATCACAGGATGATGTCATCAGTGGTGTCATTTGAGGTGCCATTTGAGGTGTCATCAGTGATGTCACTGACCATGTCATGAATGATGTAATATGTGACGTCATGAGCAGTGCGGGTGCGCGAGTTATAGTTAGCTGAACTAACGGTGGAATTTCTCTGGTTTTATATGAGTGAAATGTCCAACTAACTATAACGTCCCTAAAACCTATGGTTTTTTTCAGTGAATTTCTAAAGTTTTTTAAATGCTAATTTCTAACTATAACGTCTGTAAAACCTATGTTTTTTTCTGTGAATTTCAAAGGTTTAAAAATGCTAATTTCTAACTACAATGTCCCTGAAACCTATATTGTTTAAGTAAATTTTAAAAAGGCGTGCATACTTTTTGTAGTGAAAAACTAACTAACAGTAGTCTTATAAGTTATAATTTAACAATGTTTAAAACTTAATTAGCACTAATTAACATTTAAGTGTGGAAAATGTGTGACGCAGCAGCTATGATACCAGACTTCGAACAACAGCGTTCACAGTTCGATTCCCGGCTCCAGCGTAGAGTTAGCCCACCACTATGTCACTGTGGGCAACACCTTGCTTAATCTTCCCGACGCCCCCGAGCGCCGGCACACCTTTCCGGGGAAACTGTACGCTTTACAAATGCTGGCATTTTTTAAATTTAAAACCATAGTGATGAGAAATATTAGCACGTATTTTTTTTTCTATTCTGAACGATATTTTTTTTTATGTCTTCTATTTAGAATTACGGCAATTAATAGATGTTTGTAGTCATGAGAATGGAAATGACACGGTTTGCCGGGTAACAGTTTTTAAGCTCTCCAGCGTATGTACATATTAAGGACCTTATACGTGTTAGGATCGAAATCGAAACCTTTACCGGTTCACATTTTGTAACTTTTCCCAACACGTGCACAAGTTAAACAGTGAAAACGTGAGCACGTGTCAACTGTAAAACGTGACATCTAAATGGGCGGAGCCGCATCTTCCTTCCATAGACTACTCAACCAAAAAGTATATAAACCACACCCGTTGTTTGATTAGTTTCGTTTATGCGAGTTATTTACGCGTGTCCATTCTGTGATGCATGTTACCTTTTCTAGCGTCGTATTCTTGTTTTGCGGCAACAAAACATATTCCAGAGTTGTAAGTTGTTTGATTATGGCATAGTAGATATTTATAATGCGTAGCTATGTCAATATTTAAACATTTGTATTTAGAAAAAAGTGTTATTGGTTGTTTTTGCCATTTATATGTAACGTCAGCAGCTTGTTTTCAGAAACAGACAGAATACAGCAAACATTGTTCCTTTTCTGGCTCCTTTGAGCTCATATAGTGTGACTTTGTATATTATAATATTGACATTGTACTTTACCTCAGAGGTGTTGGTGACCAGTCGGCGCGAAGACTAAAGATTTATATGTAACGTCAGCAGCTTCTGGTTCTTACTCGGTTTCCCCCTTGGGATCATATAGTGTGATTATGTATATTATAATAACCACCCATTATGATCTCAGAGAAGTTTATGAGCCGTTGGCACGAAGACTAAAGATTTATATGCAACGTCAGCAGCTTCTGGTTCTTACTCGGTTTCCCCCTTGGGATCATATACTGTGAATATGTATATTAACAGTCATTGTGATCTCAGAGGAGTTTATGACCCGTCGGCATGAAGACTAAAGATTTATATTTAACGTCAGCAGCTTGTGCTTCTTACTCTGTTTCCCCCTTGGGATCCTATAGTGTTAGTATGTATATTGTAATATTCACAGTCATTATGATCTCAGAGGAGTTTATGACCCGTCGGCGCGAAGTTGAAAGATTTCGAAGTCCCGGATAAAAGAAGCTCTGAACATATTCACTGCTGGAAAGTATTTAGTTATTGAGCTTGTTTTGTGTTCATGACTTTATTTTCCTTTTTGTGTGCAATCAGTGTCACTCGCTATATTGTAGTAGAGTGTCATATTTTCACACAACAGGAATTGGAGATTTGTCGCCGCCAGGAGTAAACCATCTGAAATACAGCTTACTGACCTTTATAACTTACCTGATCAGATATTTTTACAGTGACTATATTTTTCGAAATTGCAGTTTAAAAAAAGATTGTTTGCATAGACACTTTCTTAATGAATGCCTTTGATAAACCCTACATTTTTGAATGATTTGGCATTTCTCTTTTTCTCTGTTGTGGTTCCTATTCTCGTTCTCCCTATAGAATTGATAGGAATAGTAGTGTATATATTACTACTATCCTATATGTTCTTAAAGGAGTCCGTGATCTGTTAGCGGAGCAGTGAGCGACCTCTAAGCACTACGACTTAACTTTCCAGAGTTCTACAGAATAGAAATTGTAAGAAATGATGAAGCGTACATTTCTATGTAATATAAAGTCATTTGTGTTTAACAGTTTTACTTGTTATTGTTCTTGTGACCTGAGATGATGTAGTGCGGGAGTGGTTCTTGTAGCACTTCTTTTCTACTTTATCTAAAAGTAACTCATGCCCTCATATTATCAAGAATATGGGGCAACACTTTTACAAACTATAGCAGAAAAAAAAAAAGGGA
The DNA here is from genome assembly GCA_963921515.1 of Calotriton arnoldi. NCBI lineage: Eukaryota > Metazoa > Chordata > Amphibia > Caudata > Salamandridae > Calotriton > Calotriton arnoldi. The sequence continues at coordinate 115,963 of CAWUFW010008462.1, read as the reverse complement.
GGGTGTGGCCACGCTTAAGGGATATTTTATGAATTGCGTTTTTATTTGTCACCTCTGATATATACAGCTTCAGTTTTCGAAGAAAGTTTATTTGTAATTGCTTAATAAAAACAGTTTCAAACCTAGACTGAAATTTTTGCTGCGCAACCACACCTCCCCGTCAGAAAAGTAAACCCCACATTCCAAGTAAATAATGCTACTGGGAAGTATCCCACCCGCAAACTTAATAAAAAGAAGACCGCAACACACTTTGTTATTTTCCCGCCGTGATTTGTACACCTCACGCCAATTATATAAATGGCCCTTAAAATATATAAAAAACAATTTTTACCTTCACAATCCCTGTTCACCACCATGTGACCACTTTACAGAGTTAATAGTGTTCCTACCCTCCCCGCTACTACTTTGTTTTCCCGTACTCCATTGAAGTGCGTCACAAAATGCTTCACAACAGTGAAACGTTCCCAGCCAATAATGAGCAAACTTGTACTCGGAACACTTTAGCGAATAAAATGTCCATGGTGGTCCGCACAGGGGGAGGGAATCGCTGCCAACACTTCTACTTTTAATGCTTCACAGCCAATGAACATTAAGCTTGGGAAGGTCCTGCTTGGAACACATTACCCAATCAGATGTCCCTGATGCTCAGCGGAGGGGGAGGGAATGGCTGGCAACACTTCTACTTTCAATGGTTTACAGCCAATGAACATTAAGCTTGGGAACGTCTTGCTTGGAACATGTGAGCCAATCAGATGTCCTTGCTACTCCGCGCAGGGGGAGGGAATGGCTGGCAACACTTTTACTTTTAATGGTTCGCAGCCAATGAACATTGAGTTCGTTGTTGGAACACCTCAGCCAATTAAACGTTAATTTTGTTCACTGTCCGTGATAAAAGTGAACACCGCATTATAAGTAAACATTACTGCGCATTATATTAAAGGAAGGTAAAGGAAGGCTGCAATACGGCGCATTGTTATTTTCCCGATATGATTTCCACAGCCTACTGAACATTGGCGCAATACCGCGCATCGTTGTTTTGCGGACGTGATTTCCACAGCCTACGCAACATTCACACAACCTGTGTGTGCACCCTACACACTGCTTGCCGCAATACGGCACATTGTTTTCCCTACGGGATTTCCAGAGCCTACGCAACCTTGCCGCAATACCACGCACCGTTCTGCGGACGTGATTTCCACGGCCTACGCAACATTCAAACTCCCTGCCTCTGCACCGTACAGACTGCTTAAACTAAGACCAGTGTTCCTACTATACCCTTTTATACAATTACTCTCATTTTTCCCCCTACGCCTTACAACTCAGTCACAAAATGGCTGCCAACACTTCCTAGTTTCAACAGTTCGCAGCCAATGAGCCGCACGCTCGTGCTCGCAACGCCTCAGCCAATCAGATGTCAGAATTCTCAAATATCGATATCTGTAAATTTTGATATTTCTCTAAAACTACTGAACGGACTTACCCCATTTAAACAAAAGCGTGCTTTCTGGACCAAGACCTTTCTCCCTGCCAAATTTGACGTAATTCCGTTCAGCAGTTTGACCTGTAGCCTGGTCTAAAGTTTCCTATGGAAATTGCATGGAGTAACCACGTTTTGGGACCCCCCCCCTTTTTTTCTCAGCCCCCACTTGACGAATCACCCCCAAACTTTCAACATAGGAGCTGATCTGAAAAGAGAAGTTTTTGGGAAAATATATATATATATAATCTACTGGCGGTCGCCAGTAGATAGTTATAGTTAGGACCTATTTTCCATAGGAAATCCGCGACATTCTATTTGAAATAACTCTTGCCGGTTGACGAATCTTCGCGAAATTTTCAAACTTTATGGCCCGCTCCGGTCCGCTCCTACCCTGAAAGTTTCGGGGTGATTCGTCAAGCGAGGCCGAGAAAAGGGGTCCCAAAACGTGTTTTCCCCATTCATTTTCCCATAGGAAACTTTAGACACGGCTACAGCCCGAACTGCTGAACGGAATTACACCAAATTTGGCAAAGAGGTAGTTCTTGGTTCAGAAAGAACCCTTTTGTTAAATGGTGTAAATCCGTTCAGTAGTTCCAGAGAAAATCAAAGGAAAATCACATATATATCTATGGCCGCGTCGGATTCGCGCACCCTCCCGATCACGAGCTGCATGCTAATTGGCTGTCAAGTGGCTGTCAACACTCCAAATCAGGAAGTGTTGGCAGCCATTTATCCTCGGTAGAACCGAGGGACAGAAACAAGTGCGCAAAGCGCAAAAAGGGGCAGGGTAGAAACACCCTGACCCCCTAGGTCTGCTCAGGGGTCCCTCAAGGACCCCCTGGGCAGAAAAAAAAAAAAAAAAAAAAAAAAAATCGGCGGGGTGCGCGGATCTTGCAGAGAAAAAGAAAAAAAAACACGAAGCGCGGCCTCCCGCGCTTCGTTGTTAATTGGCCCCCGGGTGGGCCAAGTCCCGGGGGCATGCAGGGTTTCTTTTTAATATGTGGGGGCCTCTAAGGCCCTCCCAAGCCCGGGGACCATCACCCCCGGGGCTTAAAAAAATAATGGTGCGGGAGGGCTCTTTGCCCTCCCGCTGCCCGAGGACCGCCACCTCCCGGGGCTTCTTTTTAAATTTTTCGACCTGTGTGGGGGCTCCAGCCCCCACACGCCCGAGGACCGCCACATCCCCGGGGTACTAAAGATTTGAATATGGGGGTCCGTTACGGACTCCCAAAGCCCCGGGGACCACCACCTCCCCGGGGCTGTGCACTGGATGGGAGGGGGCCGCGCGGCCCCCTCCTGGAGCCCTTGATGGCCCTGGGGACCGCCACCCCCAGGGCCGGCTCCTGCAGTGTCCCGGGGTGCCTACCCCGGGACACTGTAGTTTGCTATGACAAGGCGGGAGCCTGTCGGCTCCCGTCCTGTCATAGCAAACTTGGTTTGCATTTTGAAAGAGAGAGCAGGAAGCCTGCTCTCTCTTTCAAAATGCAAACTAATTGCTTTCCACATGGGGAGCAGCATGTTAGCTGCTCCCCATGTGAGAAGCAATGCCGGCTCCCATAGGACACGGGGAGCCGGCGGGACTGTGGGGATTGGGGACCCCCCACAGTCCCCAACCAGAGGCCAGGCCCGGGGGATGGGGTCCCGGGGCCATAAGTGGCCAGGGAGGGGGCCACGCAGCCCCCTCCCCAAATTATAAAAAAATTAAAAAAAGGGCAAGGCCGGCCCGGGGGATGGGGTCCCCGGGGCCTTAAATGGCCTGAGGGGGCCACGCAGCCCCCCTCCAAATTAAAAAAATACAAATTGAGGGCATGCCCCGGGGATGGGATCCCCGGGGCCAAAACCGGCCCAGGGAAGGGGGCCACGCGGCCCCTTCCCGTTTTTTTTTATTTAAAAATAAAATAAAATGCTCAGGCCCTGGGGATGGGGTCCCCGGGGCCAAAAGTGGCCAAGGGAAGGGGGCCACGCAGCCCCCCTCCCAATCAAAAAAAAAAAAAAAAAACGGCATCGTGCCGGAGGCCCCGCCCCTCCCTGCAGCAGTCTGCAAGCGCGCCCCTGGCGCGTTTTGAGAAGGAAGTAATTCCCCTTGAATACTGGGGGTCCCTGAGGGCAAACTAGCCCACCAGGAACCTCCAGTATGAGCCAGGGCTGCGTTGCAGAGAGGTGTACAGAGGCCACGCCCCTTTTACACCTCTCTGCAACGCAGCTCTGTGGCGCTTTTGGAAGTACATGGTGGGCTAGTTGGACTCCAGGGACCCTCAGGATTCAAGGGGACTTAATCCCCCAACTTAAAACGCGCCACGGGCGCGTTTGCACAGTGGTGAAGGGAGGGGCGGGGCTTCAGGTGACATGTGTGCAAACAGGCCCCGTGGCGTGTTTTAAGATGGGGAATTAAATCCCTTCAATCCTGAGGGTCCCTGAGGGCCAACTAGCCCAACAGGTACGTCCAAAAGCGCCACAGAGCTGTGTTGCAGAGAGGTGTAAAGGGGTGTGGCCTCTGTACACGTCTCTGCAACGCAGCCCCCTGGCGCATACTGGAGGTTCCTGGTGGGCTAGTTGGCCCCCAGGGACCCTCATGATTCAAGGGGACTGAATCCCCAAACTTAAAACGCGCCACGGGGCGCTTTGCACAGATGTCACCTCAGGCCCCACCCCTCCCTTCACCATTGTGCAAATATTCCTCTAAAATCAGCCGAACTACGAATTCCGATTTACTCACCTGTTATCAGGAGAGAACCCAGTGCTGCATCTTTTAGCCCAGCACTGATCCTGAAAAGTAATTTTAACCGTACTTACCAGTAACTTGAATTTCCTTCCATAGGATATCATTGACTGGTTTCACTTGGAAATTCTTCTAAGTGTCGATTTTTGAAACTTTATAATATTCCTCTAAAATCAGCCGAAATACGAATTCCGATTTACTCACCTGTTATCAGGAGAGAACCCAGTGCTGCATCTTTTATCCCAGCACTGACCCTGAAAAGTAATTCTAACCGTACTTACCAGTAACTTATATTTCCTTCCATAGGAATCCATTGTCTGGTTTTCAGCAGAAAAGTTTCAAAGTGTCGATTTTCACAAATTACAAATATTCCTTAAAAATCGCCTGTATGACTTAAACGCATTCTTTCAACTGTTTACAGGAGATGCACCAGTGCTGGATCCAGGATCCAACACGGAGTAAGAAAAAGTAACGATAACACTACTTACCTGCTAAGTGAATTTCCTCCCATAGGATAACATTGGTGATTCTATGTGAAAAAGTTTCTAAGTGTCAACTTTTAAAATACAATAATATTCCTTAAAAATCACTACTGTAACCAAAACGCTTTTACTCAACTGTTTACAGGAGATGTCCCAGGACTGAATCTAGGATCCAGTCCTGTGGTTAGAAAAGTAATCCATAAAGTAACTAATTGCATTTAACTAGAAATTCACATTCAGCTCAATGTTGTGTTTGAAATTGTGTTGCCCATTGCAACAACTAACTACTGTACTTAAAACTCTATTGCCTATTTGCAAACTATTTAAACTAAAGTAATTCATTCAGAGAAAGTATATTTTGTAATGTAATGTATAATGTAATTACAATGTAATTTAATAAATAAAATATCTAAAAATAAATAGTTTTAAAAAATGTAGTAAATCAGTATAAAAAAAAATATATAACAATTAATACATTTAAAAATTGTCATTTACAAAACCTTTGAAATTCACTGAAAAAATCATAGGTTTCAGGGGCGTTATAGTTAGAAATTAGCATTTAAAAAACCTTTGAAATTCACTGAAAAAACCATAGGTTTCAGGCACGTTATAGTTAGAAATTAGCATTTAAAAAACCTTTGAAATTCACAGAAAAAACCATAGGTTTCAGACACGTTATAGTTAGAAATTAGCATTTAAAAAACCTTTGAAATTCACTGAAAAAACCATAGGTTTTAGGGACAGTTATAGTTAGTTGGACATTTCACTCGTACAAAACCCGTGAAATTCCCCGTTATAGTTAGTTCAGCTAACTATAACTCGCGCCCCCGCAATGCACTGCTGATGACGTCAAATATTACATCACTCATGACATGGTCAGTGACATCACTGTGATCAAGGGCATTCTACTGCCCGAAACGCGTCATACGGCTACTCGCTTAATAAATGAACTTACTTTGCCACTCATTTTGGGTCCGTGACTCTGTTCTCCGACGGAAGCGGGAAGGAGTCTACAAGCTTATATATATATATATATATATATATATATATATATATATAAATAAATAACATATATATATATATATATATATATATATATATATATATATATATATATATATATATATATATATATATATATATATATATATATATATATATATATATATTTATATATCATTTAAAAGACAGATACCCACGATCAAGGCTCGTGTAGAGCAGAAACGCGTTGGGACAGTTTTCTACCTGGCTTATCTCTTTTGGCAATAAAGCGCTTGAAATCGCTTTCAGCAGGAGTCAGTGTCTCTTTCCAGGAGAGAAGGAGTGTGTTTGGAGATAATTACGGGAAGCTCAGTTCCCGTACACTGACCAGCCCTGCAAGGGTCTCGGGCTCGTGCTTATGGAGCAAAGTGTGTTGGATGAATTACACGAGTCCAACCCGCCTGCTTTCGCCGAGTAAAAGACAGGATTATCCTAATGAAAACCGCTGTGAAGGTCGGCAAGGGACTCAAGATGGATGTTTTCTACTTGCTGGCTGAAAGTCTGGATAACAACGGAGAGATGTAAAAGCGCTATAAATCAGGTTTGCAAACTTAGAACTGCACACTAAACAGCATGAATTGAAATACAGACAGCAGCATTTAAGACATTGGTTTTTAAAGCGAAAACATGCTGCTTTCTATAAATGAAATGGCTATACTAGTGTTTTTAAGTGCGCACTCTGAGGTAATTTGACCAGCGTCTTCAAAAACCACGTGGTCATTTAAAAGACAGATACTTACCCGTGATCAAGGCTCGTGTAGAGCAGAAACGCGTTGGGACAGTTTTCTACCTGGCGTATCTCTTTTGGCAATAAAGCACTTGAAATCACGTTCAGCAGGAATCAGTGTCTCTTTCCAGGAGAGAAGGTGTGTTTGGAGGTAATTACGGGAAGCTCCGTTCCCGTACACCGACCCGCCCTGCAAGGGTCTGGGGCTCGTGCTTATTGAGCAAAGTATGTTGGATATAGATAACTATGTATATACACACACGTATATAAATATGCAGCCAAAACCCAAAATTAGGCTTAAATATGCCAATATTGCATTGTATTTTTCATTTAAAATAAATCGTATACAACATTTCCATGACAGAGAAATGTACTCTTAACTTGTTTGAACATAGCCTTTATTTTCAAGATAAAAGGCACGGTGATAGCAGGCAGATTAGCCTAGAAGGCTGCATATAGAATACTCAAACTGGCGCCGTGCCTTTAAGACCTCCAGGCTCCCATCATGCCCCACAGGTAACAGTTAGGTCAGTTTTTTTTTCCGGCTGGGTCAGTTTTTTTTTTTTTCCGGCTCTTTTGGTGAGGAGAGCATTGAGCTCGTCAGTTAGTGGTTTTTAATCGCTAATTTGTCTTTTCAAGTGGAGTTTTTTGTCTTCACTGGACGTTTTTAGTACTTGCAGTACTTTTTCCATCATTTTTTCTGACTTTCCAGCTATTTTTCCAGTCAGAAGTGCCTTTCCTGTGGGAAGAAAATGGCTAAATCAGATCTGCACTCAGTCTGTATTGTGTGCTTACCATCCTCACACAGACCTGACAAGTGCTACTACTGCCAGCAATTTGCTAGAAAAACTCTTCGCGAAAGGGAGAAGATCAAGCTGCATGCCATGCAGGAGAGAGGCAAGGAGTTTACAAGTGGCCTGGAAGGACATCCCTCTAAAGAGCCCTCCTCTCAAAAAAGGTCAGAGCACAAGAAAAAGGGAGAAAAAAGGCGGCATCGGTCGAATTCGCCGTCGAGGGAAAGATAGACGTCGAGAATACCCCTGTGCTCTGCTTCAGCTTCTAAGTCGCCGGTGTCACAGTCGGCGTCGAAGAATCTATCGCCGTCGAAGCGGACGACGCCAGGTATGGCACAGTCTAAATCTGGGCATGTGTCTGCTTTTCATCGGCCGTCGTTGATCCCCCCCCCCCCGTAGACGGTCCAAGTCCGCTCCCCTACGACGGCGGAGGGCAGACGTTTGACGTCAAAGACTTATTGCCGACAGGGGCGGTCACCGTTGAAGGCTACAGTGCCGACGTCAAGGACACTACTGACGTCGAGGGCACATCAGAGATAGACGCCGAAGACCCCGACGTCGGTAGGTTGTGGTCACAGATTCATCACCGATGGCAGGGCGATCATCGCCGTCAAGAAGGTCGCCGTCGAGAAGAAGGTAGTCTTCGACGTCGATAAGGTTGCCGTCGAGGAGGTCGCCGTCGAGACCTAGATCCTCTCAGATGGCTCCACCAGCCAAGAAACCGAGAGTAGATTGGTCACCAGTACCGACGTCGTGGAACCCTTCGACGTCGAGGGAAATTCAGGACCCAACGGCGAGGAGTGATTCATCCTCCCCGGGCCTAAGGATTGTTCAGATCACGTCGGAGGGTTCTCCGGCTCCAGAACAGCAGTCGCCTCCTACTAACCTTTGAAGGCCGTCGGTTTGGAGAAAAAGAAGGACTTCCGACGTTGGTACCGCCCTTATGATCGTCACAAATACCCGCACAGGGTTCAAACCCCTCATTGGTCTTCACAGCAACATCAGGTGAGATCGCATTTCCATCAGCAGCAGCCCGGTAGAGGAAGAGGGGGGGGCTCTAGACAAAACACCCCTGCGGCAAAACAGCCCAAGCAATGAGTGCTTGCTTCCCCCGGCTCAGTTACCCACTCCGGTGGGGAGGGAGGGGAGAGACTGGGGGAAGAGTATAAGGTTTCACTTGGACGAGTGGATCAAAACAATGCAGGACAAATGGGTACTCACTATAGTGCCGAATGGTTACTCAATCAGATTCAAGTCCCCTCCACCATCTGTACCTCCTCTGAAAAATCCAGTACATCGGCTGCAAGAGGAGGTCTCCATCCGGTTACAAAAACATGCCATCGAAAACGTTCCCTGGCAACATCGTTACTTCTTGGTCCCAAAGAAAGGTCCAAACAAGGAGTTCAGGCCTATACTCTATCTCAGACTCTTAAACAAATTAGTCCTCAAAGAGGGATTCAGAATTTCGGCATTACACTAAATCATTCCACACATCCATCAAGGGACTGGATGTGCTCCATAGACATTCAGGATGCTTACTTTCACATCCCAAACTCTCAAAAAGCACCGGAAGTTTCAACAATTCAGGATAGAGTCAGACCACTTCCTGTTCAAAGTCCTGCCTTTCGGACTCAAATCAGCTCATCGCACCTTTTCAAAATGCATGGCGGTGGTGACTGCCTTCCTGCGGAAACAAAAGATCTGTCTATCCTTATCTAGACGACTGGCTTCTCAAGAGTGCCTCTCACAGCCTCCTGCAGGAACATCGGAGTCTCTGCATTCAGCTCTTAAATCAGTTGGGCCTGTGCGTCAATGTCAAGAAATCTATCCTCAATCCAACTCTAAGGATACACTATTTGGGCGCTACGTTAGATGCTGCAAACGCAAAAGTGTTTCCTTCGGAGGAGAGACTATCATCAATACTCCTCAAATGTCATTCTCTCCTACGAACACCTCATCCCACGGCCAGATAGATGTCCTCTCTGCTGGGCTCGATGGTGTCATGCATATTCATTGTTCCAAATGCCAGGCTACAGATGAGACCGTTACAACAAAAACTTGAAGACCAATGGTCTCAAGTCTCCAACTGCTTGGAGGACACCGTAACTCTTCCTCACGCAGTCCAAGTTTCAATAAGATGGTGGATGCAACGACCTCATCTGCTGAAAGGAGTTCCCTTTCACCAGGAAATATACAAACAAGCTCTTGTGACAGATGCGTCCCTTCAGGGCTAGGGTGTTCACATGGGATCTCTTCAGGTCCAGGGATGTGGTCAGAAAAGGAGAAAACCTACCACATCAACATGTTGGAGCTAAGAGCAGTACATCTGGCTCTCAAAGCGTTTTTCCCTCCATAGAGTCACCCTCCCTGTTGGTTCAGACGGACAATACCACAACAATGTACTATCTGAACAAGCAGGGAGGGACCAGATCCAGCCCCCTGTCTCTGGAGGCTCAAGCGATTTGGAAATGGCTGCTGGGGGGGGGACACATGTCCATATCAGCGGTTCACCTCCCAGGCTCCCCCAACGCACAAGAGGATGACCTCAGCCGCAACTTCGAAGCGCACGACTGGGTGTTAAAAGACGAGGTAACAAGACATTTTTCGGAGATGGGGTTACCCAGACATCGATCTTTTTGCAGACGCGGAAAACGCAAAATGCTACGCCTTCGCATCCAGGTACCCTCAACCAGGGTCCAGAGGGAATGCACTTTTGATCGACTGGTCAGAGAAATTATGCTACGCCTTTCCACCAGTCCCTCTCATACCACTGGTGATCAACAAGCTCTACAAATCCAGGACAGAGATGATCCTGATTGCGCCAGAGTGGCCTCGCCAGTGGTGGTACTCGGACCTGCTACACCTTTCCAAAACACAACACCAGAGGTTGCCATGCCATCCGGATCCGTTAACCAAGTTCGGAGGGAAGGTTTGTCATCCCAACCTTCCGTCACTGAGATTGACGGCATGGCTCCAGAGTTCCTCCAATATGGTCACTTAGGCCTCTTGCAGGACTGCATGCAGATTCTAAAAGAAGCGAGAAGGCCTTCTACAAGGAAATCATACTCTTTCAAATGGAAACATTTGTATTTGTGGTGTACAGATAATGGACATAACCCTATCCTGGGCCAATAACAGGTTATTCAATCATATCTTTTGTACTTGGCTAAAGCAGGTTTACAGTTCTCTTCTATTAGAGTGCATCTGTCAGAAATTACATCTTGTAGAAAGTCTCCTACTCGGGCATCTTTCTTTCAAATGCCAGTTATTAAAGACTTTCTGGAAGGGCTGAGAAAGGTCTACCCACCAATTCGGTTACCTTCCCCTGCCTGGGAACTTAATGTTGTCCTCTCTAAATGAATGGGCCCTCCCTTTGAACCCATTCACTAAGCTTCTCTGCAGCACCTCTCCTGGAAGGCTGCTTTTCTAGTGGCAATTACCTCTGCTCGCAGGGTGAGCGAGATTCAGACCTTATGTTCTACAGAGCCTTATCTTGTTTTTCCATGCTAACAGAGTGGTTCTGAGAACTCACCCGAGTGTCCTACCTAAGGTGATCTTGGATTTTCATATAAATCAGTCGATCACCCTACCCACATTTTTTCCAAATCCGGTCACTCCTCCCGAGAGGGCGTTGCATTCACTTGATTTGAAAAGGGTGTTAGAATTCTATCTTGATAGAACAAAGGATATAAGAAGGTCGGACCTTCTGTTTGTTAACTATGGTCCAATGCACACTGGTTTTCCTTCTTCTAAACGGCCCATTGCTAGATGGATAGTATCCTTTATCACATTATCTTATCAGCTAGCTCACAAGCAGCTCCCTGGCAAGCCAAGGGCTCACTCTACGAGAGGTAAAGCCGCTACTACGGCTCTTCTTAGAAATGTACCCATTCAAGAGATATGCAAAGCGGCTACATGGCGCTCAGTCCACACCTTTGCCTGCCATTACTGCCTAGATTCTGACACTCAGGCGGATGCTCAGTTTGGACAAGCCTCATTGAGGAATCTTTTTGGATAACAAATTGTTCAGAATGGTTTTGATATGTAGGTATTTGTCCGCAGGATTAAGGGGATGGGCTTGCTACTCTATTCAGTGCTTATGACTATTGATGAGTATTCCCTGGAAGAGAAGGATAAATTACTTACCTGTAATCCTAGTTCTCTTCCAGGGGTATACTCAAAGTCATAAGCAACCCTCCCTCCTCCCCGGACAAATACCATGTTTATAACAGCAATTCTGTCTCATTATGATCACTACACAGTGTTTCACGCCGTTGAAAAAAGACCTGACCCAACTGTCACCTGTGGGGCATGATGGGAGCCTGGAGGTCTTAAAGGCACAGCGCCAGTTTTTGATGAGTGTTCTATATGCAGCTTTCTGGGCTTATCTGCCTGCTATCACCTTGTCTTTTTCCTTGAAAATAAAGGCTATGTTCAAACAAGTTAAGAGTACATTTCTCTATGTCATGGAAATGTGGTTATATAAGATTTATTTTATATGAAAAATGCAATGCAATATTGGCATATTTAAGCCTAATTTTGGGTTTTAGGCTGCATATTTATATACATGTGTGTATATTATATATGAATATTATATATATTGATGTATGTTTACATACAGTTAGTAAACAGGAACATATACATTATATACACACATATACACTCACACACAGACATACATACACATACATACATACATATACACACACACACACACACACACACACACACACACACACACACACACACACACACACACACACACACACACACACACACACACACACCTATCTATCTATACACATACATACATATATGTTTGTTAATGCTCCGGGGTCCCCACACGACCATTCAGTGCTTATGACTGATGAGTATACCCCTCGAACTAGGAATACAGGTAAGTAACTTATCCTTTGCGTACACCAGATCAAGAAATTTAAAAAATTCTGTCCACACAGAACCCATCCCATGACCATCAGGCTGAGGGAACTAAAAAATGTTTGAACTCCATTCATTGCAACAATGTAACGACAGGAAATATTTTGGTGCATCCCAGGACAGGAGAAAATATCCGCTTGACTCACTCAGCTGATTGCAACTCCAGCAATTTAATTTATGCTATCAAATGCCCATGTGGCTTGCTCTACGTAGGGAAGATCGAGAGGAAAATTAAGATCAGATTAACGGAAGAGTAGAATTCGCAACAATGTCAATTCTAATCTAGCTGTACACTGAACGGAGCATAGACATTATAGCTCAACTGAGGTTCTAGCTCAACTGAGGTTCCAGATCATAGAGGTACTTAAAAACACCCCTGGTAGAGATAATTCTAAGATTTTGTCACAAAGAGAAATATACTGGATCAGGAAACTAGATACAATGAACCCTAAGGGACTCAATGACAAATTAAATATGGGATGTTTCCTTTGAAGTTATTTCAAAATGATGTAATTCCTCAAATAACTTTAGATATATCAGTACTATCAGCCACACACATCACAAACCTATTCTGGGGGCCACCAAAAAACGTACTTATGTAATGAACTTGGGTCAGGACGAATCACTAGAGAATTTTCGGTCTATATAGTCTATACCATTCACAGCACATCGAAGATTGGTTTTGTGTATAATCATACTTCGTATGAGTTTTGTGGGTAATGAATTGTCGTGCTATTTTAGGAAGTTTGGCGCTCAGAAATCTGTTCTATAGACACTAGCGGCATGTAGCGGATTTCAGTATCCACATTTGTTACACTTAAACATGGCGCTCATGGAAACACGGAGTTGTAATATGACCAGGTCTGTCGTCAGGCGAGTTGAAAGCAGTGCACTTCCGCTGACGGTTGTATTTGTAGTTAACGATCAGCACCGACATTGACTGACTAAGACGGGACGCCGTATCAGTTAGATGGAGATGTGACTGGTAAGCGTAAAAGACATACTTTGTTAGTATGCTTTGGAACCCACAGTTGTGGGAAAGTAACACATTTCGTTCGTATCTCAGTTTGCTCCGCGGCTGGATGGTTTGGGCACGCGCTGTCAAAGAAACCCACATATAATACAGAGAGACCTGGGCGCTTGAGCATTCAATGGCACCATGAAGTATGTGCGCTATAAGCCACTGAGCTGGGAGGAACCAGATAAGATATTAAAGCTAATTATCAATGAAGCCATATGTCTCTCCTCCCCCCCGACTATTCTTGCAGATTGGTATAATGATAGTCCTGGTATTTGATAGTCACACCGCGTGATACTACTAAGTACGCTCCCGTTGCATGTGTTGCATGGTAGTTTGGAAATCACGGGGGTCTCATCTCTTTACGCTCTCGTTGCATGTGATGCATGGTGGTTTGGAAACAGTGGTAGTTTAATTCCTGTTGGAATTGGCATGAGACACATATAAACACTAGGTGTACTGAGAGATGTATTGTGGTTCGGAAATCACGGTGGTTCAATTGCAACTTGGTATTGATTTAAGATACACATAAGACACTAGGTGTGAATCACCCAGGATAATCATGATTAGCACTGATAAATATAGATACCTTCAGAACATATGAGGTTGCTACTTAGTAACCCAGGGTTAACAACAGTATGAATTTGTAAGCGTATTGTATATCTACCATGTCTGTACATTTGTGTCTTTCTTTTTTAAAGATTTTCCCCTGAAGGGACGAGTTGTCCCGAAATGCATTGGGCACACGTCATCTAAAGTGGACTAATTGTAGATGTTGAATAATTATGATTTCTGTGTGTAGAAGTCTGAATTTAAACATTGTTTACCAAAAATAATGCTGTATGAGCACAACATGTTGACCAAGCAGTAATTTGAAATAAATATGGTTTGGTTAATCATATGATAATCACAAATTGTTTAATTTGTAAGGTATATTCCTTCATAGTGGTGCATGCCTTGTCCAAGTGCCTTTGGGACTTGGCCTTGTTCTTCTACATCTGGCCCTCATCACAGCATGACAGGAAGAAGTCATCAAGAGATGACATGCGTGGGTCACTATTTCCTCTCGTGAAGCATCAGCATTTACGTTCTCCCACATCTTCTCTTCGTTTACTACATCTTTTTGTATAGAATATTCTGGTTTAATCCTCCTTTTCATGTGTACTATGTAGATATATTGGTAAGGGAGAAGGCGTTACTAGGCTTTCCAAAAGATGCAGGACTGTGCTCTTCTCTTTGCAATTTGCAACCTGTTCCGCTGATTTCCTAAATGAAAGCCTCATCACAAGATTTATTCTTCTAAAAGAGCTCATCAGTTTGGACCACAAAGTGTCTCATTCGGTTTTTGAAGCAGAAAGTCTGTAGTCTTTTCCACATAGATATGACTTTTTTGGGGCTTTCGTTCAAAGTTGAGACCTAGACCTTATGTACAGCCTTACTGGTAGTTTGAGCTGGAAGGCATTCATCTTTCAATAAGGTATGTATACTTTATCTTTTTGAGAAGAGACATCATAACTAAGTGAAGGAGTTTCACCCTTGATGTTAAATTTTTTCAGCTCTGAAGACTTGCCAGAAAAAGACTTTGTCTGCACTGACTGTTTCAGTGTTGATCAAATATCCATTGCACGTTTTCAGAGTTTATATACTTTAAAAAAAATTCAGGTTTCATCAATGTTAAGGTCTACAAATGAGTCCCCCAATGCCCCTTCAACTCACACCAATTCAGCTAAGCCTTTCTCCTCAGACTCCTAACCCATCTCTGATGAGGTTTTTGCTCTGTTCCATACAAAAATGTAAACAAAGAGAGCATGGGGTAGCCATGATTAGAGGTATTCGCAGAGTATTTCAGGAACAAATCAATTTACAAACAGCACATTTATTCTTGAATTGATTTTTATTCTCTTATGCATCACATGAACATATTTCTTCTCACAGGTTACATAGGTGCACCATTTCTCAGCACCATTTTTTTCAGGTTGCAATTTTTCTCATCCGGCACGTTTCACCCTGGTGCAATTAGGCCTTGAACTTTTTCAAAGAAAGTTATTGCGTGAAAGAAGTTGCAACTTACAGCTGTAAAGGAATTATTAGATAGCTTTTTAAATCAATAAAAGACTTCTTTGGTGCTACACTGGAGAGGCAGAGTAAACAAGAGTTATGCATTACAATGAACACTAAGGTAGGGTGAAATGTGTTTGAACAACTATTTAGGTCAAATATGTAGAAGAACAATCCGAAAGACGCAAAATATATTTAAAAGGACAAAAATTCAGAAAATGAAGAAAAAAAAACATGTGGATCAGGAAGAGAGAACTGAAGGATGTATCAAAGATATATAAACACCATCAAATAAGATCCCTCTTTGGAAAAGAGACAGATTATCAATGGAGAACTCCACATGTAAAGTGAGTATGGAAGGGCCATCTCGAGTAAAAGTGTGGATAAGAACTAGTAGGTAGGAATGACAGATAATACAGGAAAATAGTGATAAAGCTACATGGCAGAATAATGCACAGCATGTGAATCTAGAATAGGTTCGATTTGCTAACATTTCTTTAAAGATTCTTAATTTCACACCCTTGCCCAAGCCGCACTGTCATCCTCTTCTAAACAACAAATTTCGCTCCAACTCACTATACCTCCTTGCCAATTTCCTTTCTATTCCACCCAACAAACCCACCTCCTTAGGAATAAAGGCAAGACATTTTCATCCATTTGCCCATTTCCTCATGATACATACAGAGTAATGAATAGGAGGCATTACCTGTTCAGAGAGCTGATGCTTATTCTCAGCCGAGGACTTTTCCAGGTCGGCAATTCTGGTTTGCTGCTGCTGCACCACTGACCTCAAGTGCTTAATGCAGTTGTGGTTTGGAAGCTCATCTTTTGGCATCTCCAAGCTGTGGAGAATCAAGAGGAGGAAACAGTCAGAATGAATTAGCCACATTCTTATTACAGTGAGGAAAAAAGTCATTTGGTAGCAGTGAACTTTATACAAAGGTGCAGAACACAATGAGGTTATCTTC
Organism: Calotriton arnoldi; assembly: GCA_963921515.1. NCBI lineage: Eukaryota > Metazoa > Chordata > Amphibia > Caudata > Salamandridae > Calotriton > Calotriton arnoldi. Next base: position 99,738 of record CAWUFW010008462.1, on the reverse strand, counting down.
ACATAGAAGGCAAGCCTTTCATTTCTTGTGTAGTCCCCTGAAGGCATCACTGGCCTGCCAAGTAGGCACAGTTAGTTTAATAAGTAATTTTAAAAGATTTAGTTCGTACTATTGATCTGCTGAAGACACTAACTTATCTGCAGCATCTTACTGAGTATTTTTAGAGCGCTATGGATATGGCTGTTATAAATAAAGGTTAGATATTCAGTCAGTTTATTTTTCTGTGTACTTAGAGGTGCGACAAGAAAAATAATGGTAAATTTTCACAAAGTACACTTTCTATTAGAGTTAGAAAGCAGTTTCCGCTGACCCAAAAATCAATTTTTCTGAAGAGTTTTCCAATTTACTAGTAGAACTCCACTGTACAAAGTCTGTTCAGCATTTGTATAAACATGGCGACTCCTACACCTACATACTCTAATACTTAGAGGTCAGCATAAACTCCGGTCTCTCACTCAGTCCTTTAGACTCCACACTATCAGTACACTTACTCAAATCCCTAATGCAAGGCCTACAGAAAACTGGTCTCTCAGTTAGGACAATAAGAATGTATTTATGCAGCATTACATATCGCAATTCTGCTGCTTCTCAGAGCTAAATATAACTGATATGATTACTCAATTTCACAGCACTCAATTTAACAACTAAGGAAAAGAGTCCAAGTTAACCTTGTGAACATTTAAACTTGTGCCCTGCAGACAAAGCATATTTCGGCAGTAGTCTTATTTTCTCGCTGTGCCAGCTTGCTGGATATTCTGCTACCAACCCAACCTGCTTTCCCCCCCCCAGACCACTGCACACTTACCCACATCCCTGCTCACAGGTCACAGGGCGTTTGGGATTGTGCTCGCAGTCGTTAAGGTGAGACATCAGGTTGTCGAGTCGAACCACCACAGAACAGCCAAAAACAGCGTTGTCACAAGTAATCTGCAGCTTAGAGAGCATGTTCCGCATGATCCGCGGGACAGGGCGCAGGTGAGCCACAGTCACCACACTGCGGTCCACTGGGCAGGTTTGCTGCTGCGAGAACCACTGGGTAATGCAAGCATTACAGAAGGCGTGCTCACAGTGAGGAGCCTAGAGGGAGAAAGAGGGACAACGGTTAGAAAAGTTCAAAGTATCAGAGCTTCGTTCCCACTAAGTCTCACATTGTGTATGCATAGTCTGCTCTAGTGGTAAGTAAGAGTCATCATAATTGTGAATTTGCGGCTCCAAGCACCTAGGTTGCTTTAATTATCTGTGGAGTCCATTGCTATCCCGCCACTGCAGGAAATGGGAGAAAGAAGACTAGCATAATTACACAAAAATAGACGGCTGCTAGCCTCTCTTTCTATTAGGTCCTTATTTTATGCCTACATGAACACCACTTTCACATCCAGGACAAAAAGCAAGTAACAGGGCTCAGAAAAAGTAACCAAAATCCATTGTTATTGCGCCAACATATGGATAAACAAAATGAACTTAAATGAAAGGTTATGAAACATTACTGGCCATTTCATAAACAACAAGTAGCAATCCTGTGCTATACACATTCTTCACTGGTAAAAAGGCATCATAGCAGTTCTGACACTGGCATCCTAAATGGTTTTTTAATCTAACCTAGTTCAAGGAAGAGCTATGTGAATGAAGCCAAAAGCAATGGAAAAGCGAACTCACTGTGATCCTGACAAAGACGAACCTTGAAATGATGTCTGGTCTGACTTCTGAAGATAATTCTGTAATTTCTCAAGTAGAGGGCCTGTAGCAACATTTTCTTGTATTTAATATCAATCTCATTAACTGCAGTTTAAACTAGAAGTCTTGGATTTCTTTAGTATGACCTTCTTATTTGTTCGCCAGATAGATCAGTCTCCTTGTCATGTCAACATTTGTTCAGTTAAAAAACACTATCTTGATTAGATTTGTTTTACTAAAAGAAACCTCTATTACGGAAAGGCAGAGTTTAAACTTGCCAGTGAGTTAAGTTAGTTTTTTGTGCAATACAGTCTGCAACTAACATTTGTCCATAAGTCTGTGAAATTCAGATCGCTCTTTGATTTTTTTTTTAAACCAGCTTCTCTTTTAGGGACGAACCCTTTTAAAACAATGTAAACCCTATAGCCTCAAAAGCTTTGGGGCCCTCATTCCAGGAAATCTGGGGTTTAGAGTCAACAAAAGGACAGATGCTGAGCCTCTACAAGGGGCAAGGTTAAGTGATTTACCACTAAATATACCCAACACCAATAACCCACATATTACATTTCCAGTCCTCTTTGTTTTGACACTTCCCCCTCCCTCCTCTCCCCCCACCACACAAGGCAGAGGGGGTCAGGGTGCCGCCTATCCTGCCCTCCTATATCTTATTTTGTTTTATTCTTTCTTCAAGTTGCAACCAGCCTATCACAGCACATGGCTGCGCTCGCTGATCTGCGGTGGATTCTCCGCAGTGTGAAATATACAAAGTTTTTCAACCATAATTTCCCAAAAGGTACTGACCGAATTTACACCAAATCACAAAAAGCACGCTTTCTGGACCACATTCTTTTTTTTTTGGGCCAAATTTGTTGCAATTCCGTTCAGCAGTAGTGGTGTATAATTTTCTAATGGGAAACCTTGTTTAGGGAGAGAACACACACACACACACACACACACACACACACACACACACACACACACACACACACACACACACACACACACACACACACACACACACACACACACACACACACACACACACACACACACACACACACACACACACACACACACACACACACACACACACACACACACACACACACACACACACACACACACACACACACACACACACACACACACACACACACACACACACACACACACACACACACACACACACACACACACACACACACACACACACACACACACACACACACACACACACACACACACACACACACACACACACACACACACACACACACACACACACACACACACACACACACACACACACACACACACACACACACACACACACACACACACACACACACACACACACACACACACACACACACACACACACACACACACACACACACACACACACACACACACACACACGTTAGCATTTAAGTATAGAGAAGATACCAAGGAATTTAGAGAATTATTCACCACATTTGGCACTACTGCTCAGGTAATCCAATTACAAAGACTGCCATTTGGATCATGCAATTTGGACAACAACTCCAAAGGAGGCCATGGGTTTACACTAAACTAAAAGGAAAGATTCCTGCATGCTTTTTCTGCAAGTATACTTCTACAAAACAATATGCAGAACATCTCCAGTCTGACTTTCATTAATTATTACAGCACATAGCTAGATTCAGGATAGAAAAATACAGGTGATGCAAACTTCAATACCTTTCAATTTGGAGAAACAAGAAGAAAATCAAACAGGCATAAATTTGTAAATGATTCAAGGTACATGGTGATGGAAGATTTCACCAGCACCATAGAGGGGTCTCATTACAGATGTCTAAATTGGTTGACTCACTTTCAAACGGTTTAGTAAACAAGTTACATTTCGGGACCCAACCACAGATAGAAGGATGATGTACAGCATCGGAATCGACAACTGATAATGTAAAACTACCAACTGTTTCTTACCTACCCTATCCCTTGCGCCAAAAACCACCAATCTCCAAGCACAAATTCAGGGGGTCTTTCCACAAGAACTACAGAAAGAAATTCCTGACATGGAGTCCTCATTTCCACCTCTTTTTTTTTTTTTTTTTTAAACAAACTTTATTGCCTTTTATACAATATTCAGCGGTTCCGCTGGTGAGGGTACAAGTAAGCTCCCGGCATTGTCGGGGTCAGTGCATCGCATTACATGTTATACATATTCCCATAGTTATGAGTCTAATTTTCATCTGTCGCTTCCGGTGGGGATTCTTCTAGGTCGGCCTTGGTTTCCCCCCCCGCCCTCCCCTCCCTTCCTCAACAAAATGAACTAGCTAACCCCCCCTCTCTCTCTCCCTCCCGCCCGCCCTGCTGTCTCCCAATTGCATCCAATGAGCTCAGAAGGTCGCCTCCCCTGTACCTTGCGGTGTGTGTCGGCGTTTCACAGGCGCCCCATGTCCCGGTCTCTGCCCTCCCATGTGAGAATATGCTAGATGTCCCCATCTCTTGGGATCTGCAGAGATACCCCCATCCTGACCTGGCCTCTGGGGGTTCTCCTGCTGTGGCGGTCTCTCGGGGGTAGAGGCTTCCGACTCCAGACCTTCTCCCTTCAGGTCTTCCATCAGCGCTTCCCACGCCCTAGCTCTGTCCAACTTGCCTAACCCCGTCCCGCATTTCTAAGCAGGACCCTGCTCTCGCATCCAGCCCATTTCACCAACTCTCGCTTCCATCTGTGTACACTGGGGCCATCCGGGTTCTTCCATCTACTAGTTATTTCTCGCTTCGAGAGTATGAAGGCGAGATCTTGGAACCTGTCCGTGGTCCTAGTTTTGGCAGTGTGTGGAAACAAGCTAAGCAAGACATGTTCCGGTGTGCATGGGATTACCCTCTCAGTTACTCTAGCTGTCTCCCGTGTTATTTCATGCCAGCAGTGTGTTAAGGAGGAACAGCTCCATATCATGTGAATAAAGGTCGCCCCTTGTGTATTACATCTCGGGCACCGGGCATCCTTCCCAGCAAAGTATCGATTGATACGCTCTGGGGTTATATACGCTCGGTGGAGTATATAAAAGCTAATCAGGCTAAAGCGGGCATTTCGGGATACTTTGGTTGTCCTTACTAGTATGTTCTCCCAGTCCTTGTCTTCAAATGGCCTGTCAATGTCTTCTCCCCCCCCCACTGGTTTCTCAACCGGTCCAGCGGCTGTATGGAGTCCCGTCCTATAGCCCTATAGAGGCATGCGACCGCCTTTATAGTCCCCCCCCAGCAAGGCTTATGTATTCGCAGGTGGCGTGCCATGGCGGTTCAGTCGTGCCCATTCCCCAGTGTCGCCTCATGGCCCCCGTAACTGCCCCGTGTAGTAGGAAATGCCCTTGTGGTATATCCCAGTCGGCGCTGAATTCTTCAAAGGAGAGTAATTCCCCGTCCCGGTAGAGATCTCCCATCTTCGTGGCTCCTGCCTGTACCCAATCGTCTATCCCCCGCCATTGTCCCCCGTGGGGAAGGGCCCCTAACAGCGTCATCGCCATTTCTGGCGAATATGGGCGTTTCGTCCTAGTTTTCTGCAGGCACCGACCCCAGCACCGTCGTATCACTCTATGCTCGTTACTGCGGACCTGCTGAGGTTTGGCAGTCCCTAGTAGGGTTCGGAACACATCCAGGTTGCCCGGGGCGAAGGGTGGTACCCCCCCCAGTCCGGTTCTATGCTCCCCGCCACCCACTGCGTGAATCTCTGCAGCTGTCCTGCCAGATAGTATGCCTCCATATCAGGCACAGCAAGGCCCCCTCCGACCGATGTCTTTTAGAGTGTTAAGGGCTACTCTCCTCCGGCCCGCTCCCCATATGAACGTGGACAGGCAGGAGTCCAGCTCCCGAAACCATGCCGCTGATATCCACACCGGAAGCGTGGTGAAGAAGTACAGCAGCCTAGGGAGAGCCACCATTTTGAGTAGGGAGATGCGGCCCATCACTGAGAGGGGAAGCTTTCCCCAGAACGCCATGTTGTCCTTGAGCGAGCGCAGTGCCCTCCCTATGTTCCCTTCTTTCACATCCTCTATGGTGTGGAAGATGCGCACTCCCAAGTAACGGAAACATCGGGGCTCCCATCGCAGATCGCCCAAGTTCTCAGGTGGCATCATTTCTTCCACTAGGGGGAATAATCTGGATTTCTGCCAGTTTACGCGAATGCCCGACAGTGTTTCGAACTCGTCCATCATAGTCTTTGCCCCTGGAAGGTCCTCCCCGCGTGCTTTAGGAATAGCAAGAAGTCGTCCGCGTACAACGCTATGTGGTGCCTCTGCTCCCCCAACTGGAGCCCACGGTAAGCCCTGTCCGATCTCGCCACGCAGGCCAATGGTTCCACGGCCAGGGCGAACAGTAGTGGGGAGAAGGGGACATCCCTGGCGCGTGCCCCTCTCCAATCGGTACTGTTTCGATATCATATGCCCCGTGCGGACTCTCGCCACCGGATCGGCATATAGCAGCTGCACCCACCGCAGGACCCCGGTCCAAGGCACATTTTAGTTAGGTCGGCATACAGGAACCCCCACTCAAGGATATCAAATGCCTTTTCCATGTCGATGGCGAACACCACCCCTGCCTGGTCTTCCGTCGCCCCGAGCTCGAGAACGGATAACAGGCGGCGTATATTCAGAGTCGTGTTCCTGCGGGGAATTAAGCCCGCCTGGTCCTGATGCACCAGAGACGTCATATATGGTAGCAACCGCGTTGCTAGGAGCTTACTTAGAATTTTAAAGTCAAGATTTAGCATAGACCGGGGTCTATACGCCGTGCACTCCAGGGGGGGGGGGGACTTGTCGGGCTTCAGCAGCGGAATCACCACCGCCTCTCTAGTGGTGCCTGGCAAGTGACCCCTCTCCCTTGCCTCCGTATACATCTCCGCCAGTTTGGGAGCTAGTTCTTCTACATATGCCGCGTAGAATTCTTTGGGGAGCCCGTCTGTGCCCAGGGTTTTCCCCCTCGCCAGTTCCTTAATGGCCACCCTAATTAAGCGTTCGGATATTTCGGCTCCTAATTGATCCGCATCCTCCTCTGTCAGAGTATGCAGAGGAAGGTCTGCCAAATATTCCTCTATTTCCCCTTCCCACCGGGGCCCAGAGCTCTTGTAGAGCTGTTCGTAGTAGCCACCAAACCTATTGTTTATGTCATCTTGCCGGTATAGGGATTGCCCCTCAGAGTCCGCAAGCTCTATGATTGTGTTCCCCCTGCGAGTGGGGTTAGCCAGCCACGCCAGTAATCTGCCCGCCCTGTCCCACTCAGCGTGCGTCCTATCCGTATAGGCTTTAAAGTCAAAGCACCGTAATCTTTCTTCTTGCACGGCCACCTCTTCCTTCGCCTCCAGCAGCTCCTGGCGGAGCTCGGGGTGATTCGGGCGGTGGAGTTCCACCTCCCTCAGTGCTCGGTCAACCCGTTCTACGTCTGAGTAGCGTTCTCCGTACCCCAATTGATAGCGCCATGCATCGCCCCCGGATTACAGCCTTAAAGGCCTCCCATTCGGTCACCCTGGAGTCTGTGGACTGTGCATTGTCAGCAAAATATGTAATGATATGGCCCCTGATCTCATGTAGGAACACTTGGTCCTCTAGTGCCTCTGGCTTAAGGCGCCACGTGGGGAATGGGTTGTTGCTGGGTCCCCCAATGTAATCGAGTCAGTAGCGGGTTGTGGTCCGACACTGTTCGAGTGAGATATTCCGTGCCGTATAGCCGTGCATGCATGTCCGGGGAGCATAAGAAGGTGTCTAAGCGGACGTGTAAGTCATGGACGTGGGAGAGGTGGGAGTATTCCCCGTCTAGTGGGTGCATGCGCCTCCACGTGTCCACCAACCCCCAGTGAGACTGCCAGTCCCTGAACGTCCTAGCTGTCCTGTGTACCGGGGCATCTCGGAGTGGTGGGTGAGACCGGTCGAGGGCCGGATCTGCAATACAATTAAAATCTCCCCCATAATAATCGACCCGTCATGTATGGCGCCAAGGTCCCAGACAGTTGTTCCAGGAATGCTCCTTGTTCCGCATTCGGGCCATAGATATTTATGAGCGTGACATCCTGCCCGTCCAGTTGCCCTGTGACCACCACATACCAACCCTCTGGGTCTACTTTGTGTCCGGTGTGCTGGAAGGGGAAGCCTGCCCTGATCCATACTAAGACCCCCCTGGCAAACGCAGAGTATGAAGTATAGTATGCCTGACCTCTCCATCTGCGGTGTTGTGCCGCCCCCCTCGGAGGCCAATGTGTGCGTTTCCTGCAGCATTGCTATATGGATCCCTCGCCTGCTCAGATGGGAGAAAACTTTGTAGCGTTTGTGCATAGAGTGCATCCCCGGACATTCCAAGAGAGGAGGTTATACACCTTCTGATTTGGCATTACATATTAGTCTCTCTACCTCCGTCTGGCCCCCCCGCCCTCACCTGGGCGCAGACGACATATATTGGGTAAAGGGAACCTTCTCGCTGTAGCTCCTGTCCCCGTGTAGGTGTAGACAGCAGTGCCCCCAACTTAAAACAGTATAACTTCCCCAACTCCCCCTCCCCAGGACAAGTGAGAATCTCTCCCCCATCCAAACTGCGCTCTGGCATAAAATCAGACAAATGTCCAACATTCGGGTGGTGGCTAGATTGATGCTCGCCTGGAGGAAAACCTTCCCCTCTGCCCCCCAGGTCCCCCCCATCCTGTAGTTGGACCTCGTAGCGCCCTTCCTGGGCCCCTCCTGTACCCAGATCAGCCGCTAGTCATGATACCTCCCCCCCTAACTCAAATGTCCAGCAGATACTTGCGTGACGTGGGTGGATCAGATCAAGTAGTCTGCCATTCTAGGAGTCACGTCTGGCTGACATCCCCCACGGTGCTCGAGCTGGTGTCAGAGTCCGAGTCCCTCTGTTCCTCTCCTGACAGGGAGGAGGCGCCCCGTGGGCCTGTTGCACTCAGGGATGCTATTGCCGCAACCGCACTCTCCCTGTCTCGGCAAGTTTCTGCCAGAGTTGGGTGGCACTTGGGTTTCCCCCCTCGTCCAGAGGGTCGTGTGTGGTCCTTCTCTGGCTGGTCCTGGCCTTCTTGCCTCTGGTCTCGCGGTCCCTGCTCCTCAATCCAGTCCCACACGTCTTGAGGTGAGGTGAAGAACTTGGTCTCCTCTGCGTGCGCTATCCGGAGTCTGGCTGGGAACACCATTGAATAGGACACCACCATTTGGCACAGTTTCCTTTTGGCCGTGACGATGGAAGCTCGCTGTCTCTGCACGTCCCGGGAAAAGTCCGGGAAGATCCGGACAATGCTGTTTTCTATTTTGAGTAGGCCCTTGAGTCGTGCTTGGCTCAGCACATGGTCGGTCCCTGTCTCTGTAGAAGAGGAGGCGAGCCACCACTGGTCTCGGCGGTTTCCAAGGTGGGAGCGCCCAGGCAGGAACCCTGTGAGCTAGCTCCAGGGCGAAGAACAGTGATAGGCCCTCCTCTGCCACCTCAGTGCGTATCCAGTTCTCGAGGTAGGCCACCATGTTCCCCTCGACTTTTTCTGGCAGCCCAATGACTTATGTTATTGCGCCTTGCCCTATTTTTGGCATCCTCGGCTCGCTGTTCCAGCACCTGGACCCTTTTTTCGATGTCCGTGATTTTGCGTGTGGACGTGGATACTTGCGGTTTTAGGTCTCCTACATCTCCTTCTACTGTCGTGACGCGGTCCGCCAGCTTCCTGTGGTCGGCCCTGAAGAGGCCCAGATCCTCTCGGAGCGTGTTGATTTTGGCTTCTACGGCCGTCCGTGACGTTTCTATGGCCTGCAGGATGTCATAGCGATAGGTCACCTTGGGGCGACTCTCCACTATCTTCGCCCGCTGATTCTTGTTGCTCCACTTCTCATCGTTTGCCGACTCTCCCCATGTTGGGCTCAGTATGGGCGCAGTCTGGTTAGTAAGGGTGTCAACAGGCTCGAATGCCGGCAGTGCGTAGGGTCCTCCAGGGATACGAGACTACTTAACGCCTGGTGTGTGGGTTCTCGCTGCGAACCACAGGGGCCGCACCGTGGTGAAGCAGCGAGTGGTGCAGGTGAGGAGACGATCCAACGTGGTGGCAGTATTGGCGTGTGCGTATGCCCCTCCCCGCATTCAGTAGTAATGCAGGCCAACCTGAGGCTGCGTGGCACTTCTCTACGGGCCGGGTGTGCAGCACTGCTCCGCGTTCCTCTTGGTACTGCCGACGCACCCGGCGGGAGGCGTTGCGGGTGAGTGTGGTGCCCAGGCCGCTGTAGGAGGGTGTAGCTCCGTCCCGGTGGTGCCTGCCACAATGGGCCTATTGGTCAGTGCAGGGGCCAAGGATTTGCGTGAGTCAGTTCGTAGCTAATCAGAGCCGAGATACAGTCAGGCTCCGGGTGCACGCCCAAATGAGGCCGGTGTTCAGCAGCCCATCTCACCAGTTGAGGTGCAGTCACCGCCTGTGGTAACGAGGGCCGCAGGCGGAGCGTCGGCGCTCAGCGTGCTCAACCGGCTGCCAGTCGCATAGGCCTTAGGGAAGAAATGGAGTGGTACTGCGGTCGAAGCATCCCGGTCTCCAGGGGCAGCCTCTGCAGTCCCGGGCGACCCCCTCTTGCCGGTCAATTGTGCTGCTCCTGCATGGGGGCTCACCCAGTAGGCGGTGCGGCCCGCTCCAACAGGGGCCCCGCAGCGGCGTCACCAGCCGCGCCGGGCAGGCAGGGCGTCGCGCATCAGGTAATCGGGCCCCCGCACCCAGTTGGGGGGTCCCGCAAAGTGCTGTACCGGGGCACCCGCAGTCACTCAGGTCTGCAACGGCCTGGCGCTCCCAGCTGTGTTGTCGTCGCCTGGGCCCCCCTTCGCTGCACCTCCTTACGTCTCAGTGTACGGGGGCCACTCTCTTGATCGTCGCGTGACAGCAGTCCGCGCTACCATGGGGCTGTGTAGCCGGCAGACACCTGGCGTCCCACTGGAAGCTGCCCGCAGGTCACGGGCGCCATTTTGTCAATCCGCGGCGCCTCCTCCTCAAAGCCGATCCACCGGCGGGTCTTGCCCTCACTCTCCTGCAATCGCAGGATCTCGCAGGCCAGGTGCTCCGCTGGCCCGGATCCTCAATGATCTCCGCCTTGCGCCGCCAACGGCCTCCAGCCGTCCCTCAGAAGTCGGGGCTCAGATCGCGGGCGCCATCTTGGCTAACCCCGCGGGTCCTCCGTCCGGCACGATTGGGCTGCGAAGACGTGCCTTTCCGCCCCTACCATCAGCTCCAGCCTGTGCCCCTGCCCTTCACAAGGCGGGAGGTGAGTTGTTTATGTGGAGGGCTCCCCTTTAGCGGTCAGGATGGGCTTGTATGGGGGGGGGGGATCACCCGCAGGAGCTCCGGTTCAGGCTCCATGCTCCATCGGCGTCCAGCCACGCCCCCCCTCATTTCCGCCTCTTAACAGTGAAAAGGTTATTTCAATATACTCTTGGAGTCAGATTTTAATGATTAAGTTTGTCCTCGCAATCGTTAGAATCCAATTCAAAAGCAGAAAGGCTAACTAGAAGGAATGTACTTTAAGAGAGCACACGGCTACATGAAGTAGGAGGAAAGATGTGCCTATGCAAACACCTCTTTAGTGAAATATAGAAAAGGGTGTGTAACATCCACAAGCCTTTCCTTAAATGCACCATGGTCTTCCTCTTTCTGGGTCCAAATATATGCTAAATTTCCTGTTGGTTCTTAATTTACCCAAGTTGGCTTCAAATACTTGTTCTCCATTACTTGCTGCGCTTTGTCAAACTTTTTTGATTGATAAGGAATCCCAATTTAGCCATAATGTGCTAGGTCTAGAAAGTAAGCAATTATCTGATAGAGACATCTAGCCGCAGATTCCTTAACTTAGAATATCCCCAGGCGTCAGACTGGACCCGGAAAACTAAGTTAAGGAATCTGCGGCTAGACTGTGTCTCTACCAGATACTTAGTTACCGAAGGTAAGGAACTCGTTTGTTCTACCTCCCACTTCACTTCTTACACTTTCCATTTTGTTTAGTTTGAGGAACTGCACTTCCAGTTGCATCAGTTTGATAGACTCAGTAGTCCTCGCAAGAGGGGCACCATAAAACTATGAAATGTTGCATGAAGGTTTGTGCCCAATTGAAGTCTTCGTTATCCTGGAACTCTAGGTTGAAAAGTAAATGTCTGATGCCTTGTTTTCTTGTCCCCAGGCAGATAAGCGGAGCTGCCTGGGAGTTATGCCACATCCCCCTCAATCTGCCTTGCTTTCAGCAGAGCTAGAATCCATCAAATAAGGCTCAGTGCAGGTCCTGGAATGCTTCCAGATAAATGAGATTCCTTTCCCCCCCCCACTCCTGGAGAATGCAGGAACCTTTCAAGTCACGCTATATCTTCGGTGTTAGCTGAATAAGTGCATATTTTCAAGCCTTCTTAGAAGGTTCAGATTCACTACTGTAATCCTGACTCTTCACTATTGTTTCCAAGTGAAAAGTTCCTAATCACGCACAAAGCTCTTCACCAACAAACCCCGTTGTACCCGACAAACAAACTCAATAAAGCAGGCTGCTCCCGACCGATGAGAAGCACCAATGTGCTCCTCCTCGTCCCCCCGCTGTTAAAAAAGAAAACCACCCAATCGCGCTCCTTCGCCGGGAACGCCCAGAACATCTGGAATGCCCTCCCTAGGGACCTGCGCTGTAACCCCTCCTACCTCAGCTTTAAAAAAAGACCTTAAATGTGACCTTCTCAACAAATATTGGGGTCCATAACCACTCCTCTGACCTGGTTTTCTGCTTCCCCTGCATTGGTTATCCTTCTGTTTTTTCCTGGTTCTCTCCTCGCTATCCCTTTTTACATATCACCCCGTTTACTCTGACCCTACCCTCTTTTTTCCCCACCCCCGTCTCCTACCATTACACCCTATCTCTACCTATTATTCTTTCTCCGTCGATACTCTCTTCTCTGCCCTATACTCTCACCCATTTATATTATTTAGTTGTTCATTACCCGATAATCCGCCCAGAATTTTTGCCCCCCTTAGCTTAATTGTGAGCTGTACCTGCGTGTTTTTGTTACCCTGTAAAATTGCTCTTCTTGCTTGCCTCTACTTATGTAAAGTGTTTTTTGCCCCTTTTTAACTAAATGTGTGATGTACTTGCTTGTTTTTGTTTACCCTGAACAACTGTTTTTTCTTTGAATGCTTCTGCTCATGTAAAGCTCTCTGATACCCCCGGGTCTAGCCAGCGCTATATAAAACCTTTCAAATAAAATAAATAAATAAGATTCCATAAGGCTTCTAAAAATTCCCAGATGAATCAAATAATTAATTATAAATGCAAAGCAAAATCCGAATTAAAATTAACGTCTAACAAACCCTGCTGCTAAGTCTATGACCCAACCCTATGAATCGTCCTCTAGAATGATGATGCTGGAAATGTACAACTCACTAACCACCAACAATACTACAGCTACCTCTAATTCCATCACAGTACTGCAGTTTCACAGTTGGGCAGTATTAAAAAAATCCTACAAAATATTTGATGCGATCTAGGTGAATTGGTCTGAAGCCCTCAGAAGTGTGCTTCCCCTCTATCTGCTTCACTGCTGTTGAACAAGCCCCAGGTCTGTACTGTAGTCGCACTAGTCTCTCCTTTACGGCACCTTGTGGGTTCCCAACCCAGGAAGAAGGCTCAGTGCCTGCTGTGCCGCACTGCTAAAGGCTTCCAACATAGGAACATTTTCATCTTAATCTCTGTATCCACTGCAGAGTTGTTCGAGTCCCCAGACCTAGAAACAATCAGTCCTTGTATCCACGTGCTGCAGCTGGTGGACTTCCAGTCTCCTGAAACATTAACCAATCAGTATCCATCATGATGTTACCAGTCTTTGTAATCCTCACTACACTATGGTTTGTTTGTGCTATATTGTGCAGGTCTGTATTTCGGTAAAGTATTCATTCTGCTAAAGATTCCTTTTGAGGTATCCACAGAGTGTCGTATCTGGAACACCAATCGCTATGTATACTCTGCTCTGTAGTCACCCTATATCTTCTGTTTTAACTGGACAAGTGCATATTTTCAAGTCTTTTAAGAAGGTTCAGATTCCCTACTGTAATCCTGACTCTTCAACATCGTTTCCATGTGAAAAGTTCCCAAGATTCCATAAGGCTTCTAAAAATTCCCAGATGAATCAAATAATCAATGATAACATGTAGTTATGAATTTACCGCTTACTGCAATCCTCGCTTCTCTTCTGTCTAGTGTACCACAGAAGAGGACATCCCCATCACGGGAATTCCTACCCACTTGAATCTGCTGTGTGGCACCTACTAATATTTCTTTTCTCTGTACCCCACACACTTCAGCTGCTTGTGCCTACGTCCTGGGTACCTCTTTGTATCTTCAGTGGTGTGTAAGCTCAAGAACAGATCTGCTTCAATTTTGCTTCCAGGATGAAATAAGCTCAGTGCAAAGTCTGCATCAGAGAAGACTTAATCACCCCAGCAGCAAAGCTCTGCAGTAAGCTCCTGAACCTGCAGCTCTGAAAATTCTTAGAACACTGCCTAATGTTAAAGCCAAGTGGATTCACTCAGTGGTTTCAGTGACACACTGCTGCTCATCTGCCTTGTCACTAGCTATTGCCACTTCTTTCTGGAAGCAGATTTATTGAAACATTGACATTTTCATGTTCAGACCAGGATCACCAATTTGGACTTCACAGCTACTTTAATTCAACAGACAGGATTCTCAGTGGGAAAAGATACCATTAAAAGCCATCTGAAACACACCAATGCAATGAGTGACATGCAATTTCCTTCACATGCTCCCTTTCGAAGTATTTTTCCCAAAATTCTACTGAAGCTACCACACCCAGGGCACTGCTGCCTTTAAAAGTGTGGATTACTTTACTTGATCACCACCGGATTAGAAACATGCAACAATACACCTGCAAAGTGTTACCCAGATACTTATGCAGTTTTTGTTACAGCCAAAGTGACTGTAGTTAACTGCACTTAATTTCAATACAATCAGTTGAGCCCAAAGTTCAGACAGCGTGAGCAGCCTTTAAAACACTAACTGCTCAAATGAGGGGCGTGGCCTACACGGTAATGGAGTAGGACGTGTTTCGCCTGCTCTCCAACTCCCCAGGGCCAATCTAGCACCATCGACTGCACCGGGGCCACTGAAGGGGCGAACAGCAGATTAAGGAGTGTTGCTGCTCCCCTGCTCTCACCGTTAGGGAGCCATTCAACCTCCCTGCTTCAGTCCCGGCTATACTACGGCGAAGGCCTGCCACGGCTGCTGGAGGACCCCATTGCCAACTTGCTTAGGCAGCCTCCCCCTTGCCCCTTTCTGCTGCAGCTACAGCCAGCTCGCCCATCAAGCCATCTCGGACCCGAGCCCAGCGGGGAGGACCATATTTCCTGACACCTGGGGTGGGAGACAATCGCTCCTTCGGCCTGGGCGAGGCAGTTCACATCACACGGCCGCCAGCCTGCATTGTCGCTGCGGAGCCTACCTGAGGTGGCGGGAGGCGTCGGCGGTGTCGCCCTCAGGAGTGCACACACATCATACTCACCTGCTGCAGACGCCCACAAGACAACATTCAGGCATTGGGCTCCCGGTCCCGAGACCTATGCTGTACGGGTGAGGCCTGGCCTGTCTGCTCGCTTCTGGCCTGTCTGCTCGCTTCTGGCCTGTCTGCTCGCTTCTGGCCTGTCTGCTCGCTTCTGGCCTGTCTGCTCGCTTCTGGCCTGTCTGCTCGCTTCTGGCCTGTCTGCTCGCTTCTGGCCTGTCTGCTCGCTTCTGGCCTGTCTGCTCGCTTCTGGCCTGTCTGCTCGCTTCTGGCCTGTCTGCTCGCTTCTGGCCTGTCTGCTCGCTTCTGGCCTGTCTGCGCCCCCCACCCTCGGGCGTGAAACCAGAGGTGAGGAGTAGCCCCGGTGACTGCACGAACTGTCTACTGTACAGGAGGCCCCTGGAATTGTGTTTTCCCCACTGTCTGGCGTCTGATCTGGTCGCTGCGGTCGATGGAGGGACCGGGGGCCTTGTGACTGCCTGCGTGTCAACTTTTCTGGAAGCATGTTGACTGGGACTCTCCTGGGGCTATAACTGCGGTGAGTGCCTTATCTCGGCTTGGGTCTCCCTGCCTGTACTGGAGCCGGCTCCAATCCCAACACAATCAGCACAAGTGGTGGATGTGACCTTCCTAGGGTCTGCGGGAACATTCTGGCTTGTCGGCAGGCGGGCCTCTGGGGGACTCCGTTAACTATTCCCACACGGCACACATCCACAGGGCCTGCTCACAGCCTTGGACACCATTGGAACAGTTCGGGGTGGCAACCTCTGTACTCCCACCTTCTTGGCCCAGCTGCTTTGGAACAGGCATTTGCACACTCATCTACCACTACGCTCAGAGCGGACTGTCCTTTTTTCTCCCACTCTCTGCAATCCATGCGTTGATCGGTGGACCACTAACGGACGCCACCCTGCACTCTCCGCCGGTCAGACAGTTCCTTGGCCTCCTGCCCGGAGAGGAAGATTGTAGCTGCTGACAGACATCCTTTCATTGTCTGCTGGGTGGGTGGTGGAGTGGCGCAGCCCGCAGATATTCTGCCTTTGCTAAATGTTTGACACGGGGCTCTCAATCATCTCTCAGTTCTCCTGATCTAGCCCAAGGGGATAATGCACGCTGATGGTCCACCATCTTTGTGGGGTAGCGCATCACCATTGCCTTGCGCATCAGCCTGCTTCCAACACCTGGCACTCACCTGCCCGGTGGCAGGAACAGAAGGGATATGCTGCCTCCCCTACAGGCATCCGAGACGGAGCCTACATCCTCTGGCCCCCATTACGCAGGCCTATCTGGACCGCTTTCTGCAGGAAATCCGCTCCGACATCAGCTCACTCGAGGATGAATTTAAATCCTGCCTACGTGACATCCGGAGAGATGTCTCTGAAATAGGAGAGCGCATGGATGATCTTCAAAGCACAGTTGATGCCAGGTCTGAGGACCAGGAAATGTTGTGGTGACGTGTAAAGGCTCTTGAAGAATAAAACATCAACCTGCAAACTAAAATTGAAGTCACTAACAATATTCGCATTCAAGGGGTGCCTAGGGACGTGGAGAGTGGCGACATTATGACTTTTACGGCAGACCTCCTTCAGGCGATTCGTGATGACGACCCTTCCCCACCAGTCCTTGATAGAGCCAATCGAGTGGCCTCAGCCTCAGGAAACACAGATGTAGTACCGGACATTTTGAAAAGTGTGCATTTCTTTATGGAGAAAGAATCGGTCCTGAGGGCACCTAGGGACAAGACTGATCTAGTGTTCAGGGGACATGCTGTTCAACTCTACCAAGATCTCTACCACATTACGTTGCAAAAGTGGCGTGATTACAAGCCGGTCACCGATAAGCTCCGAGAACTGGGAATACGCTATCAATGGGGCCACCCCTTTGGTTTTTTGTTCACCTGGGAGGGCAAACGCCATTCACTACGATTATTACCGGAGGCAAAAAAAAATTATGGGCGCACTGTTGACTCTCAGGATCGCGATGCCTCTCCCTCCTGAGGCCCTTCTGAAGGAGACCTCCGGCCCATCTGGACCACAGTGAAACCGCACTGCCCCGATAAAGGTCAGGCAGGGGCGTCCTACTTATGTGGTAGGCGCTGTTAGACCCTGTTGGAGCATTTTTGCTCATTTGTTCTGGTTTTCTCTTTCACTTCAATTCTCCCTGATGGTGTGGTCGGCCATCTATTGGGGCTGTCATTTCACGATACAGGGGTAGTGGGTTGGGCCCTGGTGTCTGTCTTGTAGTCTTACACCCTAAAGCTCTTCTTGCAGACTCTCAGCGCTATCGGCCGAAGTTGGCTTTCCTTTTGGCTGCTTTCCCTTCAGGGCGGGCTGAATAGCGATGGGTCCCCCCTCTCGCTGGCAAGATACGTTCCTTTGCAGCACCGCCTCTCCATATGTAGAGTAACTATCACACACCCTCCTTCTTCGTGTCCATACTGGGAGACACTAAATTGATATCTCTGAATGTGGGGGGCCTTAACTCCCCAAACAAACGCAAGGAAATATGGCGATACATACTGCAGCATGATGCGGAGGTCGTCCTCCTGCAGGAGCCTCATCTGCTGGGAGCAGACCGCCACTGCATAGCACACCCAAAATATCCTAGGTGCCACTGGGCACACACGGATGCTAAAACGCTCGGGTGGGTATCCTCTGCAAAGCAGGTTTTAACACATCTGTCACTAAGGTGGTCCGAGATGGGGAGGGTCGATTTCTGACTTCTCTTTCTTGGGAACAGCGGAAACTCACATTACTAAACATCTATGCTCCAAACAGCTCACAGGACGCATATCTCAGACGCATCCTGCGGGAACAACTAGGAGTTGGACAGCGACATTATTGTAAGCGGAGATTTTAATCTGGTGTGGGAGACATTGGGGACCTGGGCTTACTTGATGAGCGGCGCTACAAATACCCTGAGACACTGGATTACTCTTTTTACTCACACGTGCATGCTTCCTACTCCTGCATAGATTATGCCTTGGTCACTCCCTCCTCCGTAATATAGACACAATGGAGCTCTCTCACATCGCTATCTCACATCGCTATCTCTCATTACGCGTACCTAGAGCTGTCATGGACGGTGTAGGAAGCTGGCTCTGTATATACTATACCAAAGTGAGGTATAGTGTGCACAGAGTCCAGTGGAACCCAAAAGGTAGGCAGAGGTAAAAGTAGATAGAACCTTACTCTCTATTTGGGGTGGTGTGGACGAGCAGTAAGGAAGTATCAGAGGACAGTGTTAAGCATTTGTTGTACGCACAGTCAGCAAATGAATTCACACACTCAAAGACTGAACTTCAGACCAATTGTTTTTGTATAAAAATATTCTTAGTTATTTTATTTTCTAGAACCAAGCAAGCCTGGCACAGGTAAGTGATAAATACTTTGCAGTAAATATACAGTTTGTATTGCAATTGTAAATGCACTTTGTTTTGACTTGCAGTATTGTTTCTGAGAAATGCAATGCTTTGTAAATACAGTACATATACTTTGTATGGGATTTTCAGTAAGATTACAGGTAAGTTACTTTTGAGATTACTTTTCTTACACAGAGTAGTATACCTGGATAGTACTCTGGGACATTTCCTGGAAACAGTTAAGTAAAATCGTTTTGGTTAAATAGTACAATTTTAAAGAATTTCTTTAGGTTTTCAAACTCCACACTTCAAAACTTTTCCAAGAAAGACAGTCAATGTTATCCTATGGAGGAAAATAGTGTTATCGGTTTTGAGGTAAGTATTTGGTAGTGGGAGTTGAGGTTCTGGGGGTAGACTCAGGGGTCCCCCAGGGTCAGGGATGCACTCGTTACACCCTCAGCGGCACTAGGGCGGCCGGGTGCAGAGTGCTGAGGGCCAATGTTATCCAATGGGGGATAGGGGGCCTACGGTTGGTGGCTGCTGACTAGCAGGCCACTTGGTTGTGGGAGCAAAGCTCCTGGACTTTAGCTCAGGGCAAATGGGGAAAAAACAGTAGCACCAAAAGGTGCACCCTCAGCGGCACTAGGGCGGCCAGGTGCAGGGTGCTGTTTCGACGTCGGGCGCCCTGTTTGCAATGGGGAACCTACGGTTTGCAAAGGCACTGCAGGCTTGGGGACAAAGGTCTTCTGGGTGCTCCACCACTTCGAGAGGTAAGTTGGGGGTTGGTCAGGCACCGTCGGTTTGGCCACGCAAGGCCGTGGGGCGTCGGGTGCAGGGGTGCCTTTTTGGGTCGGATCTTCTTACCAGCTCCTGGTCGTGGTTGGGGGGGGGGGACCTACCTTCCGGATTTAGGCTGCAGGCGTCGGCTGGAGGTTTGACGTAGGTCATGGGTCGCCGGATCTCGGGTTAGGATCGCCGGGGGGGACCTCCTCATGGCGTTTGCCCACTCGACCTCGGGCCGTGGACGGCGGGTGCAGAGTGGGGCGGATTCGCGGTGTCCGGCCAGAGGTTGGAGATGAACAAATCCGCTGTTCACGGGAGACACAGTCTTTGTGGTTGAAGGCCGGCAGGTCCTCCGGGGTTTTAGAGGTTGCTGGCTGCAGGACACACCGGGATTTCGCAGGAGCAGGTTCGAGGTGGCGACAGGCCGGTAGGGCTGGGGCCAAGACAGTGGGCGTCTTCCTCTTGTTAGCTTCGGCACGGCTGTTCGGTCCTCCTTTTCTTGTAGTTTCTCCTGGTCTGAGGCAGCAAGGTTCAGGGGTGCCCCAAAATACTAGATTTAGGGACGTTACAGGTAGGTAAAAAGGTTGGGGCCAATGGGTCCCTTCCCTGGGGTGGGTACACCCCCTATTATTCCACCCTCCAGTGGGAGGGGGGCATAAGCCTTTCCCTGGTTGGCTGAGTCCTCCCCCATCTGCAAGATGGCGGGGACTGAGAGTTGTGCTTCACCTCGCCTCCCCCACCTGAGGGGTGGAGTTGGCAGAGGTGGGCACACCTCTCTTCCTCACTTGTTTTTCCCGCCGGTTCTCCCGCCCAGAGTGGGGGTCAGAACCAGTGGGGACCAGTTGCTGAAAGCAGCAAGTGGCCTGGGGAAGCTCACAAAGGTGGCAAGCCTTTGAAGCTTCCCCTTCGAAGACCCTGCCCATCCTGGGGGAGGAGGCTTGGCACCTCGTCCCAGGATGTGCATTGTTTCAGGCCCCAGAGAGCAGCAGGCTCTCGACCCAGGGGTCCAGAAACAAGTCTGGTGGTGGCAGCTGAAAGCAGCCACTCAGCCTGGACACTAGTGGTAGGTCGTTTGTCAGGGGGGCATCTCCAAGATGCCCTCTGTGTGCATTTTTCATTAAATCCCACACTGGCATCAGTGTGGGTTTAATGTGCTGAGAAGTTTGATACCAAACTTCTCAGTTTTCAGTGTAGCCATTATGGTGCTGTGGAGTTCGTAATGACAAACTCCCAGCACCATATACTCTTAATGGCATTACTGCACTTACAATGTCTAAGAATTGGCTTTGACACTGTAGGGGTACAGGGCTCATGCACCTGTACCCTCACCAATGGTATAGTGCACCCAGCTATAGGGGTGCCTGATCTATGCCATGGCAGTGGGTTGTAGGCATGGCAGACAGGGATGTGTGCCATGTCGACTCTTCACTTTGTTCTGCACCAAAACACGCAGCCTGCAAAGGCAGTGTGTGAGTGTGAAGGTACAGGACCTTTGAGGGTGGCACAATAAGTGCTGCAGCCCTCAGAGGCCTTCTCAGGTCAGTGCCCTGGGTACCTGTGGTACCATTTACCAGGGGCTGACCTGTGGCCAGAGATGCCAATTGGGTTTAGGCTTCAATGCAGTTCTAGGGAAAGAACATAGGCCCTGGGTACCTGGTTAGCAGGAGCCCAGGGCACACTCAGTCAAAGAACATCAGCAATTCAGCAAAAAGTGGGGGCAACCATGAAGAAAGAGGGCACTTTCTCAGACGGGCAATACCATGGCCCCCCCCGAAGACCACCACGCTGGCGCCTACCCCCACACCTCTTCGGTGACCCAGTAGATGTAGCTGAGATACGCAAAGGGATGACAGACTATTTCACTCTAAACGCGTTACCAGAAGCCCCCCTTCACATTCTTTGGGATGGGTTCAAGGCCACCATCCGGGGTACGATCACATCCATTCCCATAGCACGGGGACGGGAAGCTAGACTGGTGGAATCCAACTTAACTGCAGGAATTAAAAAATTACAACAGGACAAGACCACCACCTCCCGCCAAACCAAACAGCTAGCCAAGCTCCATGACCAACTACGAGCCCACCGGACTGGAAAGTCTAATCGTGCGCTCTTGGCACTCTAACAACGCTATTACGAGGGGGGCAACAAGGTGGGCAAGCTTATAGCTCGCAGACTTCATTACGTGCAGACTAAGACACACATTGCTAAGCTGCGGATGGGTGACGCAGGATGGGCAATTGTGGTACTGGACAAACTCAAGGCCTTCCATGATTGTCAAATTTAGTATTCCCGGGAAGATCGGGTCTATTTTTATCGGCTTTTTCTACATCACTTACGAGACCATCTATTGCAATTATTTAATTCTTTCACAAAAAACACGGGTCTCACACCTATGATGGCTACTGCCGAAATCTCCCTCATACCCAAAGCAGGCAAGGAGTCAACTTCGTGCTCCGTCTATCGCCCCACAGCCCTTCTCAATACAGATGCTAATATTTTCACCAAAATACTAGCGTGTAGACTCGAACCCTATCTCCCCGGCCTTATTAACCCAGATCAAGTGGGCTTCAACCGCCATAGACCAGGAGCGATTTCTGGAACTAAATAAATATACAGACATGGAAGCACAAGTATTAATAGACACACAGACACTTTGTGTAGAAAAGCCGATACTCTTGCAATCGAACCGCCGTAAGTAAAACTGGCCCAGTGCCAGACACTCAGACAAGAACAGACTACAGGAACAGACTACAGGAAGTGGATGATGTATTAAACCGTGAAAAGAGACCAATCCAAATCACCACTGAAAACCCTTGTGGAAGCAGACAACTAGGGCTCAATCACAAGTTACAATATATTAAACACTTCTAAATTTAGAGTTGCACCTTTTAGCCTATTACTTTATTTTGATTGACTGGTACTCAATTAATGCTGAATATCTGGCCGATACAGCTGAGGGTAGTAAAAGGGAGAAAAGGTAATTAAATATAAAAATTTCAAGGTGGGGACTAGGAAAAGAAGGGGGGGGTAATATATGACCTATGTTGTGCCTCACTGTAAATACGATTCCCACCTCCACCCTCATTGCGAGGAAATCTCATTTACTGGGGATACACAAACACTAGTTATAACCTCCAGAAGAAGACATTGACCCACCAGAAAAATTGGCCTACCCCACGCTACTAATAATTACTATTGCTGTGACCGACCGCTAATCTACCCAATACCACCATGCGGAGACAGACAAGGTTAGACTACATACCTCTGCCCCGCTTTTAAAACCGCTTTTCCTTTTATGCCTGTATGTTTTACATGTTTAACTTTTAGTTTGTTTTTAACAGTATTTTAAAATGTGGGGGAACCTGAATTTCCAAAACAGAAGAGATAAGGGATTGTTGCTCACCGGATATTAAACTGAATCTGTGATATTGAATCTGATTTTGTGAAACTTGCACCTCACACGGAGTCCGCGCTTTTCAGACTCTCCGTTAATTGAATTGCACTTTCCTCTCCTCCACCTTCCGGGAGGAGAAAAGCCCATCTCGGAACCGCCATTTTGGGTTAGTTGCGCTCTAGTGGTTGGCAGGCACTAGTACTTAATGAGCCAGCCAACGCGGACGCGCTGTGGACGTGCGCAGCGGGCGCGCCAAAGGCAAGCCCGTCTGTGCCCGTCCGTGTCCGGAACGCGGCCAGCGCCAGCCATGCTGCCCAAATACCTCCAGGTACTGTGTACTCACCAAGTCAGTTAAAAACCTTTGACACCAGCAATAAATGTGATTGTCGACTTCCACCGGATAAGGTCAAAGGTCCCTTATGCCGTAAATGTAGAACAGTGCTTACATTCACAGATACCTGCCCCATATCCACGGATATTAAAGCAATAACACTCAGCAGCTCTCTACTTAAAGGGGGATTGATTAATGCACGCTCACTTTGTAAACATTCACAAGACATTAGGGAATTGATTTCTAATTTACAGCTCGACTTCTTTTTTATTACCGAAACTTTGCTTAAAGAATGGTGCAACCCAGATATTGCGATAGCACTTTCCCCCCCAACTATACCATTTGTAGGAAATACAAAGATGAAACTAGAGGAGGGGGGCTGGCCATCATTTTCCGATACTCCTTACAATGCACAACTTTTGACCTCCACTCCCTGAAGGGGGCAGAAAGCCTAGGCTTCTGCTTCAAACTCAATGCCTCCTTCTCTTTCACAGGAGGCTTAATTTACCGATCCACCCGGACCCAGTTTTGATTTTCTAGAATCACTGGGAGACACACCAAGTCATTTTACGCTCAGGTATGCTAATTTCACCCTCCTAGGAGACTCTAATCTCCACTTAGAGTGCAGAAATGAGCCAGGAGTGGACAACTTCCTCGAAATCTTAGAATCGCTTGGAATTTACCAATTGGTCGTAACACCTACACACCAGGAAGGTCATACGTTAGATGGAGTTTGTTCTAACTCCACCTCACTAATGGTCAACACCCCCATTACTCTAGTATGGTCTGATCACAAATTAATTCCCCCTTAGCATTAAGATGCCAGCTGCCAAATACCCCCTTAAGCAAATACCCTCCGCACAGCCAAGGCGCAAATGGGCTAAATTGGTCATAAATCCAAAGCTGCCATCTCTTGCTCATGCATCCATACCTACTCTAACAGGAGACACTCTGGAAGATATGCAACTCTTCCATAAGTGGATGGTATCAATTAGCGATGAACTAGCCCCGCTGGAACAACCTACTAACAAGCGTAAGCCAAAACCTACCAAGCCCCTTGGTACACGCCCTCCCTGGCTCAACTACATCTCCAGTGCAAACAACTGGAACGTAAGTGGAGAAGAGCCTACGACCCATCAGACCGAAACTTCTTTAAACCAAGCAGAAAAAAATACCATATGCACATTAAATTAGCACAAAAAAAAAAAAAAAAGTATTTCTCAAATAAAATTCTGGAGGTGCACCACGACCAGAAAACTATCCTCGATTATAAAGTCCTTCACCGACCCTATAATATTGAGTAGGGAAATTCCCCCATCTCAGACCTTATGTGACCAGATTTCGGTCTTTTTCGAAGAAAAAACCCACAATATACAAAAGGATTTTACTACTATCCCCACGCAGAACATGGACTTGGAGCCTGACCCTACTTACAATGGACCTTCATTCCAGGCGTTCGGAATATTTTCTCTTGAGCAGACACGTGAGGCAATAACCGCCTGCAAATCGGGCTCCCCCTTGATGCTTGCCCACCCATGGTCCTTCACAAAATTATAGATATCGTCAATTCTGAGATTAACAAGATAATCAACTCCTCATTAGCCTCAGGCACAGTCCCAGATGAATGGAAACTGCCCATAGTTGAGCCATTGAAAAAAGAAACAGAATACAGATCCATCAATTCTCTCAAATCTTCGCCCAATATCACTACTACCCACATTGGGTACAATTACAGAAAGACTTATCAACAGAGAGCTATCCAACTTTCTCGAAATTACCAAGATCCTACATCCCCGTCAATCAGGTTTCCGCCCTAAACACTCAACGGAATCTGCGCTATTGGAAATAGTTGACGCATTAAAATCCACCCTGGACAAAGGCAGGAAGGCTGTGCTGATTTTACTTGATCTGTCAGCCGCATTTGACACCATCTCACATGACATCCTCCTCACACGGCTAAAAAATAGTGGTATTTTAAATACAGCATTAGCTTGGATCAGATCCTTCCTTACCAACCGCAGGCAATCAGTGGCCCTAGGAACGTTCCTTTCTTCCAAATGTCCCATCACATCAGGCGTCCCACAGGGCTGCTCTCTTAGCCCTCTGTTCAACATATATATGGCCCCTCATCTCTTTGATATCCGCTATTGGTATCGAAGTAACATCATACGCTGATGACATGCAATTGATCTTATCCCTGGACAAAGATACTACCAGGGCAGAACTTAATTATAAATTATGTCTGACAGAGGTCATCCATTGGATGAAGCTTAACCACCTCAAATGCAACACAGAAAAAACTGAGATCCTACTGATAGGAAAGGACAATCCCTTCAAGCCAAGTGTGTGGTGGCCAGAAGACGCACCAGCACCCCCAAACACAGTTGAAGTAGCAAAAAAACTTGGGAGTGAAATTCGATGCTTCACTCATTTTGACCACACGCCCTGACGGTGGCAGGGACATGCGTCAACATAATAAAAACCCTCAAAATTCTACGACTTTATTCCACTTCCAGCGAGGAAGACAGTTGCAGTGGCACTTATCTTGTCACGACTGGACTACTGCAACAGCCTACTTGCGGGTGTAAACAAACAGGTTCTTAAGAGATTACAAGTGGTACAGCATGCTGCTGCTCATCTAGTGCTAAAACTACCAAGCAGATCTTCCGCCTCAGCTGCCCTCAAAACCCTTCATTGGCTACCCTTGCATAAGAGAATCCTATTCAATGTACTCTTAATCACCTTTAGAGCATCCAAGAACCTAGGGCCTACATATCTTTTGGCCAGGTTCACCCCTACACTACTGCTAGAACACTCAGATCCTCATCTGCAAATCTTCAAGCACCCCTGCTTCAGGTGCAAAACCAAAGGAGGAAAATCTGTAGCAGTACTGGGAACCAGAGCTTGGAATCTCATCCCTATGCACTTAAGGCTGATGGAAACTGAAATCCAGTTCAGAAAGGCCTTGAAAACTTGGAATTTCGGATCCCCAGATGCACTCTGCTCATCACGGATATAGTAGTTGGTCTTGTCTACCCTGACTTTCTCCCACATAGCACCAGGATGCTCCTTTCGGAGTGACAGTCGTGCTCTATAAATACCCATTCAAATCCATGTCCATGCTTATTTGGGAGAAGAGACAAATCCACTTCCTAATAACTCAGGATGAAACTATGAAGCTGTGAGGGTAGCAGGACCTTATGACATTTTTAGTCCAACAGACACTGCAAATTCCATAGGTTTTTTAAGTTGCTATGGATGACATTATTTCCCCAGGTTCCATTTCTGAAGAATGGGATGTTATGACTGTTTTTAATATGCTATCTGAATTTGAACAATACACTGTATTTGAGAATCAGGATTTTGAATATACAAATTATGGTGAAATGATTTGTTACCATCACTATGCACATCACTATTTACACAGAGCTAGTACTCCACATGCCGATTTTAATTTACACAGTGGGAACACTGCCAGGCACCACCTGTGGGTAGTTCTAAAATATACTTAAAAACGTTCCCTTATTGTTCTGCTCATGTCCCTACAGATCCAGTTTCATATTATTTTAAGATTACAACTTCAACAGCGAAGAAAAATATGCTCATGCAAACAAAATTGATTTATTCCACAACTAGCCATTCAGGGTTATGAATATTCGAAGGACAAAATTGTGTTTAAATCTATTTGGGGTGCACAACACTGGCAGGCCCAGGGCACTGATGCTTTATTTAGGGCTTGTCTGATCCCTCACCAAATATTTATAAACAAAACAATACAACAGACTACATGTCTTGGTTAATACTAAAAATGTAAATACACCAAGCATTAAATCTGTTGGGAAATTGGATAATTGGTAACATTTTATTAATTTCACAGAAGAACAGCTCAATGAGATGGTGCAAAATGGAACTTACAAATCATCATTTTCTAGTTCAGGTGGGTGGTTATTATGGCCCGTTGATACCAATGGCCGCAATGCCCATTTTTAAAAACTCTTCCTAGGGGTTTACAGCAAGCAGGCCAGACCCCCGGAATATTCAGTCATCACACTTGGGAGTAGTTACTATCTACAGTGTAGGAAAGTTATGCCAGCAATGGTTAGAACATTCCACATTGCCCGAGGTTAAAAACAACTTGTCACTCCTTTCTGATAATATGGATTTACAAGATATTTTTTATTTGATCCCAGAGCTCCTCGTTCTATTTTTATTTTTAATTAATTTTTAACCTTGAATGAATCAAGTCCAATATATGACTCGCACGACCTTCTGGGGCTAACTTGATCGTATGTGGTCAGAGCCTATTACAATCAACAGCACTGGAATTGATACCATCTGTGCTCATGTTCTGTTAATAAGTGACCAGTTGTTTTCACAAATGTTCTTTTTTCTAGATTGGCTACAGCACCTACGGACCTCCCGCCGATGGTGCGAGTGAACTGGTAATTTTTAGGTTATTACACCACCATACCAAGCACTAGTGTAGATCTTGTACCACTGTTTTGTTTTTTTATTTATTCCCTGGTCCTGAAGAATTGCCGCTTGATCCCGTTTCGGGACTGATAGGCAAGAAACATGTTGACCTTATTATAGCCACTAGCTGCAACATCACTGTAGCTAGCCGCTATACACCTTTTTAATCAGGGTAGGAGGCAGGATTATTAAAGTAGTGGCCCTGACCACCGTCCCCCGTTTTAATGCACTTCTTCACATATTATACCTCTACACCTTAGAGCCCCTCACACACACGCACCATACGGCAAGGATAAAAAGATCTCCGCCAAAGAGCCCCCACTGAGGGTGCCCGTCGGGTATTGCATTTTTAAGCACTCACAAATGTTGGAAATAAAAGTATGTCACATACTTAAATTTATATTGTTTTTGTGACACGCTGGGTGTATTGGGAACCAGCTGAACAATGACATTAAGGAAAATGCTACTTACCCAGTATGCATCTGTTCTTGGCATATAGAGATGTAGAGTCATATGCTATGCATATATCGCCATCTAGTGTTGGGTCCGGATGTTTGCACCTTGTTTTTCTTCGAAGAAGTCTTTCCAGTCACGAGGTAGGTGACTCCTCTTTTCGGCGATAGTGCGCATGGGCATCGACTCCATAGTTAGATTGTTTTCCCGCAGAGGGTGATAATGGAGATAGTAGGAGTAGTAAAAGGAGATGTCCATGAATGCATGTATCCAAGTAAGATATTACTGCAACAGGTATAGGTACCCGGGAGGTGGGTGGGCGCATATGACTACAGCTCTATATGCCAATAACAGATGCATAGTGGGTAAGTAGCATTTTCCGTTCGAGGCATATGAGCTGTAGATCATATGCTATGCATAGACTATATAGCAGTTATCTCCCAAAGCGGTGGCTAACCTACATCTGTTGCAGTGGTCTGAAATAGTGTACGTAAAACTGCCTGGCCCACTCTAGCTTGTTGGCTTGCTAACACATCTACACAATAGTGTTTTGTAAATGTGTGAGGTGTAGACCATGTTGCAGCTTTGCATATGTCATCTATGGGTATATTTCCTAAGAATGCCATAGAAGCCCCCAGTTTGCGTGTAGTGTGCGCTCTAGGGGGAACTGTTAATGTTTGTTTCGCTTTTGTGTAGCAGATTTGAATGCACTGGACTATCCACCGTGCAATTCCCAATTTTGATATGGGATTGCCTTTGTGTGGTGGAGCAAAAGCGACAAAAAGTTGGTTTGTGTTACGGAAAGGTTTTATCTTTTCTATGTAATACTGCAATGCTCTCTTTATATCTAATGTGTGTAGAGCATGTTCCGCTACTGAATCTGGTTGAGGGAAGAACACTGGTAACTCAACAGATTGATTGATGTGAAAAGCAGAAATGACTTTAGGAAGGAATTTAGGATTAGTCCGAAGAACTACTTTATTTTGGTGTATTTGTAAAAAAGGTTCGATAGTTAATGCCTGAAGCTCGCTTACTCTTCTGAGTGATGCGATAACCACCAGGAAAGCAGTTTTCCATGTGAGAAATTGCAGTTCACATTTGTGCAATTGCTCAAAAGGTGGACCCATTAGTCTGGTGAGGACAAAGTTGAGATTCCATACCGGGGCAGGTGGACGTCTAGGGGGATTAACTCTTTTGAGTCCTTCCATAAACGCTTTAATGACAGGTACTCTAAAAAGAGATAGATGATGTCCATTTTGTAGGTATGCAGCTATTGCAACTAGATGTAAACGTATGGACATGTATGCTAGATTGGAACGTTGTAGATGTAACAAATGGCATATAATGTTTTGGACAGAAGTATCCAGCGGATTGATGTGGTTATTACAGTAAATCACAAACCGCTTCCACTTTGCTGCATAGCAGACTCTTGTGGTAGGACGTCTAGCTTCTTTGATGATATTCATACAGTCTGTGGCGGAAGATTAAGATAGCCAAACGACTTCAGGTGCCAGATCACCAGATTGAGTTGACTGGGGTCTGGGTGTCTTATATCTCCATGGCTCTGTGTGAGGAGATTGGGTGTAAGACCTAGTTTTTGATGAGGAACTATCGAGAGTTCCAATAGGGTTGTGAACCATGGTTGATGTGCCCATGTGGGAGCAACTAGGATTAGTGTCAGGGACGCTTGTTTGAGTTTCCGAACCACTAATGGAATGAGTGGGAGAGGCGGAAAAGCGTAAGCAAATATCCCCGACTAGTTCATCCATAGTGCATTGCCTTTGGACAATGGGTGCGGATACCTGGACGCGAAGTTTGGGCATTTTTGCGTTTAGGTGCATGGCGAACAGGTCTATGTCTGGAAAGCCCCACATTTGAAAGAATGGGAGGAGAACTTGAGGGTGTAGTTACCATTCGTGGACCTGGTGTGTCTGACGACTTAGTAGGTCTCAAAGCAAACACAAGGAGATGGACGGAGCGCTGAAACTTTTCAGACACTCGCCCCCAGTCACAGATCTGGGTTGAATCCATCATCGTTCTTTAGCTCACTTCGTCACCCCAGTTCAGACAGAGCTATATGCAAATCAGTCTTGGCCCTGTGCCTCATGGGAACAGGCCAGCCCGAACTGCCAAGCCATGTCTTCCCTGGACCGGAAACAAACATCCTGGGACCGGTTTCGGGCTAACAGCCCTCATCAGCCAGGCTAGCTTGAATCCAGTAGGTCTGCCATCTGATAGTCTACTCCTGGGAGATGTTCTGCTAGGAGATCGATCTTGTGATGAATGGCCCACCTCCAGATGTCTTGGGCTAGGTGGGACAGATGGAGGGAGTATGTTCCCCCCTGTTTTTGTATGCAATACATAGCTGTCATGTTGTCAGTATGAACCAGGACAGTTTTTCCCGCCAGCTGGGTTTGAAAAGCTTTGAGGGCCAGAAATATGGCCATGAGCTCTAAGTGGTTGATGTGGAGCAACTTTTGTTGGTGACTCCACAGTCCTTGCACTGTGTGTTGTTGTAGATGAGCTCCTCAGCCAGTTAGAGACACGTCCGCTGTCAGTACTGTCTGTGGAACCGGGTCTATGAAGGGCCGTCCTTTTGACAGATTTTGTGTTCCACCATTGCAGAGAGTGATGAGTACAGCCGCTTACCAACACTAGATCGGTTAATAGACCGTGGGACTGGTTCCACTGACTGGCTAAGCATTCCTGAAGCGGACGCATGTGGAGCCTGGCATACTTGACGATCATGATGCAAGATGCCATCATCCCCAGCAGTTGCATGTAAGCTTGAGCTGGAAGAGAATGATTGGGTTAAAACTGAAGAATCAAAGCCTGAATGTTGCGAATTCTGGCTGCATTGGGAAACGCTAGAGCCTTTTGAGTATCCAAAGTGGCTCCTAGGTAGTTTTGAATATTGGCTGGCTGAAGATGTGATTTTAAGCACAGACCATGTTCACGAGGAACTCATTCAGAACAGTAGATTGATTACAGCTACAATTAATGTCGCCTACCAGATTGAAGCAAAGAAAACAATTATAGAATACAGCCGTAGCTTAATATAGCATCAACATATTAAAACAGTTACAAAACGTTTTTCAGCCCACTAGACAAAAAAAAAGGGGAGATGTTTTTGATACACACTTCAGCCGAAGTGAGAGATTTATTATTGCATAATAATTATTGAATACAAAAAAAGAAAAATTGTTATCGCTATAATTGTTTTCTTTGCTTCAATCCCGTCCTAATACCGCCATTGCTGCACTACCGGTCCCAGCCTCACAAGCAGCTGCTGCCGCCCACGCCATTGCCTCGCGCCCGGAGGCGCCATAAAGCGGATTGCGGGCTCCCGCAGCGCGGGAAGCCCGTCCTGATACCGCTGCCTGCTGCACTACCGGTCCCAGCCTCACAAGCGGCTGCTGACGCCCACGCCATTGCCTCGCGCCCGGAGGTGCCATAAAGCGGATTGCGGGCTCCCGCAGCGCGGGAAGTCCGTCCTGATACCGCCGCCTGCTGCACTACCGGTCCCAGCCTCACAAGCGGCTGCTGCCGCCCACGCCATTGCCTCGCGCCCAGAGGCGCCATAAAGTGGATTGCGGGCTCCCGCAGCGCGGGTGTGCCCGGCCGCGCCCGGGAGAAGCCCGGGCCAAGGACGGGCTTGTCTGCGCCCGGAAGAGGCTGGGCCACACCCCTTGGTTGGATGTCCAGACCATTGGAGTAAAAGGTCAGATTCAGATTTTTCTGCGTTTTTTCATCTTAGAGTCCCAGTTGCCAACTCTTGCATATTACAGACCTGTTCCTCTTACATCGACCTGAAGTAAAGGTTTGGCTGAGGGTAGGAGGGTCCAACTATTTGCTATAAGTCCTTTGCAACAGCGCATTAAATCATGGGGAAGCGCATTGGTACAGGCAAATCCCAACTGCAATCCCCCCCAAAATCTAACGCCCCACCAGCCAACTTCCATCGACAAGATGCTCCAGAGGGCAATTGGTTCAGTGGCAACAGAAATTGAACGAACAGAACGGCGCTTATCGCTGGGCTCGGATTTTGTTCCACCTCCTGCCATCCAGAATGATTCACCCGTCCCGCACGGGCAGGTCTTAGACTTGCCCACCCAACATCCAATCCCAAGTACTAAGGTATGCAAGTGACCTGGCCCTGGAGCGACCGTGGGACAAACTCGTACTGCAGCACCACGAGCAAGTAAACGCAAGACAACAGTAAACACCGGGTCCAGACGTAAGAAGCCCCCCCCCCCCGAACGCCTGACATCTGAAGAACAGGGAGCAATGGTGATGGGACTCTCTTTGCAAGAAGGCGTGGTACAACCTCCCTGGGTGCATACTCTGGTCAAGGACATGCAGGCCCAAATGAGGACCATTGTAAGGGACGAACTTAACATCCTCTTGGAAAGGGTAGATAAGCTTGTGGCTCTGGTTGAAACTTGGGCGGGAAAGTTTGAGGCTCCTGTAAGGGGGAACGATCCTTCTAAACACTTAGTCTCGCACCAAGACCCACCTCCCACTACGGTAGATCATCCACTGCCAAGTAGTATGCCTCCATATCATACTCAAAATCATATTAGTCAGGAGGGAGGGATTAAACGGCCGAGTCATGTAGCTAGGCATAAGATTAATGATTCACAAGATAGACAGGGACAAGCTCAGGTTCAAACGATAAGTAGAGCCAGAAGGTCCCATATAGCAAGGTCCCAGGTGCAGGATGATGATCGACAGGGAACAAGACCCAAAGATGGAGTAAATCCCGCCCAATGCCTAGGAAGTGATGAAGCTAGCCCAGACTTGCCATTTATTAATCTTCCCCCGCCCGCAACCCCATATGTAATAATTCTTACTGGCGTTCCAAGGCTGAATAATGGCACTAGGGAATCACATGCGACACTTAAAAACAAATGTATTTTTTGGTTGGCCAAATATCGCAACTTCTCACTTAAGAACTCAGATGACATACTCACGACCCGCAGGGAGGGATGGGTAGGCTGGAGGCCGAAAAACACCATAGGGGACTGCGTTGTGATCAACTTCAGGTCACCAAACATAGTCCAAACACTCCTAGACGAGAACCATAGAATGGGGGGGTGGTATAGGGTCTTTCCCTCTGGGTTATTTTTACCCTCCAAGCCTTACATCGGTAAGCACAAGCCAGGATGGTCCTGAGAGGGGGATGTGGGAACAGACCAAGCAACGCCACACCGGGGGTTTACATCACCCCAGCCCACTCTTCTACAATCTGCCACTCACAAACAGATTCGACTCACTGGAACTGGTGGATTGACCCATGGGCCAGGGGTTTCCACAAGGGAACTCCGTTAGAACAGGGGAGACCTGGAGGGGCTCACCCAGTCGGGGATTGATGGCACCAGGGCTGGGGTCAGGGGAACAAAAGGGGGTAGAGAGTGGGGTAGAAAACAAAGGAAGGAATGTGGCAGTTAACTCTCAAATTACATCTGAGCATCCCCTGGAAACACCATGTTCACCTATAGTACAACAGTGTGTGACTGCAAACAACACAGATAACACTGCCGGCCCCCCTGCCTTTACCAATTGCCTTCACCTAGATAGGCTTGATGTGTAGATCACCTTCAGTCTAACAGCAAAGCAGGGTGATTGCCCCCTAAACCCAGAAGCTTGTAAGGGCCCACTTGGAATGAAATGTTTCTCGTGGAACATAGCAGGTCTCGCCCCCAAGCTGGATAATCCAGAATGGGGTTCTTTTATTGGTTTTCATGAAATGTGCATGTTCCAAGAAACCTGGGCTAGGACGGACACTCACAGAGAGGGCTATGCTACATTTAGTATACCAGCATCTAGTGAGGGAAGGGGAAGGCAATCAGGGGGATTATGTACTTGGGTGGGAGTGCACTTGGGATGTGTTGCCAAACAAATAGAGACATCATCCAGGGATATTCTTTGCATTTGTCTATCTTTTCCCACGAAGATTAGAATTGCTTTGATTAATGTCTACTCCCAACCAGCCCGTTATGACTCAGAGTCACCAACCCTTGATCAATTAACTTTTTTTCTCTCATCAATTCCTGCAAATCTCTGGGTTATAAAATCGGTGGGGATTTTAATTGCCAGTATGAACCATTGAATGGATGGAGCATGGACAACCCAAGTGACGAAGATCTCCATTGGGCTATCCTGGAGCCTGACATCCCCCCCAGTACGTGCATAATCCCCACTGGTTCTGCAGATGAACACTTTTTTTTGATTAACACATTTTTATTGATTTGACAAAAGACACCAGCCATTCATCACAACACCATGAAAATCCGGGAGTACAATCAAAGATTAGCGCGACCCAACCTACAAATATGAATGAATACAAAGCAGCATACATTTGGACATTCCCTTTGAGATTAAACCATTCCCCCAACCATTTCCCCCAAACCCTACGATACTTCTTGGGACACCCACGTACTTCATACCACCGCCATTGCTGTAGTGAAAAACAACTTCTCATTCCTAGACCCATCCAGCCCGTCAGTAATACCCAGGATTGTGTGTTTTGGATTGTGGGGGACTTCCCACCCCAATATCTCGGTGAGTTCCTCCTCAATGTCTCCCCAGAACTGCGCCAAGCAAGGACAGGCCCATACCATGTGGAGAAAATCAGCTGGTTCGTGGCCGCACCTAGTGCAAGCGGAGGTCGGGCTAAATCCTGCTCGATGGAGGCGCACCGGGGTGAGGTAAGCTGCATGTAAATAGTAGAGCTGTACCATACGTAGCCTGGCGGAGGCAGTGACCGTCCTATGGACCAGAAGGGCGTCGCGCCAGTCTTCCTCCTCCAGAGTGCCCACCCACTCCTCCCATTGAGCACGTAATCGATCTAGGGAAGTAGGGGTGTTATTGATCAATGCTCGGGAGATGCCACCCTTCCCCAGGTCCCCCAGCATAATCTGTGCCTCAGGCGGGCTATGGTCAGGAAGCCGTGTGCCTGTTGGGAGGTGTGTGTGGAGAGCGTGTCGCAACTGTAGGTATCTGTAGAACTGCGACTGATGTAGGGAGTGACTAGTTTGAAGGTCTTTGAAGGAACGCATGTGATCTCCCACCCATACGTCACCCAGTTGTGAAATTCCTATAAGGTCCCAGGCTCGGAAACCTCGCAGCCCATTAACCTCCTTGAGCCAGGTCCCCTGCCACAGGGGTGTGCACTGGGTCAGTGTATGTGTCCACTTGGTGTCTCGTAGTGCGGCCCGCCAGGCCAGCAGCGCGGAGCGCGTCACCTCTGGCAATGGGGACGGGATAGGGGCCCCGTACAGCATATAGACTGGACCTTGGTCAGACCCAACTCACCAAACTCAAGCCTATATGCCGGATCAGACCAACCCCCATT
Organism: Calotriton arnoldi; assembly: GCA_963921515.1. NCBI lineage: Eukaryota > Metazoa > Chordata > Amphibia > Caudata > Salamandridae > Calotriton > Calotriton arnoldi. The sequence goes on along the minus strand of CAWUFW010008462.1, from coordinate 64,391 downwards.
GAACCAGTCGTGTATGGAGAGAAGGCGCGTGGCAAGGTAGTACAGATATAAGTGGGTCATCCCCAGGCCCCCGTCAAATGAAGGAATCCTACAGACGTTCAGAGCCAGTCGGGCCCTACCTTTCCCCCAGAGGAACTTGTTGGCCATGCTATCCAATTCGCGAAACCAGGTCCTGGGGAAGCAGAGGGGGGTATTTTGAAGAACGTAGAGGAACCTGGGGAGAATCATCATTTTAAAGAGGGCGACCCTCCCCATGGGGTTCAGGGGCAGTGTTTGCCACTTCTGGAGGTCTGCCTTAGCCCTCTTCACTAGGGGAGTAACGTTGAGAGCCCAGCTGAGCTCGGGGAGTAGAGTCATCCATATCCCCAGGTATTTGAATGATTGGCGACGGAGTGGTATGTTGGACTGCCAATCAAAGCATTCTCGAGTGGAGAGGGACCAGGACCGATTTGTCGGGGTTCAGTCGGAGGCCCGAAGCCTGTTCAAAGGATTGTAGGATGTGGAGACAATGGGGGCCTGACCGGGCGGGATCCGCTAAGTAAATGAGGACATCGTCCGCATAAAGGACGATTTTGTCGGTCTCGGTGTTGGGCCAATTCTAACCCTGCACATGTTCGCACGATCGTATCAAGGACGCCAAGGGCTCCATCACCAGAGCAAAGAGCAGGGGGCAGGGGGCGGGGGGGGGGGGGGGAGAAGAGGGCATCCCTGCCTCGTTCCCCTGCAGACCGAGAAGGGCTCCGACAGAACCCCATTCACCAGGACACGAGCCCTCGGACGGGCGTAGAGAACCCTGACCATGCCTCGAAAGCGGGGGCCAAGGCCCATCTCGGCGAGGACATCCTCCAAAAAGCCCCAATCCACAGAGTCAAAGGCTTTCTCGAAGTCTACAAGGAGGATCGCTAGATAGGGGGTGAGCAAGTGTTGGTGGGCCAAGGCCGATTGCAATCTCCGGAGACAATGCCTGGTACCATGTGAGGGCATGAACCCGCATTGGTCGGGGTGAACCAGCACGGATAGGTGGGGGTTTGAGCCGCTGGGCGAGGACCGTGGCAAACAGTTTCACATCAGTATTTATGAGGGAGCTAGGTCAGTAATCCGCACACCGTGGCGAGGGCGGCTGGGACTTGGGAAGGACCACTATGGTGGCCATGTCCGTCTCCGGAGGGAAGGAACCTTTCTCAGCCGCCTCCCGAAACAGGCCCGCAAGGTGAGGGATGAGAGTCTCACGATATTGAGCGTAGTATTCTTGAGGGAGGCCGTCTGGGCCTGACGTCCTGCCGGAGGAAACAAGGGTGATCGCCTCCCCGATCTCTTCTTGGGTGATGGGGCGGTCCAAATCCTCCTGGTCTATGGGGTCCAGGCGAGGAAGGCGGCCGTTCCCGACCCCCAACAGGCCCGAGAGAGAAAGTTGGAGTTTTAGCCGCATATAGTTGGCGATAATATGAGGCAAAGGCGCGGGCCATCTCCGCTGGTGAGCGATACACCGAACCATCCTGAGCTCTGATTTCAGGGATTATGCGGTTTGCCCTGGGATAGGTGGCTAATCTGTGGAGGAGTGAGCCGTTTTTGTCGCCCCAACTGTACACCCTGGCCACGGACGAGCGCCAGAGGAGTTTGGCCACGTCCAGTGAAAGCTGCTTGATCTCCGAACGAAGATGGGCAAGAAGTCTCACCTCGGGTGCATCCGGGGTTTGGGCGGAGGCTCGTTCAAGGCGCAGCGCCTGCGCCTCACGTGAGGTAATTTGCTCCAATTGTGCCTGCCGCTGGAGTTTGAGCTGACCCTTGGCAACACCCCTAATTGTAGCCTTGCCAGCCTCCCATAGGGTACCCGGCGAGGGTACTGATCCCTCGTTGGTCAAAAAGTATTGCTTAAGTTCCCGTCCCACCACCTTCCGGAATTCCCTGTCTTGAAGGAACCAAGCGTTTAGCCTCCACGTTTGACGCATTGAGGCGGGGCCCGTGTGAAGCATCACCGGGGAGTGGTCGGAGATGCCTCGGGGGAGGATGGAAACGTCTTGAATCATAAGACAATCCGTCGAAGGAACGAAAAAGGTATCGATACGCGCCTGCGTATGGTGAGCTGCTGAGGTGTGCGTGAGCTGCTGAGGTGTGCGTGAGCTGCTGAGGTGTGCGTGAGCTGCTGAGGTGTGCGTGAGCTGCTGAGGTGTGCGTGAACTGCTGAGGTGTGCGTGAACTGCCTGGAGTGTGGGTATCAGATGCGCCAGGCATCGCATAAACCCAGTGATTCAGACCAAGTCGTCAGCTGTTTTGCCTGCACAAGTCTACCAGGGGAAGGGGGGCCGGTCGTGTCTAAATCAGGTGAGGAGACCGCATTAAAGTCGCCCCCAAGGAAAGTGGAACCCAAGGGCAGGGATGCTAGGAGGTCGGCAGATTTGGCTAGGGTCGTTGTTAACATCGAAGGAGGGGAGTAGAGTGACAAGATTGAGGGGGCCACCGTTCAACGTGCCACTTAGGGCCACGAAGGTGCCCTGGGCGTCGTGGGTGACGCGCGCAGTCACGAATGGAAGGGAACATTTCACCAGGATCGCCACCCCACGGGAGCCCCGAATGAACCCTGAGTGCCAAACCCTATTGTAGCCATATCGTGCTAAAAAGGGGCAGTGGTTACCCAGTAAGTGCGTCTCCTGTAACAGTAGGACTTCTACCCCAAGGCGTTGTGCGTATCGTAGTGCGCTTGAAACGGTCCAGGAGGCCGTTGACATTCCAGGACATGACGCGCAGGGAGGCCCCTAGCGGAGGTGTGTCAGGCATAGTGGCAGAGGGTCTCGGTGATGAGGTAAAATCCCAGAGGAGGCCCGGCCCTGGGCTGGGTCGCCCGGAGGCTTGGTTGGGTGTCCAGAGAGGAGTCATTGTGTCCCACCGGGAATGGAACAGGGTGCCATGTAAGTGCTGGTGCAACAAAACAAGAACACAACAAAAACAAATTAGAAACAGAACTTGGGACAACGGTCCCCCCGCCCTACCCCATCCCCCACCCTACACTTCAGGAACGGAAGCATCGGTCGCCCGAACAGTAAACCAGTTTAACGAAAGACCAAACTAAAACGCTTGGGAATGGGGAAGCGTGGAGGACCCCTCCTCATGACAGGATGTACGAAATCAAGTCCGTTGGGAAGGAAAGCAATGGTGAGTTAATGCGCCGTCTCCGGCTGCGGAGCCAGGCCCGGCAGGCAGAGACAAGTTCAAGCAGGGTCCCTCAGAAGCGTCGGGCTACGTGAAAGGTCTGTGTCCGGGAGGTCCAGCAATGAAGGCCGGGGCGAGACACCCCTGTGATCCAAGTGGCCAGATGAGCCGGACCGCCTCCCAGCCAAGGATTCTCCAGAAAGAAATGCTGGCTGCCGGGAGGGGTCCAACGGGGAGTCTGAACGGGCTCTTCTCTGGCCACGACGCCTGCGGGAGCGGTTGCGCTGAGGCCGGGGGGCAGAGGGCACGAGATGGGCGGGCCCATCGTCCACCTCACCAGGTGGTGGATTCCGGTCGTTGGTCCGTAGAGGACGCTACTCCGTCACCCAAGCCTCTGTAGGATTGTCAAAGAACATGGTCTTGTTGGAGAACACCACTCGCAGGCGTGCCGGGAAGAGGAGCCTATATTGGATGTTAAGGGCTCTTAGCTTTTGTTTGACTTCGCCGAACGAGCGGCACTGACCCTGGACCTCACGAGTGTAGTCCGGGAAGATCATGATTGTATGGTTTTCATAGCGGAGTCGTTGCTGTTTGTGGGCTTCGGCCAGGATAGAGTCGCGGTCCTTAAAATTGAGAACCCGCATTATAACCGGTCGGGGAGCCGCACCGGTTGGTGGTTATGGGGCAAGAGAACGGTGGGCCCGCTCGATCGCAAACCATGGGGAGAGGGAGCCCTCGGGGACCCATGATCGCAGCCACTTCTCCAGGAAGTCTACAGTACGACCTTGCTCCGCTCCCTCTGGAAAGCCCACCAGGCGGAGGTTGTTGCGCCGGGACCTGTTCTCTGCGTCTTCCGCCCGTCGGTGCAATTCCTGGGTGTGCGATTGGAGACGAGCGACTTGCCCCTTAAGTTGCTGGACGTAGTCTTCCACGGTGGAAATTCGAGATTCGGTCTCTTTGATCCGGGCCGTGGCGCCTCGGAGGTCCTGCCGGATGAAGGTCATGTCCACTCGCACTTCCGCGATCTTGCCCTCCACAGAGGATTGTGAAGCGTGGATAGCCTGTAGGATGGTAGACAGGTCCGCGGGCGGTGGAGGCTCCTTGTCCGCAGTTCCCCTGGTCGCCCCCATATCTGTGGTGGTGAAACGGTCCATTTTGGTCTGGGTGGCAGGGGTCTTGGACGGTCTGTCCGTTCTGCCCATGATGTCACTCAGCAGGGCAGGGGATCCTAAGAGTCCCCTCAGAAGGATTTCGCGGCAGGGGGGTCAACGATCCACCCCGGACGGGCCGAGATCAAAAAGGGGGGGGCAGCCAGAGCGAAGGAGGAGGTCCACCCAGACCCGCCGCCGCTCGATATGTGCGGCCGATTCCACGTCCCCCAGGCAGGACTGCGCCCCGATGGCAAAGGGATGAAGGTCCGAACCAAGGCCGCGGTGAGGCACCTGCACTCAAGGCCCGCAGGTTACACCGGGCGTCACTCGAGCAGGGCAACAGCGGAGGGGCCGGTGGGGGAGGCGCCCCCGTGGGCCTCGCGCCGCTCGATGTCTGCGGCCGGTTCCACCCCCTCAGGCCTCAACCCCAGCTAGTGGCAATGCGGTGGGGGGCCTATTCGGGACCCAAAGCCAGGCCACAGCAGGACGGGCCCGCGGACCCAAACAGGCACTGCAGGCGCTGAACGGGGGGGAGGGGGGGAGTGGTGAGGGAGGTCGTCACATGGATCTTTACGCCGCTCGGTGAATGTGGCCGAGTAACCCCCGCTGCCAGTATCACTGCCCCAGAGATGGTGGGGTAGAAATTGGGTTCCAGGGCCAGGCCAGGGGGATTGCCTCACCAATAAGTCCCGGGACCGCCTGGGGCCAGGCAGCAGTAGGCTGGGGGCAGGGGGGCGGTAGAGGGCCCCTACCATGGGCCCCTCGCCACTCGATGGACGCGGCCGGCACCACTCTCAGGCTTCCCCCAGCTGGGAGTTCAAAGTCGGCCTCAGGACGCCACCACCAAACATCGCCAGGGCCCAGGGAAGCCGGCTCAGAGGCTGCGGGGGGAGGTGGGAGGGGACTCAGCTGAGCCCGACACCACCTGGTGCCGGTCCCCCTCCCCAGCCGGTCGCCCCGCGCGCGCAGGGGGGGCCCCCCACAGATATCTCTGGACCGCCGCCGGGACTCACCAGTCTGTAGGTCCGCCGAGTGCCAGGTCCCAGATCACAGGGTTTCTCCACGGCAGGCAGGGATTGATCGCCGCCGCCCTCCAGCCCCCGCCGCCCAATATGGCGGCCAATGCTGGGGGGCCGGAGTGCAGCCACAGCCGTCTCCGCAGGTACGGGCAGATGGACAGCCCCGCACTGGGCTCGCTCTCTCCAGAGCCGGCGGGCAGAACCAGGCAACCGCGGCCGCCGACGCGGGAGCACAGCCGGGCGAGGGAGGAGGACGACACAGGCGACACCCCGGAGTCGGCGGCTCTCCCCGGGGTATTCCGGCTCCACAGGAGGGCCCCCCGCCTCTTCAGGCACTCGGGCGAGAGACCAGGCGGCGCAGTCCAGGGGCAGCAGGCGGCGCAGTCCAGGGGCAGCAGGCGCCGCAGATCAGGACGAGGAGGCCGCCATTTTAGATGTGGGTCCCGGCCGGCCAGTCAAGAGCTGCGGAGCATTAAGACGCGGGGCTCCTCGCAACCGGCGACACAGCCAGAGGTGCAGCGCTGAGGCGGCGATGATTTTCAGGGCTGGATGGCCCGCAGGACGAGAGGATTATGAGCGGATGGCGGAGGAGTCCCGGAGCACTCAAGGTGCGTCCACCATCTTGGCTCGCTAGGCCACGCCCCTCCAGATGAACACTCTTACACTTACCCACTTCTATGAGAGCCTGCAATGGATGCACTAAATCAGACACACCAGGGCATCACACCTTCAATAGACCAGGGCAAACATCCATCATAGACTATATCCTGGTTGATCTTAACTCATGGCATAGGGTGATAGATTTTTAACATTGAGCCCCGTTTCGATAGCGACCATAATGCTCTCATAGTAGAGGTAATTTCACCCTGTGACAAGAATGTATCCACAGCACCATCAACAGCTGATCATAGGTTAAAATTGAGTAACTGCAGGAGGAGAGTGCGCTGGGACAACTTTTGTCAATCCGAAGCAAACATGGCTCTAATATATCAAACATCCATTCCCTTTCTTACAGCAATGGAACAATTAACTGGGAATAATGGGGTTCCAAACTCCCTTTCCGAAATATCGAATAATCACCAAAACCTAGTAAACAGCCTAGTCAACATACTTAATCCAGTTAAAAGGAAAGGGGCTGGAAGCTCAACTCATTCATGGTATAATGCAAGTTGCCGCAAGGCTAAGTCAGATCTCATTGCTGCAATCAAACTAAATGATAGGCCCTTAATCAGAGAGAAAAGGTCATTACACAATAAAGCCATTTTGCAAGCAAAGAAAACATGGGAAAATGATAAATGGGTTTCATTGAACAACGCCTTAAGCGCGCAAGAAATGCGATAATTCTGGAATATCGTTAATTCGGGTTCACAGGAATCCAAAAGCGCAATAGAACCCAATATAGCAGAGAGCGATTGGAGGGCACATTTCCAATCACTATATGTGAGGGAGGTGGATGTTGACGAGCCAGTGGGCTCCACTCTTATGTCACACGATATAAATGCCCCACCTATTACCCTAAAAGAGTCATCAGAGGCAGTAAACAAGATCTTACCCTCCAAGGCTTGACAAGCTCCCAGGTGACCTTTTTCGCTCAGAACCCACTATTTGGATCCCCCATTTGTGCACTCTATTTAATGCCATACTCAGTGGAATGACGATACCTACCACTTGGGCTGGGTCTGAAATTATACCTATTTTTAAAAAGGATTGCCATTTTTACCCGCAAAATTACCGTCCGATTAGTCTCATTGACGCAAGTCAAACACCATTTGCCCGCGTCCTTCTTGGACAGTTACAGTGCTGGATGGACGAGCACAAGGTACTTAGCCCCCTCCAAGCTGGGCTTAGAGCCAAGATTTCCACAATCGATCAAATCTTCAGGCTCCAAATGCTATATTGGAAGTGTGTACTTCTAAAGGGTGGCAGCCTCTACCTGATTTTTGTAGATCTTAAGTCAGCGTTTGACTTGGTTCCGCGGGGAAAACTGTGGGCACTCCTGTTAGACATGGGCGTTCCATCTTATCTATGCCACTTATTTGAACGTCTCCACCAAGAGAATTATGCCCAAATAAGGTATGGGAAAAATGGCAATCTAACCGCCCCATTGCCGGTAGAAAGAGGTGTACGCCAAGGTTGCGTCCTGGCCCCGACACTTCTGCCTTTTTATCAACGGTTTAGTTGAGTCATTAACCACAGAGTTAGACATTGATGCCCCCAAAATTGCAAACCGCAAAATCCCAGCAATGATGTTCGCGGATGATACCCTCCTTCTGTCTAAATCACCCATGGGAATCCAGAAGGTCCTTAATAATTTTAGTACTTTCTGTAGAAATCGGGGCTTGGAGATCAACCTACAAAAAACCAAATATATTGTCATCAATGCAAGCGCTAGTACTCGCCCCAACCCCTTTTTAGACGGAAAACCACTAGAGAGGGTTTCCATCTTTGAATATCTTGGCATCACGCTTACAGAAAAACTGGATTGGGGAGCGCAAATCCAAAAGGCAAGTTTGAAGCTAGTACAATCAATGGGGGGCTTAACTAAGGTGTACAGGAGTTGCTCCCAAAAAATTTTAAGTCCGGTAGTTGAAATTTATAAAGTTCAAGCCAGGGGTGCTGTGCTGTGCCGAAATCTGGGGCCATCGCCCCCTGGGCTCCTTGGTAAATTCCGAGATCTCCTTTAATAGGCAACTTCTTGGTCTCCCCCCCCCACCAGCTCCCCTCTTATACCACTTAGAATGGACCTGGGATTAGACCAATTTCTGATGAAGCCGCCCTTAGACCGCTTTTATTCTGGCACCGCCTGTGGAGCACCCCTGAATTGTCAACCTATAGAGAAGAACTGAGTGAAGTGCTGAGGCTTTGGGGCGCGGGCAAACTGGCCTGGCTGGTACATATTAGGAACACCTGTGCTGCAATAGGGAGATGCAACCTGTGGACCAATCCAGAAGAATCCTGCCTGGCTATCCCCAGGAAAACCCTAGTGGAGAGCTACAGGGAACACAAACTGACTCCGGTCACAATGAACTCCACACCTGGTCGCCTTACACTAGAGTTCCTACAAATCAAAGACCATTACAGTTTAGAACTAGTCTTGGATGATATCCAGCCATTTTTGGCTAAAATATTATCTCTCCAATTTAGACATGGGGTGCTCCCATTGCGCGCATTTACTAATAAATGGGCGGTCAGTCCTGATAAAGGTTGCCCAGCCTGTAGCAATTTAGAGGAGACCGATATTCATGTATTCTTCATCTACCAAGGCTACAAGAAGGCAAGGACGCGCTGGCTCCGTCAGATATGTAGAAATCTGGGAGTTAAACACTGTAGAGAGGCACATAGGATATTGAAATATGATACACATCCACCTATTGTGTTTTCTGTAGCTCGTTTTTTATTCTCGATGTGGTGTGCGCGCAGTGCCATTTTAAAGTCAACACCCTAGTATGGGCTAACAATGTACTATACCTCCCATGATGAATCTAGTTTCTCATTTCTATCTCTGTAAATTGTAAGCAAGCACTTTAGAACTCTTACGAAAAATTTTTAATCACAAATGTTCAAAATGAATATTGATCATCTCCTCTCGCCTCGAATGTCGATTGGTACTAGATTAGGGTAGGGACATTTCCCGACTACATAAGGGCCTCTTATGAACTTAATATTCTACTTAAAGTGGTAATCGTTAAGATTGCCCGTAGGTTGCACAAGCGCTTAAACTATTAGAAGAATGTGTATATAATGCATAAGCACTTTGTTATTGCCCTAACCAACGATCATTATGGGGCCCCAGCCTGAGACTGAAGGAAAATGGAATCACAACCGGCCAGAGGGGCTGCATGTTGCACAAGCACTTTACTATTCACTCACCTAAACAACAATGTGGGGCCGGGGGATGAGCTAGAAGGCCTAATGTGTTGATAATGGTCTTAATTCAAAATTCATGTTTTTATCTTCTTGGCTGGCATCCTCTGAGGGCCTTGGGAGTGATATTGCAATGTACCATATGTCACTTTTTAACTCTGTTTTTAATTAAATGTAATGTAATTTTTATATTTGTGCTTTTATGGCTATTTTTAGCCGAATAAAGTCTGAGTTCTGAGCTTCAATCTGGTTGGCGACATCAATTGTAGCTGTAATCAATCTACTGTTCTGAAAAGGAGTTCCTTGTGAACATTGTCTGTGCTTAATAGCATTACCCAGTTCGCAAGGACATATGGGTCGCTCTTGTTTTTTGTAACAACTGAAGATGTGATTTTGGCACATTGACTGTGAACCCTAGTTAATGTAGTAACTTTATGGTTATGGAAGTGTATTTGAGACACTGTTGGTACGTGCTGGCTTTGATGAGCCAGTCGTCTAAGTATGGGAAGACATGGATGCTTTGTCTCCTGAGATGAGCAGCTACTAGCGCAAGACATTTTGTGAAGACTCTGGGGGCCTTGGTGACTCCGAATGGGAGTACCTTGAACTGGTAATGTTGGCCCGCTAGCACAAACCTGAGAAATTTGCGATGAGCAGGGTGGATTGGAATATGAAAGTAGGCGTCCTTTAAGTCTAAGGTGGACAGAAAGTTGCCTTTTTGCAAAAGAGGTAGTACCTGTTGAAGTGTTACCATGTGAAAATGGTCTGACTGTATGTAAAAATTGAGTTCTCTGAGATCTAAGATTGGTCTGACAGACCCGTCCTTTTTTGGTATTAGGAAGTAAAAGGAGTACACGCCCGACCCTTGGTGTTGTAGTGGTACAGGCTCTATAGCTCCTTTTAAAAGTCGAGACTGTACCTCTTTTTTGAGGAGGTGTAGATGATCCGGTGAGAGTTTGTGTGACTTTGGGGGAATGTTTGGAGGAGTGTTGATGAACTCCAGGCAGTAACCAGAATGGATAATTTGTAGAACCCATTTGTCTGTTGTTATTGACTGCCAAGCTGGTAAGAAATTTGACAGTCTTCCCCCGACAGGTGTTAAGTGGTCGGGGGGGGAAGTATGGGTAAGTCACTGTTTTGTATTGGAGGTGGAGGTGCGTGTGCTAGAACCTCTACCTTTGTCGTTGTTTCCTCTGTAACCCCCTCTGAAGTCGTTTTTAGAGCCAGAGGGTTGGTTATTGCCCTTGTATGTGGATGCCGTTTCCGTGGAAGTATTTTTGGACCCTGCTCGATAGGAGCGCCGAAAGGAACCACGGCCTTGTGTGTACTGAAGTGCTCCCATTGATTTGGCCACTTCAGTGTCCTCCTTCATCTTTTCCAGTGAAGCATCTACCACTGGGCCAAAGAGGTGTCGTTTGTCAAAGGGTGTGTTTAATATGGAGGTCTGAACCTCAGGTTTGAACCCAGATATACGTAGCCAGGTGTGTCTTCTTAAAAGGACACTAGTGTTTACCGCTCTGGCAGATGTGTCAGCAGCATCTAGGGAACATCGGATTTGATTGTTCAAAATAAGTTGTCCCTCCCGTACGAAGTCTTGTGCTTTAGATCTAAGCTCTTGGGGTAGAAATTGGATGAGTTGTTCCATTTCATCCCAATGCGCACGGTCGTATCTGGCTAACAGCGCTTGTGTGTTAGATATGCGCCAGAGGTTTGCTGCTTGTGAAGCCACCCCCCCCCCCCGCCCGATGCATCGAGAAGCTTTGATTCTTTATCTGGGGGTGGAGCATCCCCTGTAGCTTGGGAGTTTGCCCTCTTACATACATTTGAAACTACCAATGAGTTTAATGGTAATTGTCCCCTTATGTACACTGGGTCAGGTGGTGTTGGCTTATACTTTTTATTCACCCTAGGGGTAAGGATATGTGCCCTGACAGGATCGTTAAATATGTCGTCCACATGTCTGATCATACCTTTCAGCATGGGTAATGTATGTGTCGCCTTTTGTGTACTATTAAGTGTTTCAAAAAGGAAATCCTCTGAGGGATTCCTTGTGGAGCTGCACCCCATGGTAATTGGCAGCTCTGCCTAGTAATTCAATATAGCCTTAACTGTCATCTGGTGGAGAGGGCCTGGTAGGGTATAAGTCAGGATCGTTGTCTGTGGGCGAGTCAGTGTTGTAGTCGCCCCATTGATCTATCGGTCCTGGCTGGTTATCATTATTACCATCCCCATCATCCTGATTGTCAGGTGTATGTGGTGGTGAGTGCTCAGGTGAAGTTGGCACAGGCAGAGACTGAGGAGAGGGTGCTGCTGGAAGAGGACGAGGAGGAGAGGAAGGGTTAGTTCCAATATTTCTCTTCAAAGGAATGTGATATTCCTCTTCAGTATCAGTTCTTCTCTTTAGAGTCACTTTGGTGGTAATGTGCCCAGTTTTAGGGTGAATGTATAACACCTGTTTCGGGTCCGGTTTATTGAGCGGATCGTCGAAACTGCTTTTTAGGTGATTTTGGTACATCAGTCTGTTTCGACGCCGAAGTTTTCGGTGCGGACGGCTTAGGGGCTGGTGTCTTCGGATCCGAAGGGGTTTTCGGTGCAGAGTGGTGGTGTTCAGAGCCGGACTTGGTCTTCAATCCCGAAGGCTTTGGCTCGGTGCTCGACTTAGAGTGGGGCTTTTCGGAGCCGGATGGTTTTTTTGTAGGCTTCGGTGCCGAGCCGGAAGGCGGGGCGTCGGAAGCGTGGTCTCGGTGCCGACTGGGGCCAGAGGGCGCGGGTTGGTCCGGAGCCTTCTTTTTAGGTTGACTTGGGAGTTTGGGCGAGGTAGGGACTGTACTTACAGTACGTTGTCCATGCGGGATGTCTTCATCCTGATCAGAGCCGTCCTCGGAAAGGGAGATCGGATCCTTTTCTTCCTCGGCCCCGATAGCGTCGCCGGCTTCTTCTTCATCGCGGCGTCGAGCCAGAGAGTCACGAAGCGTCTTTTTAGAGTGGAAAGCTCGGCACGCGTTGCAGTCCTGCTCACTGTGTTCCGGTGACAAACACAGGTTGCACACTTCGTGTGAGTCGGTGCGTGGGTATTTTGCGTGGCACAGAGGGCAGAATTTAAAGGGAGTTCGTTCCATCGACTGCGAGTCGAACCGAGGCGGCTAGGCCCGACGGCCTACCACGAGCTCTCCGATCGAAAGAGGGTTTTTTCCAAACAAACACGATACGCGAGGAATGGAATACGCGATCGGAAACAATACCGTAGAGGGTGAGAGTTTTTACGCACCGAGGGAAACCGAAGGATCGGTGTCGAACCGGAGCGCAGCGAGTAACATCCGAACCCGATGGCGGAAAAAAGCAAACAATGGAGTCGATGCCCATGCGCACTATCACCGAAAGGAGGAGTCACCTACCTCGTGACTGGAAAGACTTCTTCGAAGAAAAACAAAGTGCAAACATCCGGACCCAACACTAGATGGCGATATATGCATAGCATATGATCTACAGCTCATATGCCTCGAACACTAAGTTTCTTGTTGCTATTAATGTTTTCTGATTCCCTTATAGTTATGGCCCAAAGTCTGCGCCTATAACACCAATCAGTCATGAGTAGAACGTGCTCCTTGAAGAGTAGTAAGTGAGTAAACTTCGCTACACTGTGTGGAGCACTCAGAATTCTGACCCTCCACTATTCAGTCCTGACGAAGGCCACAAGACCCATAGGGGCATTTCATGGCCGAAACATGTCGACCTGACCGCTAGGTGTTGTGGACTAGTAACTTATCCACTCAACACTGCTTCTCTCTTTTAACCTTATCCCTATCCTCATTCTCTTTGTTTAATAAACAATCTGATGCAGGATAGGAGATAATTTTAAACGCCTCACTACTGTCAACAGCAAGACAGACTCACTCCTGGTGGAGGGTGGTAAGTCACTTGGAGAATGGAACACTCAAATGAAAGACCCAATAATGACACTATCCACCAAACCACACGAGCGGGGACAATATACACTGCAAACTGAACGTGTGGTTGAGGGTCTCCTAGATGATTCACCTGAGACTTTGGCACATCGACAGTGATTAATTCTCCCTCTTCTGATCAATAGACAATGTCAGATAACATCATAGGTGTCGAAGAGAGTGAAACCATCTTTTTGTCCCAAATCACTTTTGAATATGCATAGTAAATGCACTGGCATTCAGATAATGGTGATCTATGAACAAGAGGAAGCAGAGTAGAAGATTAAGCAATGTAGTTTTCTGCATTAATGGAGTGAAGGTTATTTTGTGCACAGAGGTATAACTGGTGAAAACGGGCGCTCCAACAACTGTCACCTACTAAAGGTCTGCCAATTCCATACATTTGTTGTCTTATACTGGCAGTTTGTGTCTTCACATTGATTCCCAGTGGATCTGGCAGCGATCTGCCGCTAAAAGTCAGTTAGGAGACACCACATAAGTAGACATTTTGGCTGCTTCCAACTCATTTGCCTCAGGGAACTGGAACAAAATGGGAAGTTTTGGGACCAGCATCAATACAAAACACTTCCAAGCGTGCATAAAGCTATTCTCAGGTCAAGTCCACTGGACTGTCCATGTAAATAGGTTATAGATTTGGACCACTGAGTTGCAAGAAATAAAGAGGCAAAGGAAAAACAAAGCCTGGGTCATCCTCATAATGTAGACTTACTTAAACAAAATGGCCTAGGAGTAAAAAAAACAAACCCCCCCCCGAGACATTTCTTTGCAATTGTCAGCAAGGGTTCTTAGGACGCTTTGAATTAACCAGAAGAATCTACAAAAATACATTCAACTGACAGAACTACTGTAAACAGTGTAACAGACAATCCTAAACACTCAAACGTGTAAAAACAAGGGAGACACCTTACAGAAGCTCCAAAAACGAGGGCCACGTGTAGTCTCTTGGACACCTCCTGGACTTATCATGTGTGTGTTCCCAAACAAAAACATAAGTGGGATGCTCAGGTATCATCAGGGGAAGAACCACTCACCTAAAATACACACTATCACTTCACTGTACAGTGGATAAAACAGTGGTGTGCCGCCTAAACATCTCCGGGGGAGGAGGAAAACAAACCAGTAGTCATGTATGTTAAAGAGGGGACAGTACTAACTAACCAGCAACTAAGAGTAAGAGGAGCAGCATCACACTTCTGGGAAACTGCACTGCCTCCAGGCTTAAGCTCCACCTACAATATTCTGCTACAATGCAGAGTCACCTAAAACAACGAAATATATCAAAGATAAGTTCGGCATTGACTGCCCAAGTACCAAGCTATGTGCTTCACCAAGGAAAAACTAGAATAAACAAGCATTGGCATAGCCAATAGGTCTCGCCTTAGGGACCTTATAAGTGTTTAGCCATGCAACAGTTGATGTTGTTGCACCAAGGATATTGTGCTGCATAACTAAATACTTATAAGGTCCCAAAAGCGAGACCTATTGGCTATGCAAATGCTGGTTTAATTAGTTTCAGTTCTAAAACAAACTCTCCCCTCCCCCCCTACACTCTTGACAAGAAGTTAAATGGACACTCGCAAAGCATTTCGGGCCAATAGGGATCCACGTATCAAAGTGATTTTGGGGGCGTTTGTAAGTAAACAGATCGTGTAGCATTTCTGAGACTGCTGAAACTGAACCGGGTGTTTCTGCAGACCCTCAAACGCTGAAATAGTTGTGGAATGGTGAATTTGTGGTCACCAACTACAGGGAACAACCCGACTGGAGTTTAACACACAGTGCAAATTATATCTACTTGGGTTGACATCTCAGTTTCAAGGGTGTCTCTCTCATAGTGAACTGAACACACGTACAGCGTGCATCATCTGGTGTGCCGTCGTGAGCATCACAGCTCAGAATGAATATCTGAATCCGTGCAAGGCAGGAGCCTCCTGCACCCCGACACCGACTACATGTCAAGAAAAGTGCCTATGGCCGACAGAATCAGACTTAGGCACTGTAAAGCACTAAACCTTCTTCTTCAATAGGTAATGAGGTGTAAGATGTTTGTTTTCAAAAACTGATAGGTCAAAGGTCAAAGATCTTGAGGAGGTATGCTCTATGTCCTCCTTCCTCCAAAACACTATGATGTGTAGCACTTGAATAGTCTAGTAGTTTAGTGTTGTTAAAGTGCTTTACATAAATAAACACATTCATTAAAAGAGAAAAGGGGTTTACAAAATATAATTGTCAGCAAACTCAGAAACAAAAGGACGTAGAGACAGGTGTCTCTCCGTTTAGTGAGAATGGATTAGTAACTGAACAACCAGAACAGACCCTTAAAATACATTTCATATACAAACATTGCAAATCATTATTTTCGCTATTAAATTAATACAGTGTTAGGAAGCCACTCCGCGTCTGGCAGGTGAATGAACATGCGCAGTTATGGATCTAGAGACATTAACTGTCTTCAGTTCACTGCCAAAAAGCTATATTGCCACACAGAGACAAATATACTCATTTCCATCTTGCTTACAGTAGAGACCTCAATTTTCATTGCAGGATACCAATTATCTGTAGCTATTTGGCGGCAATATCCAATTGTTTCATACTGTTTTTCAAACCTCCCTCCCTCAACGTGCCAATATCCCGTAATCCAATATCTGTTGTCTCTTATTAAAACTTGCTCGAACCTCCTAAGACTTCAGCATTTGAAGAGGTTAATTAATGCTTCCATCGTCCTTTTTAATGCGAACTGCTTTGCGTGGCAATGTGCATTCCTAATGAAGGCCATTTGCATTTCTATTTTTAAGAGTAAAGAGAGTCTGCAGAGACTTAGGCCGTCCTGCCTGGACTTTCCTCTATTTCATATTTGGCTGAGAGGAATCACTTATGAAAGCTAATGGGAGCCAGGGCCAGGCAGATGACAAGGCCGCGGGTGCCTGACTGTTAGGACCAAACTTCCACTGTCCCCTAAAGAGAGGCTGTCAAACACCCTGCGGGGCGCCAGATAGCTCTGTTCAAGTCCCCAATACCCCAGCTCCCTTGCTTACCCAACCATTTCAGAGTATCTCATTCTCTCGGTGTCACATTGGTTAATGGCGGGAGTTCACGCTCGGACGGCTTTGTCAGCGAATACCACCCCGTTTGCCTCACAATGACCAACTCACCCACGCAGAGCGCCATGGTTCCCGGTCTGAACATGCGCCCTGAGAGCTGAAACAACGCTCAGTCGATGTTCATATTGTTTGTATTAAAAATGAGCACGCACGTGATTTTTAAAACTTTAAGTTTCTCCAGCAAACTTCCACAGAAGAAGGCAAGCAGCAGGGTGCTACGCATTCGGCCTAGAGACTTCGTTTAATAACTATTGTTTTAGATTCGGCTGTTAAGATGACCATTTATAACTGCCATATATAACAGCTCGTTGCCACAACAGAGCCATTCGGAGAAAATTGAGAGAAACCAACCGTTCCTAGCTGCACCTAACAGTATTTTGTAATCCGTTCCTTAACTCATTTGAGTCCAATTACATGAGACGTGCCAGTGTAATTATGGGCCCTTACATGCACTGCAGAGACAGCCTGCATCTGCCTCTTGATGGCAAGAAAGTGAAAGCGACCGCGAGCAGGCAAAGTGAAAGCGACCAGGCAAATGTAAACTAGCGCGTGCGGCCACGCTAATTGAAAACAACAGATGGCCCCTTCGCACCGCTGCTCGCTCCCGCAAGGTGGATGCCGGCACAAGCATGAGTGTTTGAAAAGTGCAGACCGATTCCAAAAGGTCATCTCCTAGAACAGCACTTGCGCGCTGCGCTCGACCTAAAAATACCTTAGTACCATTTTAAGAAATCAACCACTTCAATAGCTGTGCTCCCACACACCATCCCTCCAAAATAATTGAATATATTTAGGTTTCTTTTACCTTCTAAAGAAGACTCATCCATCAAATGTAGGTCAGTCACTTGAGTGAAGGAATGCATTCACAGAGTACGTGTGGCACCAAGGCACTAGCTACCTTGAGCACACAACAGGCAGAGGTACAATTGTAAACCCAAAAGCACTTCCAGCGGTGTATAAGCTCTAATACCTATAAACGAACAAGTTACTTACCTTCGGTAACGATGTACCTGTAAGACATAGGTTAGTTATAGATACCTTACCTTAGAATTTCCCCCAGGCGTCAGACTGGATCCGGAGAATTTTTTCTCTTCGCAGTACCCCTGCGCGTCAGTAGGTGGCGTCGGTTGACTCCGCATCGGTCGTCTGCGTCGTGGTCGCTGGGATGACGTTGCAGTGCCTACTTAGACGCCGCCCCAGCACGCTGACATCAGTTATGACACGACTTTCCATGCCAGAAGCGCAGAGCCATGAAAGACACTGACCACTGGTGCACCATACTAGGGCCCTGTAAGGGAGTCCCTATCCCTAGAAATCAGTTCTCAGAGTGGGGAGGATGGATGTGGTGATAAGGAATCTATAACTAACCTATGTCTCTTACAGATACATCGTTACCGAAGGTAAGTAACTTGTTCATCTGAAAGACTATTAGTTAAAGATTCCTTACCTTAGAATAGATGCCTCCAGCAATACCAACCCCGGAGGAGGGTCTGCGAACCAGGTTCACACCAGAAAATCCTGGAGGACAGAACAGGCAAAGTAGCCGCCCCTCCGGACTGGACTATCCAGGCAGTAATGTCTGGTGAACGTGTGTAAAGATGCCCACGTGGCCGCCTGGCAGATGTCAATAAGTGGGACTCCACGTGACAAAGTAGTAGTTGCTGCCGTAGCTTTAGTGGAATGAGCCCGCAGCCCCACTGGAGGTTCCTTTTTCACTAAAGCGTAACTAATCTTTATACAAAGGACAACCCATCGGGAGATGGTACGCTTTTGGGCAGCCCGACCTTTCTTGGCACACACATAGCCAATGAAGAGTTGATAGTCAACCCGGAAATCTTTTGTGCGGTCAAGGTAGGACAGCGCACATTTTGGGTCCAGACGGTGGAGTCTCTCCTCCTTGGAAGGGTGCGGAGGTGGGAAAAAGGTGGGCAGAGTGATAGTTTGTCCTATGTGAAAAGGAGTAACTACTTTAGGAAGGAACAAGGGTCTCATCCTAAACACCACTTTGTCCGGATACATAGAGAAGAAAGGGGGCTTAGAAGAAAGATCCTGAAGCTTGCTCACTCACTCTGCGAGCAGAGGTGATGGCAACAAGAAAGGCAGTCTTTAGAGTGAGGAGCCTGAGAGGACAAGTGTGAAGAGGCTCGAAGGGAGCACACATAAGGCAAGTCAAGACAAGGTTCAAGTCCCACTGAGGCATTATGAAAGGAGATGGAGGAAAGAGGTGAATAATGCCCTTAAAGAACCTATTTACAATAGGGGACTTGAATGAAGAGGGCTGATCTGGTAGCCGAAGAAAAGCAGAAATGGCTGCCAGATAGCCTTCTAAGAGTGCCCAGAGCAGAGCCCTGGTGGGCCAAAGAAAGAATGAACAAAAGAACCTCAGAAAGAGGGGCAGAGAGGGGATCCACAGCCTTAGTTGTGCACCATGCCACAAACTTGTGCCATCGACAGGCGTATACCGTCTTACTGGAGGGACGCCTGGCTGCCAAGATGACATTCCAGACTTTGGGAGGAAAGTCAAAAGCTGTCAACTGTCTCCGCTCAATCTCCACGCAAGGAGGTGGAGGCTGGACAGGTTCGGGTGGAGGACCGTCCCCTGCTGCTGTGGCAGAAGAACCTCCCAAAGGGGCAGTCTGATCGGAGGATTGATGGCCATGCTCAGGAGCTCGGGGTACCAGACTCTTCGTGCCCAGTCCAGAGCCACAAGAATGACTTGGGCCCGGTCGTGCTTGATCATCTTCAGCACTCGGGACAGAAGTGGTACAGGCGGACAGGCGTACAAAGCATCGCCAAGCGAGTGCCACCTTGGAAACTACAACGCGTGGAACTGTTGACATTGCGCGTTCTCTTCGGTGGTGAATGGATCTAACCAAGGCTCTCCCCACTGCTGAAAGAGACCTTGCACCACATCCGAGTGAAGACGCCATTCGTGATCCACCAGGCACCGATGGCTGAGTTAATCAGCTCTGGCGTTCAGCGAACCTGCCAGGTGTTGAACCACCAGGGTCATGCCCTGATGTTCTAGCCATGTCCAAAGGAGAAGAGCCTCTTGACATAGGGTTCACGACCCCACCCCGCCCGGTTTGTTGCAGTACCACACAGTGGTGGTGCTGTCCGTTAACAACTGCACTGCCTTTCCCTGGAGGGAGGGAAGGAATGCCTTCAGTGCCAGGCAGATCGCCTGGAGCTCCAACAGGTTGATATGGAGCCCGGACTCCGCCGGAGACCAGAGTCCTCTGATCTACGCCTCTCCCAGGTGGCCGCCCCATCCCAGAAGTGATGCATTGGTCACCACAGTGCGTTCTGGTTGGGGAAGGGAGAGGGATATGCCTATGACCCAATCCTGGTTCGCTAATTAACACTGCAGTTGTTGTGCAGTGCCCTCCGAGATCTGGACGTTGTCTGAAAGATTCCCCTGATGCTGCGCCCAATGAAACTTCAGGTCCCACTGCAGAGCCCGCATTATGCCATCTGGCATGATCACACGAACAGGATGCAGGAGGCCCAGCAGCCTCAGGGTCATTCTCACCGAAATCCAGGATAGAGGCTGAAACATCGGTATCATAGCCCGAATATCCAGGAATCGCTGTTCGGGAGGATAGGCCCGAAACTGCACTGTGTTCAGAACAGCTCTGATAAGGAGCGATTGAAAGGGAGTCCGGTGTGACTTCGGCACATTTATAGTGAGCCCCAGCGAGCGCAGGAGGCCCGCGGTAGTCTGGAGGTGGGAGACAACCGTCTGGGGCGAACCCGCCTTCAACAGCCAGTCGTCGAGATGGGGGGTGGGGGGGGGGGCGAGACTGGAACCCCTGATCTGTGCAGATGAGCTGAGACCACCGCCATCACTTTCGTGAACACGCAAAGGGCACTGGTAAGGCCGAAAGGGAGCACAGTGAACTGAAAATGCTCGTGGCCTAACGTGAACAGTAGGTAGCGTCTGTGGGCTGGCAGGACGGGGATATGGGAATAGGTATCCTGCAAGTCCAATGCCACCATCCAGTCTCCAGGGTCGAGGGCAGACAGGACCCGAGCCAACATGAGCATTTTGAACTTCTCCTTGCGGAGGAAGCGGTTGAGGGCCTTGAGGTCTAAGATAGGACGCAGGCCTTTGTCCTTCTTGGGCACCAGAAAGTAGCAGGAATAGCAACCATAGCCTACGCCTGGCGCAGGGACCCTTTCGCTAGCTCCGTTGGCCAAGAGAGCTGAAACTTCCTGGCAGAGAAGCACCAAATGATCCTCAAACATGCGATCGAAAGACGGTGGCATGGAGGAAGGGGTAGTCTCGAAGGGGAGGGAGTAGCCCCTTTGGACTATCTGCAAAACCCACCTGTCCGATGTAATGGTTTGCCAGTGGGGGAGGTGATGGTGAATCATGCCACTCTCTGGCCGCTGATGGACCTGAAAAGTCAGACTAGGAGGGTTTGGAGGCTGCTGCAGGAGGGGAAAGGGTGGACTGGCCTGCCCGCTGGATCGCTGGGTCCCATGTTCGCGGCCACGCAGAGGCTGTGCAGCTTGCGTGAACTGGCGGCTGGACTGGGCCGGACGTGGTGGGGTGCCCCTTCTGTAGCCACGAAAGAGGCGAAAGGCGGACTGTGGGAGACAAGAGGACGCAGCGAGGCCCAAGGATCTGGCCGTAGCTCGGGAATCCTTGATGCGCTCCAGCGCCGAGTCTGCCTTATCACCAAAAAGGCGACAGCCATCAAAGGGCATGTCCAGCAGAGTTGCTTGACCATCCTGCGAAAAACCAGACTCTCTCAACCAGGCGTAGCGTCGAAGGGCGACCGACGTGGCAATCGTTCTGCCCAGTGAGTTGGTGGTATCCAGTCCACACCGAATCGTCAATATTGCTGCGTCTCTCCCATCTGCTACTGCTTGTGAGAGAACGGCCCGGGCCTCCTCCGGGCACTGAGGCAGCACTTGCGCAACCATATCCCAGATTGCATGGGAGTGTCGGCCCAAGCGACATGCGGTATTCATGGACCGCAGTGCCAAGCTGGAGGAAGATAACATGCGCTTCCCAAGATGATCCAGCTTCTTGGATTCCCTGTCTGGGGGAGCAAAAGGGAATGAGTCCTTGGAGAAAGAGGCTTGGACCACCAAGCTCTCGGGGGAAGGGTGTTGGGTGAGGAAAATGTGGTCACCCGGAGCCGGGCGGTGGCAATCATCTGTTCCACAGGAGCCCCTGTGCTGGGCTTGGACCAAGTACCCATAGGGACGTCAGTGAGGGCTTCATTGAAGGGCAAGAGGGGTTCAGAGGAGGTTGCCGCAGGTTGAAGCACTTCTGTCAGGAGGTTAGTCCTGACTGCCACTGTAGGGATCTCCAGGCCCAAGGCCTCGGGTGCCCTACGCACTACCACATAGGACGCTCCCTCCTCCGTAGCCACGGTAGGGGGAGAAAGCATGCCCAGGTCTGGGGAAGTGTCCAGACCACTGGTGTCATCCAATTCCGCTCTCCAGTCCGGCTCTTCAAGCTGGTCTGCCAAAGGGTTCAGCGACCCCTCCCAATCCTCCTCACCACCTTCAGGGCGATAGGGAACACCTGGGATGAACAAGGGAACAAAAGTACCCTCCAACGTCGGTCCGGCTCCATCTCGGGGGAGAGAATAGGGACGCGTCGGCCGGGGGCACAGCCGACGCCTGGGGCGTCGTCGGGATCGGCACCAGGGAAGGTCGCGTAAGGTCGACTGATGCAGATCCGTATCCAGGCCTGGATCCTTGGGAGCCTGCCCTGGCTCCCGGAAACGGAGGGAGGCGCGGAGTCGTCCCTGAAGAGAGCCGACGCTACGGATCCCCTCCCCCCCCCCCGTCGCATCAGCCGACTGACGGGGAGAAGGTGAAGAGCGACGATGCTTCTTCGCCTTCTTCTTGTGTTTCGACTTACCCGAGGAGTGCGAAGATTTGGACACGGTGTGATGGCTCCGCGAGCGGTCTTGAGACCTTCCCCTCGAGCGAGACCGGGAACGACGCGGAGCCGACTGCCGGGACCGCTCCCGCAAAGACTTTGGATTCATGGACCGGCAGACGGAGCACGACTTCAGGTCGTGGTCGCGCTCCAGACACCAAAGGCACACGAGGTGCGGGTCTGTCAGACATCAGTTTGTGACCTCACAGGGCTTGAAGTCGGTCCGACGATGGGACATCCTTCGCGCACCATGAGTCGATGACTCGGAAAAAGAAGTTGACAAAAGTTGAAAAAACGCAGTCAAAAAGTGACTAAAGAGGTAAGCTCTCTCTAGATCTTGGCTAGGCTGGTGCGGAAAAAGAAAGAACCGACGTCAGCGCTCAGGGGCGGCGTCTAAGTAGGCACCGCGACGTCATCACGGTGACCACGACGCCGACGAAAGACGTGGAGTCGACAGATGCTACCTACAGACGCGCAGGGGTACTGCTAAGAGAAAAAATTCTCTGGATCGAGTCTGACGGCTGGGGGAAATTCTAAGGTAAGGAATCTATAACTACCGGTCTCTTTCAGATATTACATTTAGGAGCTATTAGGACAAACAACTCTAAAGAGCGCAGAAAAGCTATTAGTGGGCTTGTTAGTGGGCTTGCCTGGTTTCTCCTCTGGTAAAGTCTACAATTTGCATGGTTTTACTGCGATGCTCATCAACATAACTTAGCTCATCTGGTGTTCGGGGGTGGGGGTCTCCCAAACTGGAACCCAACGTCGCTGAAGACCGGCCATCTCACCCCTGGCAATGAAGTTACTGGCACATGTACAAGTGAGATTTTATTTAGGGGCCATAGATCTTTTTACCTGTACCAATGTGGGGAGAGCACCCACAAGCTGTCCCTGAGGAAGGTCAATCCAGTGTTGCCATATCTGGGGTGGATTGATGACCCTGCTTTTGTGGGACATGTGTATGTATATTGTGTATACATGTTTTACAGTAGTATGGGTTAATAAAAGTAGGTGCATGGGCGCATTAATATGCTGGTTGCCCTGCCAACTGCTTTGACCAGGGTGAACATGGTTGCCTGCTGTTCATGGCTTCTCCATGAAAGGGTTTCTAAATGATGGGATGCCATCCTTTCACTTTGGTCACAGTAGATTTCCTTTCAGATGGAAAGACTGGTTCCGCCCTCCTTCCTGTACCGCGGTCATTGACCACTTATTCTGCTCTGGCAACATGCAAAAACCAAAGGACTAGCAGGATGTTGCACTACTCCAACATTGGGGGAAGTAGCTGAATTTTGAAAGAGGCTGCCCTCTAGTTGTCCCTTGATTCCCTCTTGTACCAAAAATGCATATACAATTGCTCTTCAGGACCAGAAGTTACAAATGAACAAGTTACTTACCTTCGGTAACGCTTTTTCTGGTGGATACAGTATCTGCCTGTGGATTCTTCACCTTTTGAATTACCCCTGCGCCAGCATCACACGGAAACTTTTCTCTAGCTCTCCCACGTCGACGAGGACGTCACAATGGCACGGCTCCGCTCGCGACTCCGTATGACGTCATCGGAGCCATAAGACCTCCTCGGCGTGCTGACGTCAGTTCCACCCATTTTTTCCGTGCCTTTGAGGCGAACGGGTGGACCGACAACATATTTGGAGTGGGATGGGTATGCCCAGACGTGGGTCCCTTGCTCACTGTGCCACTGGAGTCAAGCTAGCCTGGCTGAAGAAGGGTGACATACCCTGAAACCGGTCCCAGGATGCTTGTTTCCGGTCCAGGGAGGACCTGGCCTGGCAGTTCGGTCTGGACTGTTCCCACGGGGCACAGGGTCAAGACTGATTTGCATATGGCTGGGTCCAAACTGGGGTGGCGTAGTGGGCAAAAGAAAGATGGATTTAACCCAGATCTTTTGACTGGGGGAGAATGTTTGCATTGTCAGCATTCCGTCCATCATTTGTTTGCTGTAACATATTTGGAGTATACATAGTATACAATATACACATAGTATATAGAAAAATAGGAAAAGCTAAACCAACAAAGCATTTCCTAATCCCCAACAGCAAGGCAATCAAAAGAGATAGGGAAAACAACCATGTCAAATAATGAAAAACAACACTTTTCGGTATACGAAGGTGGACAACGGGGAGGAGGGTAAGTCAGTGAGGGATCCACAGGCAGATACTGTATCCCCTAGAAAAAGCGTTACCGAAGGTAAGTAACTTGTTCTTCTGATGGATACATCTGCCTGTGGATTCCTCACCTTTTAAATTGAATCCCACAGCAGTCCAGCTCCCGGAGGAGGGTGTCCACCTACTCATACCAAAAAGTCCTGCAGCACGGAACGTGCAAAATGGCCATCCCTCCTAACCTCCGAATTCAAGCAGTAATGCTTTGCAAAGGTGTGGAGGGAGGCCCAAGTTGCTGCCTTGCAGATGTCTACAACAGGAACACCTCTAGCCAAAGCAGAAGAAGATGACTTGGCTCTGGTGGAATGAGCTCTTATACCTTCAGGCGGCTCCTTCTTGGCCAGGGAGTAGCAGATCTTGATATACAAGATGATCCACCTGGAGAGTGTTAGTTTGTGGACAGCTTTGCCTTTCATTCGTCCAATGTAGCCCACGAAGAACTGGTCATCCAGCCGTAGGACCCTGGTTCTGTCCAGATAGAAGCAGACAGCCCTCTTAGGATCCAGGCGGTGAAGTCTCTCCTCCTCCTTGGAAGGAGGAGGGGGGATAGAAGGTAGGCAAGGTAATAGACAGCCCTAGATGGAAAGGAGTGAGCACCTTAGGCAGGAAAGCAGCCCTGGTCCTGAGAACCATCTTTTCTGCATGAATGGTTAAAAGCGGAGGTTTAGAACTAAGAGCCTGAAGCTCACTTTCCCTCCTGGCTGAGGTAATAGCGATCAGAAAGACCGTCTTGAAAGAAAGAAGCCTCAACGGGCAACTATGAAGAGGCTCAAAAGGAGACCCTATCAGAAAAGTAAGTAATAGAATCAAATCCCACTGAGGAATAATGAAGGGAGTGGGAGAAAACCTATTGGTAAGGCCTTTAATGAACCTCATAACAATGGGGGACTTAAATAAAGCTGGCTGGTCCGGCAAACAAAGGAAAGCCGACAAGGCCGACAAGTAACCCTTTATAGTAGCCACAGCACAACCCTGCTGAGCCAAGGAAAGAGCGAAACCAAGCACATCAGACAAATGGCCCTTCAAAGGATCAACGGACCTCTCTCCACACCATTTCACAAATTTGGACCACCTAGAGGAATAAATAGATTTGGTGGAGTGTCTCCTGGATGATAAAATAACATCCACCACATCCGGTGGGAGAGAGAAAGAACTCAGATTGCCCCGTTCAATCTCCAGGCATGAGGGTGCAAGCTCTGGAGGTGGGCGTGTAGAACCTGCCCCTGCAATAGCTAGAGGAGGTCTGCCCTGAGAGGGAGCGGAGGGTGTGATGAAAGGTGAAGTAGATCTGTGTACCACAACTTCTTGGCAAATCTGGAGCGATCAATAAGACTTGGGCCCTGTCTAGGCGAATCTTCCTCAGAACCAGAGGAATCAAGGGTATGGGAGGAAACGCGTAAAGGAGCTGTGAACCCCATTCCAACTGAAACACGTCCCCCCAATGCTCCCCGCATCGGAACTGGAGACTGCAGAATGACGGACAACGTGCGTTCTCTTGAGTGGCGAAAAGGTCCAACCGAGGGAATCCCCACTTCAGGAAGATATGATGGACTACCTCTGGATTAAGCCTCTACTCGTGGTCAGCCGAGAAATGCCGACTGAGACTGTCCGCACGCACATTTAGCACTCCAGCCAGATGATTTGCAAACACAAAAATCCGATGGTCCTGAGCCCAGGACCAGAGTCGCAGAGCCTCTGCAGAGACTATACGACCCTACACTTCCCCGTTTGTTTATGTACCACATCGCGGTAGTGTTGTCCGTCAGGACCTGCACCAATTGACCGCAAAGGGAGGGAAGAAAGGCCTTGAGAGCCAAACGTATCGCCCGCAATTCCAGAAGGTTGATGTGAAGCAACCTTTCTTCCGGAAAAAAGACCCTTGATCTCCAGATCCCCCAGATGAGCACACCACCCTAGAGTGGAGGCATCCGTGATCACCGTGGCCGACGGTGGAGGAAGTTTAAAGGGTTTTTCCTTGCGACAGGTTGCCCTCCACACTCCACCAAGACAGATCCACTGCAGTGTCTCTGGAGATCCGGACCATCTCCCTGAGATCTCCATTGTGCTGAAACCACTGCCTGCGGAGGCACCACTGGAGAGCCCTCATGTGCCAGAGTGCATGATTGTCCAACAGTATGCAGGAAGCAAACAGACCGAGCAGGCGTAGGACTTTAAGGACTGGAACAACCGCTCCATCGTGAAACAAAGGAATCATCTCCTGAATGTCGAGAATCCTCTACGGAGGCGGGAAAGATCGACACAGTAGTGTCCAGTACTGCTCCTATGAACAGGCTGCGCTGTGAGGGCACCAGGTGAGATTTGGGTACATTTATCGAGAAACCCAAGTTGAACAACAATTGCGTTGTTGCATGCAAGTGGCGCAACACCAACTCTGGAGACTTGGCTTTTAGCAGCCAGTCGTCCAGATAAGGGAAAACAGGAACCCCTGACTTTCTGATATGTGCTGCCACCACCGCCATCACCTTTGTGAAGACCCGTGGTGCGGAAGTGAGACCGAACGGGAGGACCGCAAACTGATAATGTTGAGACCCTACCGTAAACCGGAGATACTTCCGATGCGACTTCAGGATGGGAATGTGAAAATACACATCCTGCAAGTCGATCGACACCATCCAGTCCTCTTGCTGAAGCGCCAGAAGAACCTGAGCTAGGGTCAACATCTTTAATTTATCCTGCCCGAGGTAAAAATTCAAGACCCTGAGGTCTAGGATCGGTCTTAACCTGCCGCCCTTCTTGGGAATCAGGAAATACCGGGAGTAGCATCCCTGACCCCTTTCCTGCTCCGGAACCACCTCTATCGCACCTTTCTGAAGCAAAACAAGAACCTCCTGCTGCAGCACCAGCAAATGGTCCTCTGAACATCAGCCCTGGCGAGGAGGGTAAGGAGGTGGAAACTCTCGGAAGGGAAGGGCGCATCCATTTTCCACAAGATTCAAAACCCAAAGGTCTGATGTGATAGATTTCCAATCTTGTAAAAAAGTGGGACACCCGACCTCCTACAGGACCAGCATGCTCCAAGATGGGGGATTTAGAGCTGGTTTCCTGTGGTACCAGTGGTGGGGACAGGGGAGGAAGAAGAGGAGGAGGAGAGTTGTCGGGATGCACCCCGCAGACGACCTCTGCTCGTCCCTCTGTACGACTTGAACAAAGGGTTCTGCTTCTGCTGTTGCTGAGGTTGTTGACGGCCTCGAAAGGAAGCCACCTTACCAAAACCACGGTACCGCCTATAATCAAAGCCCCCAAGACTGACTGAAGACCCAAGGACTTTGCAGTGGCTCTACTGTTTTTGAACCTTTGCAGTGCAGAATCCGCCTTTTCACCAAAAAGCTTGGATCCATCAAACGGGCGATCAAGAAGAGTAGCCTGCACATCTGGAGAGAACCCCGAAGACCTAAGCCAGGCATGCCTCCTGGTAGCAATAGAGGAACCCATCACCCTGGCTACCGAATCCGCAGTGTCCAGGCCAGACTAAATAACTTGACGGGCTGCAGCCTGCGCATCCGCAAAAACCTTCAAAAAGGAACCACGATCATTGTCCGGCAACTTAGGAGCCAACTGTTTGGCCGAGTCCATTAAGGCATGTATATACCTCCCCAACAAGCATGTTGCATTGGTAGACTTCAACGCCATACTTGAACAAGAGAAAACCTTCTTGGCAGATTGCTCCAATTTCTTAGAGTCTCTGTCTCCAGGAGTTTGAGGGAAAGACCCAGTCGAATGTTTAGAACAGGAAACTTGCACTACCAAACTTTCTGGCTAAGGATGAGCAGAAAGAAAGACAGGCTCATTAGGAGCAGGCCTGTACCTCCTTGCTACAGTCCTTAAAACAGCAGGAGCCGATAGGGCTTCCGCCACACCTCCAGAATTTGCTCGGTCAAGGCCTCATTAAAAGGTAAAAGAGGCTCAACCACAGAAGATGGAGAATGTAACAACTGTGAGAATATTTGGCCTGAAATCAGCTGTGGGTAACTGAAGGTCTAAAAGTTCAGCAGCTTTCCTGATGACAGCATGGTATCGTGCAACATCCTGAGAAGGTAAGGCCTTTGGCGAAGAAAGCTCCCACTCAGGGGGAAGTGTCTAGACCACTTGCCTCCCAAAGGCCCTCGAACTCATCAACAGAGTCGTCGACCTCCCCTTCTTCAGCCTCATCCTGCCGATATTCTTCCTCCTCCAGCAGTCTTTGGGCTTCCCTCCTTGAACGCAACTTTGTAATCAGCGTCAGCGGCGCCAAGCGCGGCACTGGAGACACAGGCGCCAGCGTCGAAGGAAGACCTTCCCGAAGTAGGTAACGGCGCCGACCGAAGCCGAGAAGCAGGACCACCAGATGGCGCCAGAGATTGAGAAACCGGCGTCGAAAACCTCGGAGCCGGAAAGTGCCTGGATGGTGCCAACGGCATAAAGGGCACAAAGGGTGCCTGAGCATATTGATGAGGAACGCCCAAATTGAAAGCAAGCGGACCCACGGGGCCCGACAGCGCACCGGTAGGGTAGGCTGCCCTGGTACATCGCATTAGGAAAATGTGAAGGATCCGATCCAGGCCCAGGAAAGGGTGGATAAGGGTCCGAGTCCACTCGAGGCCGAGATGAAGGCCGAGGCTCCAGCGCCGGGGACGTTGAATCCAGAACAGGCGAGGCCACAGGCACAGGAGAAGACTCCCTGGGCTCCGGAGAATCTCTTGGCGCCGGAGAACCCCTCAGCGTCGGTGAGCGAGACGGAGTCACTTGAGGAGAAGGCGAAGGCGAGATGACATCTTTAGAGCGACGTCGTGGAGCTGGAGAAAGCGACCTCGAAGCCCTACCTTTCGAAGAGCGGCGTCGAGAACCATGCCTTCTCTTCTTGTGCTTCTTCGACTTCGAAGTATGCGAGGTCGAAGACTTCGATTTTGACCTCTTACGACCCCTCTTCTCCTTCCTTGCTTTTGCCATAAAAAGTTTAGCCTCACGCTCCTTCAAAGCCTTCGGATTCATCTTCCGACAACTGGAACAGCCTCCGACGTCGTGGTCCAACGAGACACCAGAGACAGTCATCGTGGGGGGATCAGTGATGGACATATGCCCCCACACTCTACAAGGCTTAAATCCAGACTTCTTCAAAGTAGCCATTGAACTGCTACTCCAAGAGTGAAGAAGAAACAAAGTAATAACGAAACCAATTGGAGAGTCCCAGAAACCCGTTGCGCGTCAACGGCGCGGAAAAAAGGGAACGGACGTCAGCACGCCGACGAGGTCTTCTTATGGCTCCGATGACATCATACGGAGTCGTGAGCGGAGCTGTGCCATTGGGACGTCCTCGTCGACGTGGGAGAGCTAGAAAAAAGTTTGTGGAATGCTGGCACAGGGGTAATTCAAAAGGTGAGGAATCCACAGGCAGATGTATCCATCAGAACATCTACACAGCAGAAAGTCCTGCACACCAGTGTTGGGCACATATGGACAGATTAGTCTTTGTGATAGCTGCCCTCAGTTCTGGAACCAGTGGGAGAAGTAGATGGAAAGCCTTGGAAAGAAAGAAGCTGTCTTACAACAAAGGTTCACACAGTGCCCAAGGTAAGGACCTGTTTGGAAGGTGCCTCAAGGAACTGAGATAGTAAAGAAAAACATGAACCTGACCATCAGGTTGGCCTGGAAAAAGACACAAAGACCACAGATAAGCATACCCTCCATTGTGGTGCTGCAGAAAAGCTTTCCTGCATCGTCACTGATGAGTTTGCACTGTACCCGATACACACAGTATTCTTAGGTGAGCCATTTCGGCTATGTCCAGTCCCTGAGAGGCCTTAAGGTTTGGAACATCATACAATGGGTTGCTAGCTGGTTCCACTGTGAAGCTTACTATTTTGATACTTGAACAGTGTGAACTACCTACATGGAAAAGTTACTTGCCTTCTGTAACTATTTTTCTGGTGGCTGCTATCCACCTGCAGATTTCTCACCTTTGAATAACCAAGGCACAAGACTGGATGCAGAAAGTCCAGCAACAGCTCTCTGCCACAGGTAGGTTGTGTTGATTCAGTCTAGACATCAAAAATGGAGCTGTGATGACATCAGCAGAGCCATACAGCACCAGGATCGGTGCCATAATGTCAGTTCTACTACTTTTTTGCCGCGACTTACGAGTCGTATTTGAGAAAATGGAACTTGTGTATAAGTGATGTGCATAGCTAACTTGGCATCTTATTTTAATGGGTAATAAGACTTTCTCCAGAAGAGGGGATGGTGGGAGGTTCAGTGAAAAATCTGCAAGTAGACAGAATAGCCACCAGAAAGATTGTAACCACGGCTAAGCAACATTTCCTTCGAATTGATACTTCTACCTACAGAGTCGTCACTTTTGAACAGATTCCCAATCAACACTTCCGTCCATGGAGGGAGGGAGATTGGGGATGAATTGGAGAAAAAAAGTGACGAAAAAAAAATATTGAAGTACTGAGTGGCCAAAGTGACATTCTCTTCTTACTTCGGAATCCATAAAATAATAATTGGCAAAGATGTGGCGAGAAGACCACATAGCCGCCTTGCATATATCTGCCACAGGCACACACCTAGCTAATACTATTGTGGAAGATTTGGCTCTGGTGGAACGAACTCGGACTTCTTCAGGCAGGTCTTTCTTAGTCAAGCGTTGCAGATTTTAATACAAAGGAAAATCCATTTAGAGATTGTTTCTGAACCACTTTACCCTTTTTATACAACCAGTGTAACCAATGAAGAACTGGACCTCCAATCTTATGTCCTTAGTGCAGTTAACAAAGATCATGGCTCTTCTAGGGTCTAGCCAGTGTAGCCGTTCTTCTTCCTTTGAAAAGCGTGAAGGCAGGCATATGTCAGTAATGTGATGGACTGTCCCAGATGGAATGGGGAGATCATTTTCGGAAGAAAAGCAGACTTAATTCGCAGCACCAACTTGTCTGGGAAAGGGGAGTGGGTTTTGGGTGAACAAAAAGGGCTTGAAGCTCTCTAACTAAACAAGCCTAAATTAATGGCTACCAAAAAACAGTCTTGTGGGTTAGTAGACTCGGCTGACAACTGTGTAGGGTCTCAAATGAAGACACCCCCCCATAAGAAAAGTTAAAACCAGGTTAAGGTCTCATTGGGCCATGATATATGGAACCACAAGATACTTGCTTGTCAACCCTTTCAGAAATATTCAAATCACCAGAGATATGAACAGGGAGGGTTGATGCGACAGAAAGGAACGCGGACAAGGCTGAAAGATACCCCTCGACTATAGCTACTATACAGCCTAGTTAATTCAAGGACAGTGTGCTGTAGTTTAATGGACAGGGATGCTTTAACATGATCCAACCCCAATTTACCGCATGAGGAAATGCATTTGTTCCACCTCCCCGAACAAACCGATTTGGTAGAAGGATGACGTGCTAAAAGGATCAAGTCTACCTTTTCCGGTGGAAGCTGAAAGATGCTCTGATTGCGCCGCTCAATCTCAAAAGGTGTAGGCTCTGAAGAACAGGGAGCAGAACCTGCCCTCCTGAATGGGACAACAGAGCCTCTGAATGGAAGAAGAGAGGCTGCTACAGTGAGGTGCCATAGATCTGTGTACCATAACCTTCTCGGCCAGTCTGTAGCAATGAGAATTACTTGGGCTTGGTGTTGGCAAATCGTTTTAAGAACTCGAGGAATCAAAGGTACGGGAGGAAAAGAGTGGTGAAGCGGAAACCTCCACATTACCCGAAACGAGTCCCTCAAGTCTCGTCACAACGGACATAAAAATTGACTGTTTTTGATTGCTGTATGGCCCAACTTAGGCCAACACCTGTACTTTGACAAACCTAGATATGCCAGTCATACTGGATGAGGCAGCCTCACCCATATTTTGTGGCACGCTTCATCGTTGGCAACCGCATCCCACGCTGGCAAGAGCTACTACCAGGGCAAACTCAACATCGTTGAGATAGAGTTCTTTATAAGAAGTGGGCTGAATAAAGACAGGAACTAGATATAAAAGTACATCGAGTTAAACCCAAGGGTAAACCTTTATTAGTAGGTATCCCAGATGCATTTAAAAACAGAAAAGGATGGATGATAATTAGGTTAAATTACTTGTTCCTCCGTGTAGAGCCAACATGTTTCTGTGCTCTCCAGTGCCAATACAGGTTAGGGCATTCATCAAGGCAAATGGGATCCTGGTCTCAAATTCTAATCCCTTTAAACTTTACCCAGGAAAACGGGCACAGTTGTCGGAAAATTAGCTCCTACCTCAACACTGGGCAGAAGTAAGAATTCCCTAATTGCGGGATAACTGCTTCTTGGTCTTGTTGGAGGAGGTATCCCCAGTAATCATACATTCATCAAGGGGTGTACCCACGGAGTTACCTAGTTGGCTTCCACACACCAGCCGCATCAGACTGACATTATTCAGTCTTCCTATTCAAAGACCAATAAAACCAGAGCCAGTGACAGCATCATTAACTTGTCCTTCCGCAGGAACAAATTCAGGAACCGGAGGTATAGGATTGGATGAAGACCGTTATCTTCCATGTGTACTAGGAAGTACATAAAGTAGAACCCCTATCCAATTTCCTGCTCCAATTCCACTGACCCTCTCTGCAGCAGGACTGGCACTTCTTCCTGCAGGATCCACCAATGATTTTTGGGATCATGGGAGGGAAGAGGACGACAACAGTGCAGGAAGGAGAAGAGCAGACAAAAAGAGTAAAGTCCATCTCTTTTCTACAATCTGAAGGATCCAGCAGTCTGAAGTAATGGCCTTCCAGGCTTGCAGAAAAAGGTACACTTCCTCCCTTGATGTGTTCCTTCACAGTCAAGCTAATGGCTACTTTCGTGGTGGTGTTGGGGAAGGACAAGAGAAAAGGGTAGATGGAAGCTGCTTGGCACACCCTTTTCCTCATCCTCTGTAGTGACTAAAGAAAGGGGTTTGCTGTTGCTGACCAGGATCTTGCGCTTAGTGTGGTTTCTGAAAACCTCTGGCAAACGGACGAGGTTTTAGAAAGGGAAAAAAATAGAACCAGTTGAAGATTGCAGGCCTACTGATCTGGCGGTGACCATGCCTTCTAAAAGATGTTCCAGGCCAGCATATGCCTTTTGGCAAAGAGACGTTCCCATCAAAGGGCATGTCTATCAGGGTATTTAGAACATCTGTGGAGAATCCTGAAGATTGAAGCCAGGCGTACCTATGTAGGGCGACAGATGCACACCGCCCTGACCACTCAGTCACCATTGTTGAGGCCCCCTTTATAATATGGTTGGAGCGTCCTGACAGTCTTTCATCACCTCCATAAGGTGGGTATGGGCGTAGCTAATGCTGCCATATCTCAAAGGGTTTGTGAATAGCAACTAAGCACATGCACCACGTTTAGAGATCTGAGGGCAAGGCTTCTGCCAATCAGGAGTTCTTCCTCATAACCTCTAGTTTTTTGGATTCCCTATCCAGAGTGTGTGTACAGAAGGCACCCAGACTGAGTCTCGAGGGAGAAGTTTTGACCACTAAACCTTCTGGGGTTGGGTGTGACAAGAGGAAGGTTGAATCCCTCAGACCAGAGCTGGTCTATACCAGCGAGTGATGGCTCGGTGAACCACTGGAGAAAAGGATGGTTTAGACCAGGGCTCCTTGAATGCCTCCATCATCTCCTCATAAAAGGGAAGCAGAGATCATTGGTGGCGGCAGGTGATGGGTAGGGGTGGGGGTCTGCCATTTGGAAAACATTCGTAAGAATATTAGGATAATATTCTGTAGGCAAGGGCAGCTCATGAACGTCTGCAGCCTTTCTTAATACAGAATGGAACTGGTCATCTAAGGTGAAGCGTAACAAGAAGGATCTACGTTGATGTGCTGGGAGGTATCTAGACTGCTGGCCACCTGTAGAGTCAGAGTATGGGAAGAAGGACTGTCAGCATCATCTCCTTGCTGAAATTGATCCTTTGAGTCCACAGCCATATGGAAAGGGAGACAACTGTTCTTCAGGATGTCCACATTCTTCTAGTAGACAAAAGGTGTCACTTCTAGACCTGGACCTCAACACCCAGCAAGGTCTCCAAGGAAGGCTGCGGTGTCTGTGCCTGCGCTGATTAACAGCATTGTGCGCAGTGCTGGATCTGAGTAGGACTTGAAGTGGAGAGTCGGTTGGAGCAGATAGTGGTACCGACGTAGATACTGGGGAGAGTCTTGAAGATATCTATGAAGGAGCGGAGCCAACACTGGCAGTTACATCGGGCAAATATGTGCCTCAAATTGGGGTGTCGCTGGGAAAAACCTGTATGGCGTCATGGGCAGAGATGGTAGAAGACCAAAAGGACCACCGACCTGCCTCAAGGAGCAGCTGCGCTCCAGAGGGGACAGCTGACTTCCTTAAAAAAAGTCCACTCTGGCTCCCAGGAAGCCAGACGGATAAGCAATCCAACGCTGGGTACTCGGGGCTGATACACTCAGATATCGATTGAGGAGGTGGTGATAGGTGTGGAGGAGACAGCGCCAGGTATGGGACAGTCTCAAAAATATCTCCACCAAATCTGGCTCCTGTACTTTTGAATGGGCAAGGAAGAGCACGGCTTCTTGTTGTGATTATATTTTTTTCCTCCCTCAAACACTTGGTTGAGGGTGATCTTGAAGGACATCTGGTCCTTGCTCGTGATCTTGACTCTGAACTCATTAGTCAACAGCTCTTACAACCTTCTTCGGAACAAGTCATAAAGGGTTTGTCTGATGTTGCTTGATGGCCTTTAAAAGACTGCTTTGAAAGGCATGGGACAAAACCCAGAACTGATGTTATGGCCCCAATCCTCTTATCTGGCTCCGCTGGCGTAATCATGGCTCCACATCGGATGTCAAGATAGTCAATGTCACCTGAAGGAGAGCTATTGCAGAAGCTTTCTGGATCCAGACTTGCTACTGGGATATTCAAAAGTGAGGAACCTGCAGGTAGAAGTATCCATCAGAAAACCCATTCTGTTTGTGATATATCAATTGTTACAAGTTGTGGTTGGGTTCTAATCTGGTGAAGGTTTGGGGTACAATACTGTTCCCAGTCCTCTGGATGCCATCACACAGAACAAAATTCACAGAAATCTGCATCTCATACTAGTAGTTACTAAGAATAGACTTTCAAGGATAGACACCCCAAGAAACATCACAGAGGTGGCTGACCCACTGCTACATATGTCCCCTTTGTAAAACTCTAATCTAGTTGGCCCCGGAACTGGATCCATACTTGCCACAACTTGGTCACAGACTAGAGAGATAAAAAAACTATTATTGAGTTTATTGGATGGGAATCTTTTTGTTTGAGAGATGATTTTTGTCAAAAGACTTTTTTGTTGAGTTTCAAATGACACCCCAGCAGCTAGGGCTTCAGTCCACCGAGTTGCTTATTTGTAAGCACTGCTGGGATACGTTTAAACAGGGGGCATACATATGGCAATTCTGCTATATTTTATCATTTTTAACCAACATCACTACCCTACTGAATTGAATGTGAAATATTTGTGTACATTTTAGTGAAAAACATCAACAGCTCGAAGATGTACTGTCAACACAAGTAAAGCCTCGTAAGATTACATTGGAGGTAGGAAAAATACTGAACAAAAAACTAGTGCAGAATACGTAAATGCAATAGTGTTTGAAGGCTGAATCTAGATCCCAAACGTTTCTAGCACTGTCTGGGTTTCTTTGTGAATGACATTTCAAACTGCTCTGTTTTTTTTTACCTTTAATTGTCTGAGTGTTCTTTGAAGACATAGAAGAGGCTGGACTCCAAATATTATGAATGGTTATCTACTAACCAGGCTCTATGCAAGTTTTTAACTCCTAGTAAGGCTTCACAGCTCAACTTCACTCTGCATTTGTAAAGGTTCACAGTGATTACAGGCGTGCTAAACACAATTATTAAGGGAAATACTATGAAAAATGGACCGATCTGTTGAGTGAAGCACAGAGAGACTTCAGTTCAAGAAGCAGTGAACTATAAAATTTAATTACCCACCAAAATAATCTAGTGTGACTTGCTTAGAATCCACAAGTGCCACAAACTGGTATTGCGAAGCAAGCCTTGAGTAATTTTACCACCTTCTGGCATAACAGAAGCTTATTACTACTGATGCTGACCACAATAAGCTTGAGACGAGAAATATCTGTAATCGAAACTTTGAAGCGGGATCCTTCTGATCGCTGCTTTCAGAACCTTAAGGAGAGATGGGAAGACTAGTTGTCAACAGAACTAATGGAAGCTGCTTGGCACAGATGTCTAGGGTCCGTCAAATCAATTACGCGGAATGTTAGGTTCCGCTTACACAATTCAACTATTTGCATCACACACACCTCTCCCCAGACAGAATAGGCAAAATGTACCCAGGCACACAATGTACCCAGGCACACATTGTGTCTCAGATGCCAACAGGTTGAGGCAGACTTTATTCATATGGTGTGGGTATATCCGGTGATCTCGGATTACTGGCAATCGGTGACCTCTTGTATTTCTACCATCAGAAATTCCATACTACCCCGTGACCCCACTCGTTGCATCCTTAACGCAGAAATAGTAACAAAAAATACAAAACAATTGATAAGCTTTCAGGGTCTGGTACGGATTCTTGCGAAGCGTCGTACTGCTATGTCCTGGAAAGCAGTGACTGCCTCCTAAATTACGGCATGGCAGACGGATGTGGTTCGTTGGGTCTCGGCAGAGCTCAATACGAGCTGATAGACAAGCCAAAGATGGGAGGTGTACCCTCATGGAGCAATGGGATGACTATCGCACTAAGTTGAAGGACCTGCTGGCCCTGGATGGGTGACACCCAGATGTCTGGATGGGAGGCTCCGGAAAGTGAATGGCCACCTGTTAAATATCACATATATATCCATGCTGAGAGGGGAGGTGGGATGACATGCGATGGGAGGTAATGTTGGGCCTGGTTCTTGTGAATAAGTTGATTTACTGCCTGGCTACACTTATTCCTCATTTTATTCCCCTAGGCGTGAGGAATCACTTCTACGTAATATTGTACGTTTGTATCCTTTCCTTGTATTCGGATTCTTGCTTGTGCCCCCTTCACACTGATGTGTCCCATACTTAATTCGATTTTGCCACTCGATTGTTGAAGATGTATCTCCATGTGCACAGGCTTTTGTTAGAATTTAAAAAAATAAAGCCATTTACACAAAAAAAAAAAAAAAATAAGAAGCTCATTAGTAAGTCAGCTTTAAAAATATCAACTCTTCCAAGAGAAAGGTCCTTAAACCAGAAATAGTAATTTCTACCAGTCTTGACCACTTAATTTCCTGAAATAGTTTCATGAAGCATACAGCATAATGGCAATAGCCAACGACATATGGTTACAGAATACATTCATAACCAAAGGTTGGTTCTGAGGACTGTCTTAAACAAGAATAGTTGTATGGTCACATTTTATAAGGAGTTCCAATTAGATACATTTCAGACACTGGGGTATACATAATCTTCGACTGGATTCTGACACTTTTGCACAGAGAGTAGCTAGATTATTACACAGTGTAGGAGGCCTGATCCAATCTGATTTATTAAAAAAATTAAATGTAATTTCTAACAGACTGAAAACAGGTTTCATTGAAAAAGATGCAAGTACAATTAAAATAAATACTTATCAAAGCACACCATTTTTTATTTCCCCACCATCTGATGACTAGTTTGTATGAGAAGGGGCTCACAAGAAAACCTGCCAACAAAGGCCTCACAGTGGCAATCATGAAGAAACACCTACATTGATGGATTATGTTAGGTAACACAGGCTTTATGTTACGTTATATTATGTTTACTCTAAGAATGCACGTTCGACCCAGGAGGATATCCCAGTGCTAATAAGATGGGGGCTTCACTGCCCGTGCCTTGGACCTAGGTAAGGAGCCATGTCATCAGTTATGTGGGAAATTCAAAGACTGAGGAGGCCACCCTGATGTGTAGGGGAGGTTGTTCCATGCTTTGTAAGTGAGACAGGAGAAAGGGCAACCTTCGGCTCTGGCTTTGTAAATGTGGGGTGTGTGCGAACAGGAGGCTGGACGAGCTGAGGTTTCTGGACATTAATGTGGATGTTGAGCTAGGTTACTCATTTGGTTGATTCATTTGTTTGGGATTTTTGAGATTATTTGTCTGTACCTATGCATGTATTCCTGTTGTGTAATCTTTTCCTGTTGGCGATATTGGATTCATGTCCTTCCTTCCTTTGTAAAGCGCTCCGATATCCTTCGGGATCTTGTTCGTGCTATATAAAACTTTATAAATAAACACATAAAGGGGTGGTGTATGGTGTGCGGTGTGTGTAGTTTGAAGAGTGAGCGTTCATGAACAGCAGGCCATGGGTAGTCACTGTCAGGTAGGTCGCTCCCCCACCACACAGCTCCGCCTGTGTTGTCTGCCCGCTGCTTCTGCAGGTAAGATCGCCCCTCAGCTGCGGCCCCGGTGCCCGCACTTCTTGCTTCCCCCCTTTTTTCCTTCTGTGCCCCTCGCTGCCCCATTTACGTTGTACCCGTGATTTTGTCTGGTTTTATCCCCTTTTTCCTTCTGTGCCCCTCGCTGCCCCATTTACGTTGTGCCCGTGATTGTCTGGTTTTATCCCCTTTTTCCTTCTGTGCCCCTCGCTGCCCCATTTACGTTGTGCCCGTGATTTTGTCTGTTTTTATCCCCTTTTTCCTTCTGTGCCCCTCGCTGCCCCATTTACGTTGTGCCCGTGATTTTGTCTGTTTTTATCCCCTTTTTCCTTCTGTGCCCCTCGCTGCCCCATTTACGTTGTGCCCGTGATTTTGTCTGTTTTTCTCCCCTTTTTCCTTCTGTGCCCCTCGCTGCCCCATTTACGTTGTACCCGTGATTTTGTCTGTTTTTATCCCCTTTTTCCTTCTGTGCCCCTCGCTGCCCCATTTACGTTGTGCCCGTGATTTTGTCTGTTTTTCTCCCCTTTTTCCTTCTGTGCCCCTCGCTGCCCCATTTACGTTGTACCCGTGATTTTGTCTGTTTTTATCCCCTTTTTCCTTCTGTGCCCCTCGCTGCCCCATTTACGTTGTGCCCGTGATTTTGTCTGTTTTTATCCCCTTTTTCCTTCTGTGCCCCTCGCTGCCCCATTTACGTTGTACCCGTGATTTTGTCTGTTTTTATCCCCTTTTTCCTTCTGTGCCCCTCGCTGCCCCATTTACGTTGTGCCCGTGATTTTGTCTGTTTTTCTCCCTTTTTCCTTCTGTGCCCCTCGCTGCCCCATTTACGTTGTACCCGTGATTTTGTCTGTTTTTATCCCCTTTTTCCTTCTGTGCCCCTCGCTGCCCCATTTACGTTGTGCCCGTGATTGTCTGTTTTTCTCCCCTTTTTCCTTCTGTGCCCCTCGCTGCCCCATTTACGTTGTACCCGTGATTTTGTCTGTTTTTATCCCCTTTTTCCTTCTGTGCCCCTCGCTGCCCCATTTACGTTGTGCCCGTGATTTTGTCTGTTTTTATCCCCTTTTTCCTTCTGTGCCCCTCGCTGCCCCATTTACGTTGTACCCGTGATTTTGTCTGTTTTTATCCCCTTTTTCCTTCTGTGCCCCTCGCTGCCCCATTTACGTTGTGCCCGTGATTTTGTCTGTTTTTCTCCCTTTTTCCTTCTGTGCCCCTCGCTGCCCCATTTACGTTGTGCCCGTGATTTTGTCTGTTTTTATCCCCTTTTTCCTTCTGTGCCCCTCGCTGCCCCATTTACGTTGTACCCGTGATTTTGTCTGTTTTTATCCCCTTTTTCCTTCTGTGCCCCTCGCTGCCCCATTTACGTTGTGCCCGTGATTTTGTCTGTTTTTCTCCCCATTTCCTTTCTGTGCCCCCGCTGCCTCTCGCCATTCCCGCCGCTGCGTCCCTGCGGCCCCGCCCCTGACTGCCCATTCGCTGCCCCTGCCTCCCGCCTCCCAGCTGCTCCTCCCTCCCACCTCCCTATAAATGGCGGCCGCTGCGCGCCGCGCCGCTGGCGCGCCAAGGCGCGCCTAAGGCAAGCCCGTCTGCGCCCGTCCGCGACTGGACCGCGCCCAGCGCCAGAACCCCTGGATCCCACCGATGCAACACTACTCGACGGACCTACGACGCCGCCACACTCACCGCACTCAATGCCGGCCGGAACCCTGCCTGCTACCGAGCCTCACCGAGACGCACCCACGGACCCTTCACCTGCCAAACCTGCCGATTCACCTGCCCCCGGACGTGCACCACCTCCGCCAAGTCGAGCACCAGCAGCAACCACCTGAAATGCATCCTGTTGAACACCCGCTCCGTCCACAGGCACGCCGTGGAACTCTGGGACCTGCTCGACGCAACAGCACCGGACATCGCCTTCCTCACCGAAACCTGGATGAACGCCTCCTCAGCGCCCGACATCGCCATAGCCATCCCGGACGGATACAAGATCACCCGGAGGGACCGCGTCAACCAGACGGGAGGAGGCATCGCCATCGTACACAAGAACACCATCCGCATCTCGACTAACTCCGACGAGACCTTCACCGCCGCCGAACACCTACACTTCCAGATACACACTGACCCCAAGACCACCCTCCGAGGCACCCTCATCTACAGACCCCCGGGACCACGCACACTATTCAGCGAAGACATCGCAGACTTCATCAGCCCGCACGCCATGCCCTCAGCCGACTACATCCTCCTAGGGGACCTCAACTTCCACCTGGAGAACAACAACGACAGAAACACCACCGCCCTGCTGGACAACCTCGCCAACCTCGGACTCAAGCAACTGGTGAACACGCCCACCCACTACGCCGGCCACACGCTTGACCCAGTCTTCTCTTCCAGCAAGCACATCTCCTTCAGCCACGCCACCGGACTACACTGGACCGACCACAGCTGCGTCCACTTCAGCTTCAGAAAGACTGCGACCCACCACCACCCGCAACAGGCTCCCCGCCGGAGCTGGAGCAAGATCACCACCGAGCAGCTCACCGCCTCCCTCAGCCAGAACACACCCACCAACACAACGGACCCAAACGAAGCAGCCAGCAACCTCGCCAAGTGGCTGACCGCCTGCGCCGACGACCTCGCACCACTAAAAACCCTCCCAGCAGACCCGGAAGCAAGAAAACCCCTTGGTTCACCAACGACCTCAAGGAATCCAAGAAGAACTGCCGCACTCTCGAGAGAACCTGGCGACTCGACCAGACCACAGACAAAAGGACCGCCCTCAAGCACGCCACCCGCAAACACCACCAGCTGATCCGTGCCACCAAGAAGTCGGCACTCAAAGAACGACTGGACAACAACGCCCACGACAGCAAGGAACTCTTCAGCATCGTCAAAGAGTTCTCCAACCCCAGCGCCGGAAACAACGACATCACCCCCTCGCAAGACCTCTGCAACTCACTCGCCACGTTCTTCCACCGCAAGATCACCGACATACATAACAGCTTCGACGCACAAACCACGCACCCTACCGCCGAACCAACGCCCGCCACCACCACCCTCTGCAACTGGACCCCGATCAGCACCGAAGACACCACCCGCACGATGAACTCCATCCACTCCGGATCACCAACCGACCCCTGCCCACACCACGTCTTCAACAAAGCCGACGCCACCATCGCACCCCATCTCCGGGACATCATCAACTCCTCCTTCCACACTGCCACCTTCCCGGAGAGCTGGAAGCACGCCGAGCTTACCGCCCTCCTGAAGAAACCAACGGCGGACCCCACCGACCTCAAGAACTACCGTCCCATCTCGCTCCTTCCGTTTCCGGCCAAAGTCATCGAGAAGACCGTCAACGGACAGCTTGCCGCCTTCCTCGAGACGAATGGATCCCTCGACCCCTCGCAGTCCGGGTTTCGGGCCAACCACAGCACCGAGACCGCCCTCATCGCAGCCACAGACATCAGAACCCTAACCGACAACGGGGAAACAGCAGCCCTCATCCTCTTGGACCTCTCCGCGGCGTTCGACACCGTCTGCCACCGCACCCTAGTGAAGCGCCTCAGCAACATCAGAATCCGAGAGAAAGCACTGGAATGGATCATCTCGTTCCTCGCCGGAAGAACCCAGAGAGTCCGCCTCCCCCGTTCAGATCCGAGGCCACTGAAGTCATCTGCGGCGTTCCACAAGGATCTTCACTCAGTCCAACGCTCTTCAACGTCTACATGAGCCCCCTCGCAGCCATCGCACGCCAACACAACCTCAACATCATCTCCTACGCCGACGACACCCAGCTGATCCTCTCCCTCACCAACGACCCCACCACCGCCAGAGCAAACCTACACGACGGGATGAGAGACGTCGCCGACTGGATGAGGAACAGCCGCCTTAAACTAAACTCAGACAAGACGGAAGTCCTCATCCTGGGCTCATCACCCTCCGCCTGGGACGACTCCTGGTGGCCCCCGGCCCTGGGCACCGCGCCCAAGCCAACGGACCACGCACGCAACCTGGGCTTCATCCTGGACTCCTCCCTGTCGATGACCAGACAAGTCAACGCCGTCTCATCCTCGTGCTTCAACACCCTGCGCATGCTCCGCAAGATCTTCAAATGGATCCCCACTGAAACCAGGAAGACCGTCACCCAGGCACTCGTCACCAGCCGACTGGACTATGGGAACACCCTCTACGCCGGAACCACAGCCAAACTTAAAAAAGACTCCAGCGCATCCAGAACGCCTCCGCACGACTCATCCTGGACATCCCCCGACACAGCCACATCACCGGACACCTGAAAGACCTGCACTGGCTCCCCGTCAGCAAGAGAATCACGTTCAGACTCCTCACCCACGCACACAAGGCCCTCCACGACCTGGGCCCAAAGTACCTCAACAACCGCATGACCTTCTACACGCCCACCCGCCAGCTACGATCAACCAGCCACGCCCTCTCCACCGTACCACGCATCCGCAGAACCACCGCCGGAGGAAGATCCTTCTCCTACCTGGCAGCCAAGACCTGGAACTCCCTCCCAACTCACCTTCGGCGAACCCAGGACCATCTCTCCTTCAGGAAGCAGCTCAAGACCTGGCTGTTCGAGCAGTAACTTACCCCCTCCCCCAGCGCCTTGAGACCCTCCCGGGTGAGTAGCGCGCTCTATAAATGCCGTGATTGATTGATTGATTGACTGTGGTGGGAGTTTATGTGTGTAGGGTGGGAATGCGAGTCTGGCTGCCACGTTTTGAATTGTCTAGAATCCTCTAGTTGGCACCGCTATACTTCCAATAGAGGCCATCTGCATCTATAGCGAAAGACTACAGATTGCAAGAACAGTCCGTCACACCATTTTTAGCGCCTGGTGGCAAATCTTTGAAGTAATAATCAACTTTCAACCAAGAGCTGTATTGATTTGTTATCCTCCAGTGTTTTATTTCCAAGTTACAAGGCAGAACAGAAAAAATATGGCATACCTGGACAGGCTCCTCCAGGACCCCGCTGCAGATCGGGCAGATAAGATCTTCATCCACATCGCCCTGAAACCGGGTCACATCATACCCCATTGCTCATTACCAGTGCCGAAGCCCTTGCAAAGAAAAAGATGGCATGTCAGCCGTTCGACAAGATAGAGAAGATACTCAAGACAATGGCAGACAAAAGTACAGGAAACTTTAAGATAGCATGGGGACAGGTAGCTAAAAGACTGCTCAAGGACTGAACAAGCCTAAGCCAGTAAAACGAGACACCGGACAGGAGGCAGGTCAGCCAACAGAAAGGCAACATGGGTGGAAAGTATGAGTAGGTTTAGAATTAACACTACAACAACCCCCTAATTAATAATAACAAACAAGTTTATTTAATGGCGAGTTCTTGCAGCATTGTGGAGAAGCCAAAACATAAGCAAAAGCTGGAATCTGAATCCCTTTCCAGCTGAGGCATCCTTCCAATTTCTGGATGAAGAACAGGGTGCAGCTAAACAAATATCGAAGATTAGCTTGCATCACTTAAAATCCTTGATAAG
Source organism: Calotriton arnoldi (assembly GCA_963921515.1). Classification (NCBI taxonomy): domain Eukaryota; kingdom Metazoa; phylum Chordata; class Amphibia; order Caudata; family Salamandridae; genus Calotriton; species Calotriton arnoldi. The sequence goes on along the minus strand of CAWUFW010008462.1, from coordinate 20,149 downwards.
CACCAGTCAAAGTTACTCTACCGTCACGCTTCCTCCTTGATATTGGACAATGGGCAGCATTAGAAAAAGCAAAATTTAGCATACTGACGCAGTATCCAGAGGTTTTCAATATTTAAGCATTAGGTATCAAGAGCAGCTGCCTCCAGTCAATGAGTTCATATTTCAGATTTGTGACAACCAGAGATTAAAAACGAAATAAAACATTTGCAAAAAACAGGCAACAAAATAAACATCCAAAAATTACTTGGAAACCAAATCACTAACAAACATGCTAAACAGTGCAGTGTTTGTAAATATTGTGGGTAGTTATAAATTTCACCATTTTCGAGATAACAACCTAAACATTCCAGAAGCGCCGTTCTGCAAGCATCAAGAAGTACTACTGATGGTGCAGCTTGAGAGGAAAACTCTGGCCTGTAAACTACTCCTCTAAATAAAAGTTTAGCTTAAGTGTAAAAGGTTTGAGTTGATTGAACTTTTATACTTCTACAATGAATTGCACTGGAAGGAACTGAATTAGCTGGTTGCATAGCTTTAGTTTACCTTTTATATAATGAGCGACTCTTAGTGGTTTTCTTTTTTCTTCTTGTGTGGCTTTCACACAGCACTATGAACGTCAATATGTCAGTAAAAAAAGAACTCCATCGCATGGGTGGGAGAAGGGCTGGAGGAGAATTCAACTGTTCCCTAGCATGACCAAATGAGGCGATGTTACTTGGAGGAGGAATAATAAGCACATGTTGGTGAAACAGGATGCAAGTGAGTGGGGGCTGTGGGTAGAGGGGAGATGCTGGTGTGGTGGAGTGTCCACTTTCTAAATCAACCCAAAGTGTTTGGGTATTCAATTCTTACAGCCCTCCACCTAACCCAGTAGCTACAGTAAGGTTATTTTCCAACGAACGTCTATGGAGCTCATGCCAGTCAGCTATGGTGAGGTTATCCGTCGATTAAAGGTTTCCAACTAACCTCTATGTGAGCAACTAGAGTGGTGCCCATTCATGCCATCTAAGTGATGGCAAGTTACATTATCGCAGTTTTGTCTTTGGGGCTGAATTATTTCATCACTGGTCTATATATCTGCATTAGGTATTAGCATGACCGACTACCTTTTGCTCTCAAAGGTAAGATGGACCAAACAGACCCATTTCGCAGACTGCTCTTTATCAATAAGGGTTGAAGTAACTGCTTTTTAAGCTGCAACACCACGTGCAGAATGTCAGGAAGAAGGAGATGGCAAGGCAAGGTCTAACATTGAATGAACACTGCTGAAGTCTTGAGTGGGTTGAAAGAAGCTTACGGTTCTACTGTTACTCCAGACAGTTTGCCTCTCTGAGGCAGGGCTATCCAGATAGATAAGTCTTTCAGCAGTGGCTCCCAAGGAGAGCATGGTATCGTCCCTTCAGTATTAGTGTGTCTTGCAGGAGTCTGTTATTCTCGGTTAAGGATAGTACATAGTGCGTGTTTGAGTCCAATTAACCATCTTCTGCAAGCATCTTTGCCTACATACTCTCTGCTATGGTTAGCCTGGGATGTGTAATCAACTCCACTAGTTATTGGCTTTCACTTATTGCTCAATGTTATGGGTCACTTATTACTCAAGCCCCTCCACACTGAATGGATCTGTCCAAGTGTGATTTTACTTTGTGGGCATATATCCAGAGGAGAAAACAAAATCTGTGGTAAAGAGAGGCCCAACAATGGATAGGTAGAAGCTGGACTCCCACATTACTCCAACGGGGAAAATGCAAGAACTGAAAGGGCATTCATCAATCTACAGGACAAAATCTCAGAGGTGGAAAAATAGTTTAGAAAGTGAGGTAAACCGTACTGGAGAAACCTAAAAAAAAAAACTTCACAAAATAGACCACACTGACCGACACAAAAGAGCATGACACTTCTTGGGACTGGAATCTATGGTGTATAACAAACATTCTGTAAAATGTTCATCTTTGTTAGAGCTGCCTTTTTAAAATTCAGCTAGAATACTTCCCAACTGCACTTATTTTTCCTTTGCTTGAGCAATTCATTGGGTGAAATTCCTAAACAGCCCCAAACTGCATTTACCTTCCTTGGCATACATCTGCGTTCCAGCAGACTTGCCTCCCACTGCGGCTATTTCACTTCCCTGTACGTGTTTCACTACTTGTATGCTTATGTCGATGGTTGACTGGCACATGATTGCATTTCAAATGCATTTCTATTACCACTTGAACCCAGAAATGTCTGCCCATTCTGTGGTGCTACTGTCCTCATTAGTGACTCAGTCAATATAGTTTATTTCGGTCTTAGGCCACAAAAACACATATCACATCATGAATTAAAAAACAATAAATAATTTGACCTGCTGTACCGCACCATAAATCAGTACACCATGATCATGAACCTTTTTTAGTCATTCCTCACAAATGACTAAAGAAGTTAACTGAAAAGGGCACTCAACACTTTAATTGCTGCTCTAACAAAGCTAGATACATGGTAAACGATTAAAATGGGATTCATCATCAAAGGTTTTTAAAAAGCTAGTCTAGAGATTCGACGGCCAGTTGACAGCAATACTGGTCGTAGATAACTCTTCCTAGGAAGATCATAGATGTTACTTGAAGGTGACAAAAGTGCATGTGTTTTAATTTACATACCATTGCAAGTACA